>WOVY01004153.1:0-266905 GCA_013436015.1 Rhipicephalus annulatus
GCAGCGCACAGGGGTCCAAACTAACACCTGGTCACCTGTTTATAATCGACTTGTCTGTGGCAGCGGTTGTAGCGCTGTGCATCGACGCCTTGTTGTTTCTTGATGTTTACGCGGGCTAGTTGACGTGCTTCCTCGGCTCGTTGCACGAAACACTCAGCATCTTCGTCGAGATCCTCGATGTTGTCAATGTCGCATGGGAGCATTGCGTCCAACATCGTCTGAACGTCCCGACCGTATAGAAGACGAAACGGAGTGAATCGTGTGGTCTCTTGCGTAGCGGTATTATACGCGAATGTTACGTAAGGCAGTATTTCATCCCACGTCTTGTGCTGTACGTCTATGTACATAGACAGCATATCAGTCATCGTTTTGTTAAGCCGCTCGGTCAGTCCATTTGTCTGAGGGTGATACGCTGTTGTCTTGCGATGCGTGGAGTAACTTAACTGAAAAACTTGTTCAAGGAGCCTTGCTGTAAACGCTGTTCCTCGGTCTGTGATGACACAGGATGGAGCACCGTGGCGTAATACAATTCTCTCGATGAAAAACTGAGCAACTTCACAAGCCGTGCTTTTAGGAAGCGCCTTAGTTTCAGCATAGCGGGTTAGATAATCTGTAGCGACGATTATCCACTTGTTGCCGGAAGATGACAAGGGAAACGGACCCAGGAGGTCCATGCCGACTTGATCGAAGGGTGTTCTGGGTGGCTCGATAGGGTGAAGTAATCCCGCAGGCTTAACAGATGGGGATTTTCGGCGCTGGCATTCGCGGCAGGCTTGAACGTACTGTTTAACGCAAGCGGCAAGTTTCGGCCAGTAGTAAGGACTTTCGTACCCTAGCGATGGTTCGGGTGATGCCCAGATGGCCCGATGGAGGCTCGTTGTGGCAGGCAAATAGAATTTCCTCACGCAGCTCTGCGGGGACGACCAACAGGTAAGTTTTGTTGCTGGCGGCTGCGTTCTTCTTGTACAACACGCCCTGTCGTAAGCAGAAGGATGACAATCCGCGAGTTATATGCTGGGGCAGTGATACGTTGCGGCCCTCTAGATGTTCAATGATAGGTCGCAATTGAGCATCTGCTCGCTGCCGTAAAGCCAAGTCTGTTACGCTTACGGAGCCAAGGAAAGGGCAGTCCTCTTCGAAGCTCTGAGCGGCAGGCTCAACTGGCGCGCGTGACAACGTGTCTGCATCTTCGTGTGCACGACCGGACTTGTACACGATAGTGACGTCGTACTCCTGCAGACGTAGGCTCCACCTTGCCAGTCGTCCGGAGGGGTCTCTGAGGTTCGCAAGCCAGCACAGCGAGTGATGATCCGTCACTACTCTGAATGGACGGCCGTAAAGGTAAGGTCGAAACTTAGCAATTGCCCACACGACAGCAAGGCACTCCTTCTCCGTGGTACTGTAGTTGACTCCGGGCGTGTTAGGGTTCGGCTTGCGTAGGCGATAACCTTTTCAATTCCCTCCTGCCGTTGGACGAGTACCGCGCCCAGACCGACGTTACTGGCGTCGGTATGAATTTCTGTTTCGGCTTCCTCGTCGAAATGTCCAAGAACAGGTGGTGATGCCAGGCGAAGCCGAAGCTCTGTGAATGCTGATTCTTGTTCAGCACTCCAAACGAACGGCGTATCGTCTCTAGTGAGTCTAGTTAATGGTTCGGCAATTTTCGAAAAATTGCCTATAAAGCGCCGGTAGTACGCGCATAGACCAAGAAACCGCCGCACACTTTTCTTATCGGCAGGAGTCGGGAAGGCTGCGACAGCGGGCGGTTTTCTCAGGGTCAGGACGGACGCCTTCTGCGCTTACGACATGTCCAAGGAACTTTAGTTCTTCGTAACCGAAATGGCATTTTTGCGGCTTTAACGTAAGGTTAGCCGTCCGAATCGCCTCAAGTACCTGTCGTAGTCGCTTCAGATGTTCGGAGAAGCTGGTTGAAAACACGACCACATCATCCAAGTACACAAGGCAGCTTTGCCATTTTAAGTCAGTCAACACAGTGTCCATCATGCGTTGGAAGGTAGCTGGCGCAGAGCAGAGTCCGAACGGTAGCACCCGAAATTCGTAGAGGCCATCCGGCGTGACAAAGGCGGTTTTTTCACGGTCGCGCTCATCAACCTCAATTTGCCAGTAGCCACTCTTTAAATCCAGGGAAGAAAAATACTTCGCTCGTCGTAGTCGGTCAAGCGAGTCATCAATACGCGGCAGCGGATAAACATCTTTTTTGTGACGTTGTTGAGCTTTCTGTAATCTACACAGAAGCGAAGCGTACCGTCCTTCTTCTTAACCAGAACGACCGGTGAGGACCAGGGACTGTTCGAAGGCTGGATAACGCCGTCGTCGATCATTTCTTTCACTTGCTGCTTGATAGCTGCGCGTTCTGTCGGCGAGACGCGGTATGGCTGTTGGTGAATAGGTCTTGCGTCGTCGTAAGTGATTATCCTGTGCTGTGTAATTGGCGTCTGACTCACTTTAGACGACTGAGCAAAGCACGCCCTGAATTCAAACAATAGCTCTCGCAAGGCCCTCTGGTTCTCTTCCGGCAGTGCACTGTTCATGTCAACATCTATTACGGTTTGTCCATCGCGGCTACTGTCTTCACAGGCAAAACACTCAATGACGTCCTCCAAGGCTTCAGCGTAGGCGACCGCAGTGCCCCGGAAAAGGTGACGATGCTCATTGGTGAAATTTGTAATCATGACCTCGGCTGTACCGTTCCGATGTCAATGATGCCTCGTGCCACAGAAATTCCAAGCGCCAGCAGCAGGGAGACGTTGCACTCTGCCACTGTTTCACCGTCACTGGTTCCTTCGGAAGTCACCTGAATTAGGATACTTGCACGAGGTGGTATTGTGACACTGTCGTCGGAAACACGGAGGGCGGTTGTACGGCGGTTGGAGTCCCTTGACGTAGCGTTGACTGTCGAAAAGGAAATGCAGCGTCGCCGTAGGTCGATTACGGCGCCATATTCCCGAAGAAAATCGAGGCCGAGAATTAATTCGCGGGAGCAGTCACGTAGCACGATGGAGCTGACCAAAAACGTGCAGCCTCGTATTTGTAGCCTGGACGTGCACAAACCAACCGGCGTTACAACATGTCCGCCAGCTGTACGTACATGCGATCCTGTCCAAGGCATTATCACTTTCTTCAAGGTACGTGCCAATTGTCCGCTAATAATCGAGTAGTCAGCACCAGTGTCTATTAAGGCAGTTAAATTGCGACCGTCGAGCATCACAGGTATGTCCATTGAAAAGTCGCTCAGCTGGGATACAGGCGCCGGCGTAGTCGAATTTCCGTTGGTCCGATGTCGCGTCGATTGGAGGGCGAGGTCTTCATCACGTCGAGAATCAGCGGCCTCGCCTCGAAAGGTCGCTGGCGTTAGTTTTTCCAGGCGGGGGCTCGGAGACCGTCCCTTGCGGCCTTCGATTTCCGTTGCCTGAATAAGACGACGACCGCGGTGACGGTGAGCGCGACTGACGCCTGAGTGGGACGTTCTGCCGAGCGATAAAATCTTCAATTTTCTGGTGGTCTCTGTCCAAACCGGGGGCGGGGTGATTGGCAGGAAAACCCTGCAGCCCAGTCGGCGGTACTGGCAGTCTCGGTAGAGGTGACCCGCTTCACCGCAGTGGGTAGCAAAGCGGTCGTCGGTCGGGCATGCGCCATATGTCGGATTTACGCATGACGGGTCGAGTGTCTGCAAAATAAGGGACCACCTGTGCGGACTGCAAGTGTGGCGTACGGGGTTGCGGCTGGTAGTGGGACTGGTGCAGGTGCGTTGTGTTCGAACGTGTCGGTATAAGTGGTGCGCTGGAAACCACTCACTGGGGATGGTGTCGTGGACGACGGAAACGGTGCGTCTCAATACGTCTGCGTAGGTCACCCCTAGAGGTTCACTTGAAGTTGCGAACGCCTGAAGTGGTGCAGCAACCTGCGTTGGTGTCTCGCGACGAGGTGTGCCGAGCGCATTGCTGAACTTCGTCACGTATGATGGTGGCGATGCAATTCGTGGAAGGCTGCTGCTGCGCCTGGTTCAGCTGTTGCAGCTGTTGCAGCTCGTCGCGAACAACCGAACGTATCAGCTCGCGAAGCGCTCCCACGTCGGTCGGGAACGAGCCTAGCCCGGTGGTATAGGTAGCATTCACTTGCCGATCGTACTGGTTCCGCTGCTGCAGCGCCTTTTCCATGGCGACGGCTTCAGTGAGGAACTCCGCAACCGTTCTAGGCGGACTACGAATGAGTCCAGCGAAGAGCTGCTCTTTCACACCTCGCATCAAGTGTCGCAGCTTCTTGTCTTCCGGCATGGTTGGATCGGCGCGAGTGAACAGATGAACCATATCCTCCACGTATGTAGCCACACCTTCATTAGGCATCTGCATGCGGGACTGGAGGGCCCTTTCAGCGCGCTCTCGACGATCGAGACTCGAGTACGTTTCGCGGAGCCTGTGACAGAACTCATGCCACGACGTTAGGAGGCCCTTGCGGTTCTGGAACCATGTGCGAGCACCATCCAGAAGACTAAAGTACACATTCTTGAGCTTCGCTACTTCGTCCCACCCGTTGAAATCCGCTACGTACTCGTACTCAGCCAGCCAATCTTCCACATCTTCATAGAGGCCACCACGGAAGGGACTCGGAACACGTGGTTTTTGCAGCGTGTAATGAGTGGGTGCAGCTGCGGGTGCAGCGGTTGGAGCAGCGGCGGCTCCAGCGGCAGGGGAAGCGGTGACAGCAACAGTATTCTCCATACCAGTCGACGTTACTTGTACTGTGAGGCACAAACTCGGGGGACAGTCCTCGAATCCTCCGACTGAAACGGTGTACCGGCGTAAGCTCTGGGTTTTGGGTCACGTTCCGGCTGCTAGAAGGAGTCTGTTGCATAGGTGAGGTTACCCAGCACCTCCACCATTAAAATGTCACGTTAAAAAGACAGGAGACGTTTTTAAGGCGTCCCCACAAAAGTCCGAAGAGCGGTCGGCTCAGCGCAGCCAAAAACAGAACAACGGCACGAGAGGGAACTGCCACTTCGTCTGCCTCTTTTGCGCTGGCAGATCAAGCGCGCGGCAATATTTATTGATCAGTGGTCGGAGTTAAAAAGAGGGCAGGGGGGGGGGATGCCGTGATCTCCTGACCGCTAACAATGGAAACTCTTTCCCGAGAATTCTCGGTAAATTGAACTCATGTTAATCATTCGTTTTAATAACTATATGTCCTTGCTGGGTTGCTATTACTGATCTCATATTTTAAGATACGAGATCAAAAGGCGTCTCGTAGAGCACCGATTATGCGAGATATTGGTGCTGAAGAGTGTTGACAGCGAGTTTGAAGAAGTCAATTACACGCTAACGGGCTCAAGAGCTGGCTCACTCAAGCTCGGATAATTTGAATCCGAGTGAGTCCGATTGAGGAAAAATTTGGTGAATTGAAGTAAGTGATTTCCAGGGGCAAAATATATTTCGTGAGTTTAAGTGACCTTCACACTTTTTTTTTTGCCGACCTATGGTGGTATGTCAATCGGAACAAGAAAACGTAGCGACGGTATTTAAAGGTCTACGACGCACAAAACGGTGAGTATTCCCGCTTTTTTTAGCAGGCAGCCTTACATTTAGATTTCTGGCCTGTTCTAAAATCCCCTATCATGTTCTCTGAAGTTCAACCACATTCAGTCACAAATTGCCGAGAAATCTTCTCAGACTTAGCGGCGTCTGAACATTTGACGCAGACTGTACGCAAACTGTCTAAGCAGCACCGGAGTTACCTACTGATGCTTTTTGTGAGTTTTGAAAGCTTCAAAACACTACTTCATACAGGTGATAATTTCTTGCTCAATCTTCGCATTTCATCTTAGATATAAGCGAAATAATACACTTTTAAGCATTTTGCGCAGTTTTAAGTCGTTCCTACCTAGGGACTCAGGGGCTCAAATCGGGAAACTATTTTTTTGAACATGGACGACAGGTGGACCGTGTTAAAATGCAATATACCCACGGAAACGTGATTGTTTTCCGAGTCATTGAGCACGCACGCTTGCTCGTACAACCCTTTCATTCACTGTTACACTGGCTCACGCGCAACCACGCACAAACACCAATGATTTCAGTCGCGAATACAAATCGATTTTATTCGTATTCGTTGTAGTATACTTGCTTTAAGAAGTGAGGCTGATCTACGAAACGGGGCACGTAATCTTTGCGGAGTTCAGCGCTTCGCGAAAATGCGTGGCACAAAAGGTCTTGATGCGTAATGCTCTTCGGAATACGAAAGGGGGAGACAAGTATAAGTAGAAGTCGTTGATCGAGCCGCTCCTGCACGGATCAGAATGTGACGTCAAACGGGACGTCACATCGCGAAAGACACCTCCCGTGAACACACTCTCTCGTAAACTCTCAAAGTAAGTGTATGGCTGTCACGGTGGTCATGTGTTCGCGAAGGTGGTTGCACACTGCGCCTAATGCGGGGAAGGATAAGTCTACGTGATCGAAGGCGATTGTATGCCTGCCACCCCTTTCTGTTATATGCCTAGGTCACGCGATGCTCACCTATAATAGCGAGAGCCGAGGGAATCGCAACACTTTCTCGTTGTAATTGATTGGGGTCAGCGATGATGTCTCCGGCTTTTACATTTATTTGTTACTTTTATTTTGCTCTTAGGTGTAATTCTTTTAACGGCTTCTGTTGTGCTCATAGCTGTCCTCGCTTTTCTGAACGTCGATGCCCTCGGCTATCGATCGTTCCCTCTATTGCGTCACGACGCACTTGAGTGCGCCACCTTACACGAAATCTGTCATTGGCATAGACCTTGAAGGAGAGAACTGGAGAGTCTTACAGACGTCTCGAAGAACAAAAAAGTGAAATCTTAAATTAAGACGTTGCGTGATCGCGCGACGAGGCCAAGGCTTATCCCGATCACTGCATACTGAGTCGCCTGATCGAGCACGCTTGATGACGCAAGAAAAACGTTGATTTCGGATGAAGGGCAAAATAGGCATAAGTGCATTGGTGAAACAAATGGCTAGGTGCAGAGTAGTAGTTAGTAGTTAGTAGTAGTAGTTGGTAGTAGTTTGTAGTAGTTAGTAGTAGTAGTTTGTAGTAGTAGTATATTTAAAGAATAGTGTCATGATTCGGGAAATGAGTTGAACGGGTATAAACGTGCTAAGGACGTCGTCGTGGCTGTTATTCAATGACACAGTCGGGTATCTCAAGGTGTCTACTTGCAGGTATATTGCTGCGAGCTCCATATTTCTTGTTTGTGCATATATATGCATACTGCGTCTGAATAGTTTTTACTGCTTATCAGTCGCATACAGCTTCATACAACATTCTTCAAGTTCACAGGAAGAGAAACCTATATCCTAGTCGGTGACGATTCATTTTGCGAGCAGCTTACAGCGCTAAGAAGATGATGACGAAGTCCAAAGAAGATAACGACGTGAGCGCTCCCGTCGTTATCTTCGAGCTTTGTCCTCGTCTTTTTAGCGCAGTAACATGGTGAAGAAATGTTCTGCGTTTTTTTTTTTGATACCGTCAATTAGGCCTACCAGCTAACGTTTTTCGATGATATCATCGCCAATGAAATGCGTGTATATATTGCGTGGAATGCAGGTATGTTCACCTATAATTTATATACATCTGACATGCGTTTTCGGGGAGGAGGGCGATATGTTGTTTTTCAAAGGGGAGATTTTTTAGAGGTGGATATGTATAGAACACCAGCGCGTCAAAAACTAGCCCGGAGTTATTCCACTACACGACGTCTCATACTCATACCGTTGCTTTTCGCACAATGAAATCTCAGGAGATTCATCCAGTTCGGACGCGTCTTATGACTCCTTTCAAAGCCAATATATACGCCGAGAATTGCTATTTACTTCTACAGCATTCTGAAATGGAACACATTGTGGAACAACGAGGAAGTTATTTTCGCTTCCTTCATATGGCGCGCGCGCGTACTTCTCCCTTTTGTGTTTCTCACCTTTCGCGTCATTACCCGGTGGTTTCGAAAGATGCTCAACTTGCACGGAACACACTTCGCTTTTATTCTCTCGTACATTTTCCAACTCTCTCAGCAGTGTCAACATCGTCACGTGCCAGACTAGACAGCAAACGCACGTCGTGCCAAGTATTATAGTGGTCGGTAAATTAAAGGCGTAAGCTTTCTCGTAAAGCATTAGAACCTTCTATTTCGGCCATTTTCGTCGATCCAGCTTAGGTGCTCAAGGCAACGTGAATCGCAGCTAATGCAATCATACGCCACGGGCGTTCTTTCGCAGATGAGGAAAAGTGGGAACCTGATTTTGCTGGAGCTGGCCGCAGGGGGGGGGGGGGGCAACAAATGTGTGCCCGTTTTGAACGCGGTCGTGCTGTGTACACTCGAGGAAGTGCTGCCAATCTCTCTCCTTCTCGGTCATACTTGGTCTCGCATGACTTTGCCGCCACTCGAACAGTTGCGATTACTCTTCGCCGCTGTCTCAAGTGGAGGAGAGAGATCGAAGGCGCTTCAAGCCGAGCCTTTAAGGAAGAGGGAAATGGGTTCTACTTATATACGCGCGTGTTACTTGGTTGTTGTTATAAGTTTCGATACTGTTTTTGTTTAGCGCACTCTCGTGTCAAGGGTGTTTGAAGGAAACAACTCGTTTTTTATGTATTGTTTTCTTATCGAGGAAGGTAGAAACTGAGAGAAAGTAACGTGAACGAACAAGTTGATGGATATTTTATTGTGGCGTTTGGCTTTGGCCTTAGTGGTCATCCGTGATGGCGGCCTCGGCATTGGCGTAACGCCCGTGTGGGGCTCAGTTTCGAATCATTCAGGATCGTTTTTCTCGAGAAGTGATCTCGAGGTGACACCTTCCGTTGTTTTCGTATATCGTAGAAGAGACTTCGCTTCGATGACCACGAATCTCGGCTGCGGCGGCTGCATTTCCGATGGAGGCGGAAATGTTGTAGGCCCGTGTACTCAGATTTGGGTGCACGTTAAAGAACCCCAGGTGGTCAAAATTTCCGGAGCCCTCCACTACGGAGTCTCTCATAATCATATAGTGGTTTTGGGACGTTAAACCCCACATATCAATCAATCAATCATTATCGATGACCACACGTGCCCCTAGGCAGGCCTTTCCAACGTAACGACGCTACACCCCACTTTGCGCTCTATTCATAGAACCACAGCTGCTTAACTATTTACGCAACCGCTTCGTGTGGCAAAGGAGGCATGGCATGTTTAAAATACGGGCAGATTGCGCTGATTGGTATGATTTTACAGCGATGACTCGGAATCTGTCGATCAGCCATATGTCCCGGTTGTGATTCCCAGTCGCAGTTGCTGTGTTCTGGTGAGTTGAAGATTACAAGAACTGTGGTGAAACCTGATCTAATGGGGTGCGCTAAAATCAATCCGAAGGAAGCTAAAAATCAATTCGAAGCACCTTCCATGAATTCCGGTTTATTTCAGCACGTTAGACTAGACCAACCAACGAATGATCTTGAGAATTAAATTAAGGTCTCGTTTGTATTTTAATATTCCTGACATCATTTATCATCATGGATTGTTGCAGGTCTTTTTTGGCTACCATTATTCGAGGCGCACCTGTTTTATGCACCGCTGTCCGACGTATCTTGAAATTTCCTTGTAGCGCAGCCAATTCACGCTGTCGGCAGAGTACGTCCTAAATTTGTTTGATCGACAAAATGATGAGCTGCTCTCATTTGCGTTTTTCCCCTTCGGATTGGCATATATATAAGGCTCATTTAGCTGAGATGCATAATAAAGTCAAGTCATATGCGTCATCACTCTCGTCGCTGTCTACGGCCTATATACCGGCAGCACTGTGCCTATCTCCATGCATGTTCATGGGTATGCGACATTAAATGCAGTGAGCATCGCCGAATACACTAATAAGATAGCCGGAATAACCATGAACTTCGCAACTTGTGTGAAAATAGGTTGAAATGCGACTGTTACAAAATTTACTCGTTTAAAATATATATAGGAGTAAATGTTGTAAAACCGATTAACGAACGCTGGTCTTGCGTGAACAGGTGATAAAAGAATATAAGATATTATTCACAACAACATGCGTATGTTCTTACTTTTCACTCAATATCACCGCGAGAACTGCCGCGTACAATGAATACGGATGTTCAACCTGTCTTGAACTCGGAAAAAGCTTGCCATTTTCGTGACCTCGTTTACCTGAATGCGGCAAGGGTGAATCGTGCCAGTTCTCTGGAAGCACATACGTGAACGGCGGTGCGTATAGTGCGCCGCCGAGAAACGAGTGCGGTGTTGGCCGTTCCTTTGCATTGCGAATGGTTTAGCTGAGGCGTTGAGAGCGCGTTATCTGCGACACAGGCAAACCTTCAGAGATGAAAAGCACAGGTCAAACTATCTGGCGACACAATAGTTTTGTCGCATATAGTATAATATACACGCGGAGCAGCAAGATGCGGACAGGTCTCTCGACAGGTCTCGGTTGGATGCTGAATGATGAAGGCCGAAATGAATTTGATCACATACGTCAGCAACTGAAGGCCGTGAAAGATTGCAATAAATGCATCACGCCATCCGGGAAGCATTGTCATCTGCACTACCATACATATTAGAGACGAAGCTCCTTAAGACTTTGCCTTGTCTTCCGTTGTGGTCGTGGCATAGAACCGTTGCTTCACTTCAGCGACCTATCGAGAACTGTATCGATACGTCGATCTCTACTAAAATGTGTCTAGACGGCTTTTCTAGGAAACCTGTAACATGGTCACCGTCGAGCGCTACAGTATATATGTCCCTACGAATTTCCCGCATTAAAATGGCATCTTGCCACCTGTAGGCATATCCTGCGTTCCAGCAATTTTCTAAATCGAGGCCAGTCGAAGCCAGAGTGTTTCTGAACTAGGGAACCCTCCCACCTTAGGGTGATACCGGGCCTCGCTCCGAACAATGTTTCTAAATAAACGTTTATTTCTCTCTTTCCTTGAATTGCCTAAGAAGAGTGGAAGGCGTAATGAGTTTACACTTTTATACACACTTGATGTCACTCAATTTCTACGCATTCTACGGGACAACGTTTGGGTAACGTACGGTTACTCGCCGATACAATATCGAGAGCTTCGCCCCGCTCGTCATGATTAACTTCGTGGAGATGCGTGGATTTTTGAAAGGTAAATAGTACGTTGCCTCTATATTGCGTTAGAAGTGTGGTAGCTTCACCTAGTTGGTATCCGTGTGCTCAGATTTGGGCGCACGTTAAAGAACCCCAGGTGGTCGAAATTTCTGGAGCCCTCCGCTACGGCGTCTCTTATAATCATATAGTGGTTTTGGGATGTTAAACGCCACAAATCAATCAACCTAGTTGGTATGACATGATGATAGTGTCTTCCTTCGTGTCCTTGTATCTGTGTGTTCGTTCTGCTCTCGCGCTATAACTATCATCTATATTGCATATTTTCTTGCATGTGGTTACTTCGACTTGTACTCTGTGAATCTACCCTGTTTGCTTGTTGTTTGAAATGAATGTATCTGTTTTTGGAGGTACTTGTACATGATATTACAAATGTTTTCTTTTTTGTATTTATGTACATCACTCTTGTAGTATTTGAAAATAAATAAATAAATACATACATAAAGTGTTGCGATACTGCTTCGATTACACGGACCTCCTTTGCGCTCACTATTAGAACTGCCTTGTTTTTATGGCATATCTTACACTATTTACTATTTACTACTTCTTGCTTTCTCTGTTCACCAGCTAGAACAGTAAAATACAAGCGTATCTAGGTTTCTATATATATATATATATATATATATATATATATAGTGTGTGTGTGTGTGTGTGTGTGTGTATGTATATATGTGTGTATATATCGATTTATTGATTTATTGATACGCATAGAAAAAGTACGCAGGTGTTCTCTATAAGGAAGCTTATATTTATATTAATAGTGACTTCCACTTGAAAGTTCAAATATAGTACTGCACTTTCTGCGTTACTTATTTCGATTTTTTTCTTTTTTAGGCCTTTTCTGCTCAGTTAACGTTCTCTTAAGTTGTCTTGGCCTTTGAATAATGCGCAGTTAATTTTTCTCAATATAAAAATAACGAGAGACCTAATAGGACGGCGATCGCACCGATGCAGTTGCCCATGTGCAGTATTTTCATTTTTATTGTAGCGCAGATTCCATCTCCAAAAGCGGTGTCAATTGCTCTCCACTTTAGGTGCAACTAGTTAACTACTGTCTCCGCGAGGTCGCGTTTCTTTACAAAAATAGTCTATAGAATGTATAAAAACAAGAATAAATAGCCTGTGGATTGTCAATATGCATTTTTGCAAAGGTTGGTTGATGCATACTCGTCGCAGTTCGCCTTAATGTGCGCTAGGCATAAATATACGGCAGCTAGCTGTGCAGCAAGGACCGAACTCTATGGCCCCGCCGCGGTGGTCTAGTGGCTAAGGTACACGGCTCAAAGTTGCACCATGTCATGAGACGGAAGACTTGAACAATGAACATGCAGTCACTAGGAATGATATAGCTCGGATGACGCTATATCGCCCCGCCGCGGTGGTCTGGTGGCTAAGGTACTCGGCTGCTGACCCGCAGGTCGCGGTATCAGATCCCGGCTTTGGTGGCTGCATTTCCGATGGAGGCAAAAATGTTGTAGGCTCGTGTGCTCAGATTTGGGTGGTCGAAATTTCTCGGGAGGTAGAAATTTCCGGAGCCCTCTACTACCATGAACTCAAGGTGGTATATACCATGAACTCAAGGTGGTTGAAGGTGGGAAGTAGACCCGAAGCGCAAGCCGTAAGAAAGTGTGCGTGTGCCACCTCTCGTTTAGTCCTTGGAATGTCCACTGAATGGCGGTGCTTCTACATGGGGAATATATGATAAAAAGATGTGAGATGGTGGGACTTGGAGTGTTGAATAGATGGACGAACGGACACACAGACAGATGCATGGATGGACGCATGAACGGACGCAGGGGTGGATGCATGAACGAACGCAGGGTCGGGCGCACGAACAGACGCATGGACGGTCACACAGACGGACGCATGGACGGATGAATGCTTCGCCCCACTCTCCATCATTCACTCCGTGGATATGCTGCTATTTTGTTTTGCCGGTAATGCCTAGTTAATTAGTCAAAAATTAATGACGGTATCACAAATAATTTTCGGGTGCATTATGTAGTCGGAAGGGGGTGAGAGTTTAAAAACAGTTCCTCGGTCAGCATAAAAGAAATCCGAACTAAATATAACGAAAGAGGCATTGAATGATAGAAAGTACAGGGCCAAAAAACAAGACGGTCATAATCGGGGTATAATAGTTATGTACAAGATTAAGGAAGACGTCTCTAGAGTGTGCGTATATAGCCCACCGCTTTTGAATACGCAACACCAGCACATGGCAGACGCTATGCTGGGTTATGTATCATATGGTGTTGTCTACCAGTTGTATGATATAAAACTTACAAAAAATGGTCAGCTTAAAATATCCGTGCACTACGACTGCGGCTCATATCAAATCCACCGATACGATTTGTTTCGGAAACGAGACTAACGCTTAAAAACAAAACAGTTAAACAAATTATGCAAGTGCGGTACTGAAGCCTGCCACGGGAAAATTTAATAACCGCTTCGAAAATTTTGCAGGAGTGTGACGCTGATGCTTCATGCGGGTGAATGACTCTTCTACACTTTCACCCTTGTAAGAAGGACATGCCGAACAGTACAACGTTGGTAGACCGCGTGGCTTCTGTTCTTGTCAACAATGCGTTGTGCGTTGTTCCAGCCGATAAAGAGGGGTCTTGCTCTGCTTTCGGTTGGAAATGTTAACGTCAGGGCTTTAGAAGCTATCAACGCTACTTTCAGTTATCACGCAGATGTGTCGATGGCCAAGGTTTAAGCGGAAGCAAGGCGCCTGTACCAACGGCTTAACCTATAAAGAAACTGGCTAGAGGGTCATTAAGAACAGCAAGCGGGATCACCTTGAAGTTTTCTTCATTGCTAAAACGCACAAGCCCGATGTCCAGTTAAGAGTGCTTGTTTCAGAGAAGGATGCTTGGCAAAAGCCTTTGGCCGTATACTTGCAAGATAAGCTGAACCTTTTACCTGTCAGTTACCTATTTCTTGTCAATAGCTCAGATATAGTGGTCGAGCCGAGTTTTTGAAGTCAAAGACACCGCTGCTTGCAGGCGTTTTCTATCGACGTGAAGGGCTTGTACTATTCCCTATAATACAAGAGGCGTACTGTCCTGTATTGAGCAATCTATTGATGTCATTGGTGTTGTCTACATCTAAGGCGAGGCAGGAATTTCGTGCAGTTATTTCTAAACCTCCTATAGCTTTATCTGTTCCACTTTGATTACCTGGGATTGACTTTTTTTTTTTTTTGAGAGTGGTGCTCGGATTGGCTTCTGCATCACTCCCATATTTAGCGACTTGTTTTTTATTCCGTTTAGACCACCGGCTTTCGCTTCAAGTGCAAGACACCACGGTTCTTAAGACCTTTAGATGCGTTGACGACTTTCTTATATTTATTGGCTACCCTTCAGACCATTTTGTTTTAGAAGCAAGAAAAGCGTTATATACATGATTTAAAAATTGTCTATAGTCGGTTACAGCCTAAGAATAAATAGGCGCTCCGCCCCCAGTATACTGCAGCGCGCCTGTAATTCATTTTTCGATCACAGCAACGATTGGCGATTTCCGTCATAACCATGCCCCGCCACGGTCTAAGGTACTCTGCTGCTGACCCGCTAGTCGTGGGAACGAATGTCGGCTGCGGCGGCTGCATTTTTGATGGAGTCGGAAATGTTGTAGGCCCGTTCGCTCATATTAGGGTGCACGTTAAAGAACCCGAGGTGGTCGAAATTTCTGGAGCCCTCTACTACGGCGTCTCTCATAATCATAAGGTGGTTTTGGGACATTAAAATCCACATATCAATCAATATCATCCGTTCTAACCATAAGCAATTTTTAGACACCATTAGTCTAAATTTTTAGTCGGCATTGGACAGCATAAGCAATGTTTAGTAGGCATATTATGAATTGAAAGTTCGTCGTTTCATGTCAAGTTGTTACGTTTCACTGAGCAGTGAAGTCGGAACTTTCGATGATATTTGCCTAGAAGTAAAATTGTACGACCACGAACTATCGAAATCAACACATGCCTGTATGGCCAAGTCATAAACCACAAATACGCGAAGGGTTTTGGCGTCACGCAAGTAAGCTATTGCAATTTGTTGGGACATACATGAAAATTTTCCTGGGTGGTACGGGGCTCCGCTGTGAGCGGAGCCAGCACCTATTTTTAAGCTGTCACCGACTATGGTTACTTTTCACGTTACACATCAGCTGCCAGTAGATGGTTCTATTCGTTTCCTCGATCTCAGCCTAAGGACTGAATGATGAAGAGAAACACGAAAAAGAGTCCGAATAACTATATAAATGTAACTTAGAAGTGTGGCAGCTTGGACTAGTTGGTATGGCATGACGATAGTTTTAGTGCGAGAACAAAACGATGACACAGAAACAAGAACACGAAAGACACGAGCGCTATAACAAGGATACGAGTGCTTCGTGTCTTTGTCTCTGTGTCGTCGTTTTGTTCTCGCACTTTAACTATCGTCATGCCATACCAACTAGCCCAAGCTGCCACACTTCTATGTACACCGTAATGTCGCGGATATGAATAATTCACGTTTGATATTTAAAATGTTTAAGTGGAACGTTTTGTTTTACAAAGGAAAAAAGTTGTTCCGACACCGGGAATCGAACCCGGGCCTCCTGGGTGAGAGCCAGGTATCTTAACCACTAGACCATGCCGGAGATGGCGGTGGTGGTGTTTTAAAAAACATTTCGAAAAGAAATCTAGTACATAACAAAATAGTTTTGATGTAATATTTTTTCTATAAGTATAAACGGCCTTTTGTAATTTTAGTGTCCTTTTTTGAACCCTTGTTCACGGGTCTAGGAGCTATTTTGATTCGCTGCAGAGATTGCTTCCCGCGAGTGTGCACCAGTTGGAAGTTAGCGCTCGTGTCTTTCGTGTCCTTCTTGTCTCTGTGTCGTCGTTTGAAATTCTCGCGCTATAACTATCATCGTGCCATACCAATTAGCCTAAGCTGCCACACTTCTATGTACACCATAATGTCGCGCATCTGAATAGTTTACGTTTGATATTTAAAATGTTGAAGTGGAACGTTTTGTTCAGAGAAGAAAAAAATTGTTCCGACACCGGGAATCGAACCCGGGCCTCCTGGGTGAAAGCCAGGTATCCTAACCACTAGACCATGCCGGAGATGGCGGTGGTGGTGTTTTAAAAACATTTCGAAAAGAAATCTAGTACATAACAAAATAGTTTTGATGTAATATTTTTTCTATAAGTATAAACGGCCTTTTGTAATTTTAGTGTCCTTTTTGAACCCTTGTTCACGGGTCTAGGAGCTATTTTGATTCGCTGCAGAGATTGCTTCCCGCGAGTGTACACCAGTTGGAAGTTAGCGCTCGTGTCTTTCGTGTCCTTCTTGTCTCTGTGTCGTCGTTTGAAATTCTCGCGCTATAACTATCGTCGTGCCATACCAATTAGCCTAAGCTGCCACACTTCTATGTACACCATAATGTCGCGCATCTGAATAGTTTACGTTTGATATTTAAAATGTTGAAATGGAACGTTTTGTTCAGAGAAGAAAAAAATTGTTCCGACACCGGGAATCGAACACGGGCCTCCTGGGTGAGAGCCAGGTATCCTAACCACTAGACCATGCCGGAGATGGCGGTGGTGGTGTTTTAAAAACATTTCCAAAAGAAATCTAGTACATAACAAAATAGTTTTGATGTAATATTTTTTCTATAAGTATAAACGGCCTTTTGTAATTTTAGTGTCCTTTTTTGAACCCTTGTTCACGGGTCTAGGAGCTATTTTGATTCGCTGCAGAGATTGCTTCCCGCGAGTGTACACCAGTTGGAAGTTAGCGCTCGTGTCTTTCGTGTCCTTCTTGTCTCTGTGTCGTCGTTTGAAATTCTCGCGCTATAACTATCGTCATGCCATACCAACTAGCCCAAGCCGCCACACTTCTATGTACGCCATAATGTCGCGCATCTGAATAGTTTACGTTGGATATTTAAAATGTGTAAGCGGAACGTTTTGTTCAGAGAAGAAAAAAATTGTTCCGACACCGGGAATCGAACCCGGGCCTCCTGGGTGAGAGCCAGGTATCCTAACCACTAGACCATGCCGGAGATGGCGGTGGTGGGGTTTTAAAAACATTTCGAAAAGAAATCTAGTACATAACAAAATAGTTTTGATGTAATGTTTTTTCTATAGGTATCAACGGCCTTTTCTAATTTTAGTGTCGTTTTTGAACCCTTGTTCACGCGTCTAGGAGCTATTTTGATTGGCTGCAGAGATTGCTTCCCGCGAGTGTACACCAGTTGGAAGTTAGCGCTCGTGCCTTTCGTGTCCTTCTTGTCTCTGTGTCGTCGTTCTGTTCTCGCGCTATAACTATCGTCATGCCATACCAACTAGCCCAAGCCGCCACACTTCTATGTACGCCATAATGTCGCGCATCTGAATAGTTTACGTTGGATATTTAAAATGTGTAAGCGGAACGTTTTGTTCAGAGAAGAAAAAAAAATGTTCCGACACCGGGAATTGAACCCGGGCCTCCTGGGTGAGAGCCAGGTATCCTAACCACTAGACCATGCAGGAGATTTTTTTTCTTTATTGCCTGCTTCGCAAACAGTGCAAATCAATATAAGAATACAGTGCAGTGTCACGTGTAAAAGTGCTGTCACATCTTCCAGCACATGGGGTTAAAAATGCAGACGCTTTATGCCCACCAACTTATCTAAACATGGCAACCACTCTGGCTTATCTTGTGCCTCGTATGCAGTCATCAAATACTGTACACTTTCTACGAAGTACTCTCGAGCGGGCCGGGGATTCACGTCTACGTTTCGCACTGCCATCCGTGTTCGCCACACACTGTGAAGAACCAATACCATGAACATATCGTAGGGCACACCGCCTACATTTATGACTGGCAAAAAACGAATGCCATACTGTGTAACTGGCAGGTCTTTCTTCAGGGTCCTTTGAAGGATGTCCCAGAGAAAGACTGCATCAGTACAGTCTAGAAAGATGTGGTCAACTGTCTCAAGTTTTCTGCAGATAATGCAATCAACTGACGGGACGAATATTCCTTTTTCTCGGAGCCATGGATTGGTAGGGAGTGTGCCGCTGTGAAGTTTGAAAAAGAATGTCTTCATTGATGGTCTAATTGGCATCTTTTTCACTCTTTTCAAGACGTCATCCCCGGGCCCATTAAGGTACAATGTTCTATACAGAAGCTCTGGCAACATGGTTTCTACAAGGTCCTTGTACAGTCTCTTTCGCGAAACCCCAGAGAGATACTCCATCGAAAATCGCACTCTCAATATTTCCAAAGCAGCAATCACTTCTTTCATGTACCCCTTAGGTCTTTTTGTCACCCCATTGACAGTGGTTACAATGAAATCAGGCAAAAAATGGGACAGCCGCACATGTATCAACGTTCTCAAAAAACGATCATCTTGATCTCGTAAAAAAACAAACCTAGATACTATCTGTCTCAGGAACAAGTGTACAAGACCAAGTCCCCCACTTTTCACAGAACGGAACAGATTTGTTCGGCTTGTCCTTTCCCACGTAGACGCCCAGATAAACACTGCGATCACTCTGTGTAGCTTTTGTACAGCAACACGTGACATGAATAGCACTTGTAAAACATACCATACTCGTGAAATAAGAAATATGTTGCTCACTGTTGACCACGTAAACATTGAGAAATCGCGCCCACCCCACGTTTTTGTCTTGTCTCTTAGTTGCTCTGTCTCTTGTTTCCAATATTCTGTTGTGTCTCTGTAGTGTTGGAGAGGTACCCCTAAGTACTTGTCAGGTATAACCTTCCATGTAATGCTTTCAAATATTGATGGTGTGTTCTGCCAACTTCCGTGCCATATTCCAAGACATTTACTCCAGTTGACTCTACTATCAGTGCAATCACAGAAGAATTTCACATGGTTTAGTGCTTCTCTAATACTCTCCCGATCTTCGCAGAACACAGCAATATCGTCGGCGTAACTAAGTATTTTGACCTCTGCAGACATCAAATGAAACCCCCGCACCTGATCATTCTGTATCACTTTCTGGCATAGAGGTTCTAAATAGATAGCAAAAAGCAGTGCCGATGCAGGGCATCCTTGTTTTACACTCGATAAGACTTGTATATTATCACTAAGCTGTTTGTTTATTACAATTCTCGTAGTGCATCCCGTGTACGCCATTCGGACCCCTTCCAACACCACAGACCCTATATTGTCATAGTCAAGAATGCTGAAAAGTATGTCATGGTTCACGCGGTCAAATGCCTTCTCGAGATCGATTTGTAGCATAGCTACTTTACCGTCAAACTCATCGCAGCATTCTAACATATTTCAGGCTATATGAATGTTCGTCATAATTGTTCTGCCTTTTATGCCACAAGTCTGATGTTGTCCGACTATTTTTGTAATCACTGTTTGAATTCGCCTGGCCAAAACACCCATGAATATTTTGTAGTCAACATTCGCTAGGGTTATGGGTCTGTAGGATGTGACAGACAGCTGTTTCCTGGGATCTTCAGTTTTTGGGATTAACACGATGTGTGTTCTCCGAAAAGATATTGGTAACTCTTTCCTCTCGTATGCCTCATCTAACACATTCCACAAAGCTTCTGCCACAAGATTTGTAAATTTCTTATAGAATGCTACACCTAGTCCATCTGGACCGGGTGTTTTACCGTTTTTCATTTTTTCAATGGTGATTTCGATTTCTCTGACCGAGATGGGTGCTTCTAATCTCGCTTTTACGTCATCCTCAAGCTTCGGCATACGTGACAAGAAACGCCGACTATACGTACTCGTGTCCGCTCTGACGCCTCCCAACAGCTCTTGGAAATATTCCACAAACGCGTGCTCAATCTCGGTTTTATCTGTGGTGACTTCATTTTTGTGTTCTATCGCCCTTATCTCGTTTCTTGTCGCGTAGCTCTTTTCATCTGTGACGGCACGTTTTGTGGGAACCTCGCCACACCATAATCTTTCTGCGCGTGCGCGTACCACCGCTCCTCTGTACCTTTTCGTATCTACGGCGTCTAATTCTTGTTTCACTCTTCTTATTTCTTTACTGCGCTCTCCTGGTTGCGCGCATTCTTGACATAACAAAAAATCAAGCTCACATTGCAGTTGTCTTTCTTTCTTCAGGTTAGTGCGTTTTATTGAAACTGATCTTCCGATTGCTTCTATTTTTACTTTTTCCTTGAAGCACTCCCATGTGTAAATTGAACTACTTGCGTTACCTTTCGCCACTTCTTTTAATTCCTTTTCAGCATTTTCTACAAAATTCTCATCCTCGAGTAGCTTTTCAATTAACTTCCAGAGTCCCCAATTGAACTTGGGCTTTTCTTTTTTATTAATGGTGAACATTACTAGACTATGGTCACCAAATGAAACATTCTTCACTGCGTAGCCCTGGCACATAGGAAGCAGGGACGTAGACACGTATGCTCTGTCAAGTCTAGCTTGACTGTTGAGCTGGTAATGCGTATAGTGAGTACCCTGCGCTAGTACATATCCCACGTCATCCAAGTTCCGCTCACGCGTCATTGAATCCAATACCAAGGCACTAGAGTCACGTACAAAGTTTTTACATGCCCTGTCTTCGGCATTACACACACAGTTGAAATCGCCTAGAAGTATAACTGCCTTCTCGCATGATAGATACGTATCAAGACTTTCAAAGAATATTTTCCTATCTTGCTGTCTATTTGGCGCATATACGCACACAACGCGCCAACTAATGCCGGAAAGAAGAAAATCACATGCAATTAATCGCCCTTCATTATCACTGTGTACACTTTTTTCGACAATGCCAATTGTGTTCCTTATAAAGAGAAGACATCCGCCTGAAGTACCTACATAATGACTCACACATATACTGTGTCTGGAGCGGAAGTTCAAAAATATGGTGTCCATCTGCTCTTCAGATTCAATTTTTGTTTCCTGAACAGCAGCGATATCAACGTCGATTTCAAGAAACAAACGACGTAACTGATACTGTCGCCTCTTCGAGCGTAAACCTCTAACGTTAAAAGTTGCGACGCGTAAGACTGATTCTATATTGAAAGCCATGATTTTTGTTTAGGGGGGGAGTACAAAACACAGTGTTTACTTTAGGTGAACGTTTCTAAAAAACGGCTTTAGTTTTACTGAAAATTTTGCGGCAATCGGTCCAGGTTTTACAGAGGCATGGTGTGTGTAAACTCCACTCACTTACGGGTTACTTTCCATCCGGAAAAAAGCACAAAAAACTCAAGTCCCAGGAAGCTTTTGCGAAGGCTGTCTGGCCTCCGCCCGTGGATTGGTCTGCAAGTTCGGCCTTGGCTTCAACGTTGGTCGCCTCATTCCTGTGGTTTTTGCTGGTGGTTCTTCTCGACCAACGTCTCCGGAGGTAGTGAAGTCTTCCCCAACAATGTCTCTTGGTCGCTTTCCAGCTAGTCCACTGCCTGCGTTGTCGCTGATTTCTATGTCGTCTTGCAGTGTGTCTGCGTCGCTGGGAGCCTTCACAATCGGCAGGTGCTGTTTTGGCTTGTCTGTCGTTATTGGTTTTTCTGGCTCTGGTTCGGATGCCTTGTTCTCGACCTTTTCATTGTCCATCCTACTAGGCCTGCTCAGTTTCACCAATTCTGGGGTCACCTCTTCCTTCCTCGCAGTCGCGCTCGCTGCCTCTTCAGCTTCATGCTCGTCCATTAACAGCTCTGCGTGGTCGTTGCCAATCGGAGGTCCGGTGACGCAGGCATAAGACAACGTGCAGTCGTTCTCCTCGTGGCCAAATCTTCGGCAGGCACCACAGCGTGGCACACGGCAATCTCGCCGTATGTGCCCCTTTGCTCGACAGCGTAAGCACACTGGCGCTCTGCCCGGAACAACCACCAAAGCTTGCTCACCGCTTACGTTCACTTGGTGAGGCAGGTCTTCAATTTTGACGCCCACTTTCAACCGAAGTGTCACAATACGGGTAGTGGAGCCTTTTTCACTGATGCCGTTTACACGCCACCGCTCTCTGTTGACGTCAACCACTTGGCCGTACGGCTCGAAAGCGCGTCGCACATCCTCATCGAGAACATTGTGCAGCAGCCAGTGCACTTTCATACGCACATCTTGGTTTGCCGGATCAATGACAAGACAGCGACAATTTTTTACCTTGATATTGCCTTGCGACAGAATCGTCTTGACAGCGTCCATGTTCTTGAACGTTACCGCCCACACGTGGCTCATCCTATATGCCCCCAAAGCAACCACTTCAGGGAGCAGTCGCAGGCTGGCCAAGGTGTCACGGAAATCTTCCACTCGATAAGGTCGGGCTCGTACGTCAGCGTGCAGAAAAACCGTATTTAAAACAATTCGTCCTGTAGGAAGGGTTGGCAGCACAACTTCATAATCCTTAACGTCATCAAAAGACCTGTTTCCGCGGCTCAAACGGGCCGCTGATACCGCTCCACTGGAGCTTTCCATCACACGTCCGTTCGCTTCGGCGTCCGGAAGTGGAATCCTAGACCATGCCGGAGATGGCGGTGGTGGTGTTTTTAAAAACATTTCGAAAAGAAATCTAGTACATAACAAAATAGTTTTGATGTAATGTTTTTTCTATAGGCATCAACGGCCTTTTCTAATTTTAGTGTCGTTTTTTGAACCCTTGTTCACGCGTCTAGGAGCTATTTTGATTCGCTTCAGAGATTGCTTCCCGCGAGTGTACACCAGTTGGAAGTTAGCGCTCGTGCCTTTCGTGTCCTTCTTGTCTCTGTGTCGTCGTTCTGTTCTCGCGCTATAACTATCGTCATGCCATACCAACTAGCCCAAGCCGCCACACTTCTATGTACGCCATAATGTCGCGCATCTGAATAGTTTACGTTGGATATTTAAAATGTGTAAGCGGAACGTTTTGTTCAGAGAAGAAAAAATTTGTTCTGACACCGGGAATCGAACCCGGGCCTCCTGGGTGAGAGCCAGGTATCCTAACCACTAGACCATGCCGGAGATGGCAGTGGTGGGGTTTTAAAAACATTTCGAAAAGAAATCTAGTACATAACAAAATAGTTTTGATGTAATGTTTTTTCTATAGGTATCAACGGCCTTTTCTAATTTTAGTGTCGTTTTTTGAACCCTTGTTCACGCGTCTAGGAGCTATTTTGATTCGCTTCAGAGATTGCTTCCCGCGAGTGTACACCAGTTGGAAGTTAGCGCTCGTGCCTTTCGTGTCCTTCTTGTCTCTGTGTCGTCGTTCTGTTCTCGCGCTATAACTATCGTCATGCCATACCAACTAGCCCAAGCCGCCACACTTCTATGTACGCCATAATGTCGCGCATCTGAATAGTTTACGTTGGATATTTAAAATGTGTAAGCGGAACGTTTTGTTCAGAGAAGAAAAAAATTGTTCTGACACCGGGAATCGAACCCGGGCCTCCTGGGTGAGAGCCAGGTATCCTAACCACTAGACCATGCCGGAGATGGCGGTGGTGGGGTTTTAAAAACATTTCGAAAAGAAATCTAGTACATAACAAAATAGTTTTGATGTAATGTTTTTTCTATAGGTATCAACGGCCTTTTCTAATTTTAGTGTCGTTTTTTGAACCCTTGTTCACGCGTCTAGGAGCTATTTTGATTCGCTTCAGAGATTGCTTCCCGCGAGTGTACACCAGTTGGAAGTTAGCGCTCGTGTCTTTCGTGTCCTTCTTGTCTCTGTGTCGTCGTTCTGTTCTCGCGCTATAACTATCGTCATGCCATACCAACTAGCCCAAGCCGCCACACTTCTATGTACGCCATAATGTCGCGCATCTGAATAGTTTACGTTGGATATTTAAAATGTGTAAGCGGAACGTTTTGTTCAGAGAAGAAAAAAATTGTTCTGACACCGGGAATCGAACCCGGGCCTCCTGGGTGAGAGCCAGGTATCCTAACCACTAGACCATGCCGGAGGTGGCGGTGGTGGGGTTTTAAAAACATTTCGAAAAGAAATCTAGTACATAACAAAATAGTTTTGATGTAATGTTTTTTCTATAGGTATCAACGGCCTTTTCTAATTTTAGTGTCGTTTTTTGAACCCTTGTTCACGCGTCTAGGAGCTATTTTGATTCGCTTCAGAGATTGCTTCCCGCGAGTGTACACCAGTTGGAAGTTAGCGCTCGTGCCTTTCGTGTCCTTCTTGTCTCTGTGTCGTCGTTCTGTTCTCGCGCTATAACTATCGTCATGCCATACCAACTAGCCCAAGCCGCCACACTTCTATGTACGCCATAATGTCGCGCATCTGAATAGTTTACGTTGGATATTTAAAATGTGTAAGCGGAACGTTTTGTTCAGAGAAGAAAAAAATTGTTCTGACACCGGGAATCGAACCCGGGCCTCCTGGGTGAGAGCCAGGTATCCTAACCACTAGACCATGCCGGAGATGGCGGTGGTGTTGTTTTAAAAACATTTCGAAAATAAATCTAGTACATAACAAAATAGTTTTGATGTAATGTTTTTTCTATAGGTATCAACGGCCTTTTCTAATTTGAGTGTCGTTTTTTGAACCCTTGTTCACGGGTCTAGGAGCTGTTTTGATTCGCTGCAGAGATCGCTTCCCGCGAGTGTACACCAGTTGGAAGTTAGCGCTCGTGTCTTTCGTGTCCTTCTTGTCTCTGCGTCGACGTTTTGTTCACGCGGTACAACTATCGTCATGCCATACCAACTAGCCCAAGCTGCCACACTTCTCAGCCTGAGCTTTCGGGGTAACGACACGTGTTGGTCGCATGCGCCGCAAGCCAAGCAACTACTGTACACGTCCTCATGTTTCACACTTGCTAAGCGGGCAAGTGTCACTTTATGCTTCAAGAATGCTCGCAGTATGCTTCAAGAATGCTCACACCCCGCCGTGGTGGTCTAGTGGCTGAGGTACTCGGCTGCTGACCCGCAGGTCGAGGGATGAAATACCGGCTGCGGCGACTGCATTTTCGATGGAGGCGGAAATGTTGTAGGCCCGCGTGCTCAGATTTGGGTGCACGTTAAAGAACCCCGGGTGGTCGAAATTTCCGGAGCCCTGCACTACGGCGTCTCTCATAATCATATGGTGGTTTTGGGACGTTAAACCCCACATATCAATTAATCAAACGTGATGCGCGCTAGTTTACATCAGCAAACAGAATAACGTTTGTCCTCTGCAGGATGTCCCAAACATGTGCATGGTGTCATTCGCGGAACGAACTTTAAGAGGAGCGTGACCCAGTGCGCAAAAGCCGATCGTTGATGTTTCTTCTGGCGAGCGCCCCCCAAAGGAGTTGTTACACCCTACATGCACGAGATATCACATAGGTTGAAGTAGGTAGCCCAGAAGGCAAACGTAATGCTTGTGTTCTCGGTTCCCAACAAGCTCGGGAAGCTAAGCAAGTTGACCGATCCGTATGCCGCCCCGCCCGGGATTTGTATACTAATCGGCGCCAAAACATGAACGTTTTCTGCATAAAGCTCGTGGTGTGCAGTTTGTCACTTTCGTGTAGCAAGCAATACATCGGACAAACCGGGCGATGCCTCAGTGACTAGCTACGCGAACACTACAACAGTGTAAGAAAGAGCACCATTGGTTTTTGGCCATTTGTTGCCGAGACTTTGAACTTTTACCTTTCTTTAATCTTTGACTATATTAACCCGTGGCAGAATGCAGCTCATTTTCAAAGTAACCGAAGCTGGGATGATTGTGAAGCCTGGTGATACGTGTGTTATTTCATCTTCACAGGCCCTCACTGACAAAGAACTCGTCTGTCTGGTGGTGGCATTTTGTGAGACGTTTCATTCAATGTACACACATGCGCTCACATGCGGCATTTTTCGTACATGTACCCGCCTTCGCAATGTATATACTGTTTTAGATTGTACAGTTGGAGCTGTTTATTGCGTTCCACTGTATTGCAACAAGTAAACTGGCCAGATGAACCGGTGTCTTGAGGTGCGGCCTAAATATCCTAAATATTTGTGCATACTTTTAACCCCGGATCCTGGTAATTTGGTAAACTCTGCGCCGTGTGGAAATTCAAGTTGGCTTTTTCAGACAGAAGCAAATGGAAAAAGTGCCAAGGAGTTAAAATGGAATGGAAATGAGTGCAAGGCTCTGGTTTTTGTATTGCACAATTGCAGTTGTTTACTGAATTCCACTGGCTTGCGACAAGTACTTCGACCAGACAGGCCAGTGGTGTCTTAACGCGTGGCTTAAACAACGTAATTAGGCACGCTCACTTTTTTTGATGATACCAGCAAAGGCTGCGTCGAGCCACCTTCGATTGTTTTGTGTTTACATTTTTAAAGAGTGACCGAAATTTCTTCCACTTAGTTTAATTGCAAGTATTTATTATGCATAGCGACGTCCTTAACTGATGTGTAATGTGTGCTTCTCGGAATTTGCTCTTTCGTTTGCATGGTTTCTTCGGTCGCGTTTCGTTTATTTCTGCATTGTTTTTTGTGTTAAACTTATAGCTTCTGGCACACAAATGAATAAGTTGCATGCATGTGCATCATTTTGTGATGCACGTATACACAGGTGCGACATTAAGAGACAAGTCAACTGGGTGGGCGAGGGAAAAAAAACGAGTGTTCAGAATATCAGTCAAAATAATCGAGAATTAGACATGTGTAGGGCACGTATCTCGTAGGCATCATAACCGTTGTTCATTTAGAGCGACTGATAGTATTCCAAAATAAACGCATGAGAGGCACACAATTAGGTGGGCAGATAAGAACCAAGCGCAGAACCGGGTTGATTGGCGGAAGATGGGCGCGGTTTTGATGCGCAGTGGGCGCAGTCGGTCTGATGATGCTAATGCGTCATTCTAGATGTCTTTCTTTTTTCACTTGTCATTTTACAGTCCTTGGCAGCGTAGACAGCGATGAAGTCATAGAGTCCCCTCCCCGTAGAAGCCTTACTTGCATAATTTGAATTTGCATAGGCTATTTCACGGATCACATTTGGTGCTGCTATATTGGGCTAACATTTCCGTTTTGTATTTTACCTGCTGCGGTAGGTGGATGAGATGTATTGATGCATTCGACGTGTTACTACTGACGCGAAAAGTTTGTTTTTCTTTCGTCATATGAGAGACCAAGCACACAAGAGCCTAGAAAAGGTACTGGTGAGCATGGGTGCACATTGAAAAAATTTAGTCTCTGTAGGCTAGTT
Organism: Rhipicephalus annulatus; assembly: GCA_013436015.1. NCBI lineage: Eukaryota > Metazoa > Arthropoda > Arachnida > Ixodida > Ixodidae > Rhipicephalus > Rhipicephalus annulatus. Next base: position 27,262 of record WOVY01004153.1, read on the forward strand.
TTAGTTCCTACTGTACCCCGACGTCTCAACGCGGTATCAACTTTTTGTCACGTCCACGGCCACTCCGCTCCATGGCTCTGTTGGTGAGGCACAAGCGGCAATTTCGATTGTTTTTGTATCTCTCGCAATCACAGCGTGCTGCTATAGTGCGCGTGCTCACTGCAATGGTGCGCGAGCTCACATGAACTACACTGTTCCAGAACTAACACAGTTGCCTGGCGTCATGATAGTGTCGATATCAGTAGGTTTGCCGTGCAAAAATGGTTTATTCCATAAAAAAAACATTTAGCATTTACTGAGCTCACAGCCGCCTCTGCGTACAGGATATTTGTGTGACTGACCTTACTCAGCTTCGAAAATTAGTGTCAGTACACCTTTGATTACACGTCATGACATACACAAATACGAGAGAGAAAGAAAGAGAGAGATAAATATTTATTCGCACCCGTCGAGAATGACGTGGAAGGAGGCTTTGGCCTCGGCCCCAGTTCACCCCCAACCGTCAGCCGGAATCCCTTGGCACTCGGTGGCAGTCAGGGCGAGACCAGTGACTCCGCACTGTTCTTTGGCGGCGAAGGCCTCCCAGGATTCTACTTTTCTGCTTGGATCGTTGTAAAAAGGGCACGTTCATGCAGTCTATGTGCGCTAGACCTATTTACATTCAATATATGGACGCCGCCACCTTGGCCAGTTGAACGAATATTTTCGTTTAATCCCATATGTGCGAACTGAATAACACAATTACGAAAACATTGGTTTAACTAACAAACCGCCATGGTGGTCTAGTGGTCAGGGTGCCTGACCGCTGACCGGCAGGTTGCCTGATCGAATCCCGGCGGTGGCGACCACATTTTCGATGGAGTCGACAATGCTTCAGGGTAGTGTACTTAAATTTAGGCGAACGTTATAGTACCTTTGCAGTGGGCAAAAGTTCGAGTCCTCCGCTGCAGCGTTTGTTGTAGGCATACCTTGCTTGTGGGACGTCTAACCCCCAACAGTTAATATTATTACGCGCGCACGCACATGCACGTACACACGGGCACACAATGAAATATAGTTCATTGTACATGCATACATGTGCAGGGGTACACACGTGGTGGTTCGTGCCTTCAAAATATGCTGCATTCAGCGTCTCAAATGTGTAGATGTTTCGAATGACGCGCACGTGCGCATTATGCGAGGCGCGTAACCGGAATTTTCCCGCCCGTGCCAAAAGAACAGTGGCAGGACCAGATATACCTTATCTATATGCGACATTTCCGGTATTCCTTCATTCCTTCGGGGTTCGTCTACAGCCTGGAGAGTTTTGAGCGTGTTAATCGCCTACGTCAAAATAGACTAGGTCACTGGATCGATAGCCTCTGGCATAAATGTGTTCGAGAATGCTACTAATGCGGCTGCGTCTATCTAGCGAATGTCAACGAGAGTCTCTGTAGGTTATATGTATCGAGCACAGGGGACAACGTATCGGAAATGGTCGAATGACATTTCGATAAGAAGTAACACTGGCCTATTTAGCGTGCTTCCTCAGTGGGACAGGCTGGAATGCATTTGCAGCTTCGAAACTTCAGAGACGGCTTTCGCGTAGCATTTTCACGCCGTTCGAATGTGTACTTACGTGGGTGTTCAGTACTGGCAGATTGAAGCATGCAATGAGAACAGCATTGTAGGCCAGTGGGTAATTCGTAGCTTCAGTAGGACTGTGCAACGTAAAAACACTCACAACAAGCCAGAAGCTTGCTCTAGTTGCGTTTTCCTCTATGTTGACCACGTTTTTTTTCCTTCCGCAGTCTTATTGACGCATTGAAGCTCGACATTAATTTTTTAGTATGAGTGGTATGACAAATTCCTCCTGATAACCTCGTCATGTCGCTGCAGAGTTGGCAGCTAACGGTAATGTTGGCTCTGATGAATGTGCTCGAGTTGAAATTACTTTATATGGAAAGATGTCCGTAAGATTCCCCCATGGGAAGGAGCAGGGGGGGGGGGGGTAATCATTGAAGCCCCGCTCTGTACTAAGTCAGTCTATAGGGCTTAATTGTCCCCACCCTCCCCCTGTGCGTGCCTTAGGCTATAGCCTGAGTCGCCTGGGAACGTCAATATTCATAAACTGACCAACCATCTTTATAGGATGGCGCATGCTGATTAACTTCGTGAGAGCGCAGGTTTGTACGAGAGCACCTACTAAAATTCCCTAAGAGCTGTTAGAGCCGTGAAGGCGCTCTTTTTTGTTGTTGCTGAATCGACAAATATATCATTTTTGAAATTCTTGAGTGCTCTAGCGAGTGTTACGCTGTTCCTCCTTCTGTCGAAGGACCATGGCCCCAATCTAATCTTTAGTGCATTTAGCTGGGCTAGTTGGTGCTTGAATGGACGCTTCCATAATACTACGAACACGACACAGAATGCCACAGGAAAATATAGCGCTTCTCCTGTGTCGTTATAGGTAGTCTTTGTGTGTTCGCTAGCATTGTAGGAGGATCCCACCTAATGTGACACCATTTCACAGTAGCAGGAAAAAAAAAATGATATCGTATTCGAATTTCGAACTCGGGCGGATGACCGTGTCAACCCATTGCCACTCTTTCCTCTCTTCTTATCATTCCCCCTTTTGTTCTCATTACTCAGTGTCTTACATCGTGCTCAGTATGCACTTCCGGGGTCCCGGAGCTCCTAGGCGTCTTTAGCTTCACTGCTATACGAAACTTAGATGGTGCCTTCGCAAAATAGTTCGTGTTGTGTGTGTTTTTTTTGCATTTTCTTTCGCATCTTTTTGCCACACTTTCTGTTTGAATCAGGGCGTGTGGTTCTTCGTGTTCTTGCTTGAAAAAAAAAAAAAAACGTGACATTGTTAACAATGAGTAGCAGCCGCTCAGAGAATGCTTTCTTTCATTTATTCCTCTCTCACAGGCAGTGGACTGGCCGGCTGCATCTCATGCGGTCCACGCTGCTTTGTGGATTCATTTCTTCAGCCTTTGCCATCACAATCGAACGACCCGAAAGGTGACGCATTCCTCCCTAACATAAATGGTTAAAATACAGCGTTGTTCGCGGAAGAGATGACCGAACGCCTTGTATGTCTCATAACCTTGTAATGTGCCTATATTTATTTTTTAATTTAAACTTTTCTAACGTTATCTGACACACCCCGTGCGCACACAAAGCAATAATATCAAGTTCTTTATTAAAAAGAATTATATTATTATTATTATTATTATTATTATTTTGTGTTGTTGTTGTTGTTGTTGTTGTTGTTGTTGTTGTTGTTGTTGTGTTGTTGTTTTGTTGTGTTGTTGTTGTTGTTGTTGTTGTTATTGTTGTTGTTGTGTTGTTGTTGTTGTTGTTGTTGTTGTTGTTGTTGTTGTTGTTTGTTGTTGTTGTTGTTGTTGTTGTTGTTGTTGGTGGTGTTGTTGTTGGTGGTGGTGGTGTGGTGGTGGGTAGGTGGTGGTGGTGGTTGGTGGTGGTGGTGGTGTGGTAATGTTGATGTTTTGGTGTTTTGGTGTTGGTGGTGTTGGTGTTGGTGTTGTTGGTGTTACTGTTCGTGTTGGTGTTACTGTTCGTGTTGGTGTTGTCGTTTTGATGAGTTAAAGGTTACACGACACGGAGTGTGATCCGTGTCGTAAGGGCAGCTTGGGTTTGTTGGTATCTAACGTAAGTGCAAACAGCGCACACTTCGACAGGGGTGGAATAACCAACTAGCAACACCAATACTAACAAAGAACTAATATTTATTTGAAGAAACATAGAACAATTTGTGCACAATACTGGGTGACATCAGTACGCATCTCACACATGTATTACGAAAGAAATAATTTCGAAGGGCTCGATGTGTTAGACAACAACCAAAGTAATAGTAGCGACCATTCGGCTGGATAAAGCTTAGAGGACGTTAATTGTTGTTTAAATAGTGCACAACTGCGAGGTAAATTGAAATGTTCAAGACAACAAAAAGAAAATAAAAAAAAACGCCTGGCATGCGCGGAACTTTTGGGGCAACTACTACAAACACACTTGCAAGGTATACACCTTACGCCATAATTTATACGAATCGTCCACTATGTCACTTGACCGGGCTGGCTTCATTAAGTGGCATAGTGAACGCGTTATATAAATTATGGCGTATTGTAGGTACCATGCAACTACATGTGCTTGCATGGTACCCAAAGTGGATCAGCTTTGGGCCGTCCAGAGAGCGCACGATGCGACGGTCGAAGATTTTCGACCGTCGATGCGAAGATTTTCATATTTAGTACGACAAAAAAAAAAGAAAAGCGACAATAAATGAAGGCTGTACTTTTTGCGATAAGAATTTGCGACATGCGGATAGATGCGCGTTTGACTTAGTGGCCTTTCTCTTCTCTTTTACCTCCTTACCCTCGCCCCTTTCTCACCTTCTTGCTATACCATACCTACATGACTATATACTATGCTTTCTATCGCTCTTTCTGTTCCTTTTTATTCGTTACTTTCTCTTATACTTTCTGTCCCTCTTTGTTTCATTTTTTTTCACTCTATCGTTCTCTCATCATCTCGCCCATGGCGACACGGTGATGTTTTTCTCACCATAGTTCCCTCTATAACATAGATACTCTAGAGGAAACTATGGCGCTATAGTATCTATGGATCAACGCACGGCGCTTCAACTATAGCATGGGAATGATGGGTAGTACACGTATTTGTCTAATATTCGCGCTTTCGACTTCGTTTGGCTTCGTGTGACTTGGAGCTGCTTTGTCACGTAACGAGAGTCGGCAAACGTTCAGCAGTTGCACTTCGCCACCACAAATATCTAGTCTCACGAGTTCGAAATCGGCTCACTATGTTCCCGATGGCCCGTTCTTTTATTCGAAACACACTAAAGCACACCAATATATAAAAAGTTACAAGTGCTTTCGAAGCCCACAAGCAGGAAGATTAGGCAAACACGTGTACTGCCCATGATTCCTATAGTGGCTCAATACGATCACAGTGCCCTAGTCCCCTCTCGTTAATTTTAGTATACTCTAAGGTTCTAATAAAGGCTTGTTGTGCTAGTGTTGTGCTAGGCTAGTGTGACAGCCGACACTAGCCTTCGGACCACGGGTATACACTGGTTCGCAAACTGCCTCGTTCAGAATTTTTTTTTTTCATTTCTGCTCATCCCATCTCCTCATCCTACATATGCATGATAACATCATTCCTTGACGGAGTTTTGCGGGCACCACCAGACCCTGCAGACTCGAGGTTGAACGGCTCATCTGTTAAAATTAAATACACGACCTGGCTGTTCATACACCGCACATATAAATAATGCAGTGTTGTATTCATTCGAACCCAGTCCGAAAACAGTCGCCAGCCGCGCATTTATTCATCCCGTTGTGAGCCGCGCAAAATACTGATTCATTCGCACATTAGCTCTATGTCAAGAGTATTCATAGCAATTTGCGTACTTTGCTTCTCATTTTTCGGCAGGAGGTCAGCTTTGGCGCTGTACATGCTGAATTTGGTGAGTGCGTCGAGAACGGACTTTTTTTTTCTGTGTATTCGCGACATTTGTGTGTGTGTGTGTGTCTATATTGTCACTGAGATTCGAGTGAACATGCAGCTTGCTCGTCTTTCTTTATTTCAGGCTTCCGAAATCGTTTACCGCATGCTTCGCAGCAGAGGAATTGTCACAGACATACCGAACATTGAGGTGAGACTCTCAATTGTTCACCAACTTTGTTGGCGTGATTTTTACGCATTAACGTATATACATATTTTTCGTGAAGAGAGCGTTCTAATTGCGTCGCGTGTTGCCTTGGCGCTATGTAAGTCTTTACGTGGAGTTCCGGTTGTGAAAAATCAAGGAAAGTGTCACTTCAGAAATCTTACAAGCACCACGACAGTGGCTACACACCCTATGCTTCTTTCAAGTAAAGATCTGAGCGAATGATTAGGTTAAGAGTATATTAGTTCCTGTACCCTCCTCTGTGGTCGAATAGTCATGATGGACGACTGCTGACCCGCAAGTCGCGGGATCGAATCCCGGCCGTGGCGACCGCATTTTCGGTGGAGGCGAAAATGATTGAGGCCCGTGTGTCTAGATTTAGGTGCACGTTAAAGAACCCCAGGTGGTCGAAATTTGCGGAGCACTCCACTATGGCGTCTCTCGTAATCATATGGCGGTTTCGATCCCGGATTCGATCCCTCCACCAGCAGGTCAGCAGTCGAGTGCTTTAGGCCACCGGGGCGGGGTGTCTATAGGTTTGCGACAACTATTATGTAGCTCACACTGCTCGCATCAGCCAATGACCGTGAAGCTTGGGTTTATAGCACTGTTGTTTGGGCGTATGGCAATATTTTTGAAAAAAAAGAGAATTTTTTTGCGGACTTTGGGAATTAAACGTGAATATCAGGCTGCGTGCCGAGCCATATAATGTGAGCCTCGCGTGATCTTAGAGGCTCACATTATATTCTGCAGCGTTTGCTGACCACGCTGAAAAAGTGTTGCATTGCCTCCTTAAGAGCAGCACTGGTGGGGCGCGTTTCTCCTGTGTTACCTTGAGAGGCAAAACACCTTGAATGCTGGACTTGACAAGATACGACAGCCGTAATGGTCGAGTATGGGACCAGTGAAACCTGTCTTTCTTTGCTTGTGCTATACGGCTGCTACTTGGTTGCCGCTTCTGTGTTAGCAGCACTGTTCAAAAAATGTATGCTCTTTTCTTAGCTTCTTATTTCGCATGTTTTGTTCTTGCGCAGGTGGCGATGTTCTCACTTAGCCTAGGAGGATATATTTATTACGCAAGGTGCGTATGAATTTGCTTGGATACAGTCGTGACTTAACTAGCGTTTCTTAGTCTCAAATATATGGCGGCCATGAAAACAAAGCACTTTCAGGGTTTTAAAGCGCTTGTGATGACGTAGGTTACAAGTATTACTTTTCCCCCCTTTCAAACGTCGTTCACCTACACTGCTCTTTTTTCTCTCGTTACAGAAAAAATGGGCATTTCAATGACGTCGTGTCGACTCTCTTGAGGTAAGATCTCTGCACGAATTAATTTCGCGGAGTTCCGCTGCTTTCGCGTGGAGTCGGCATGCTGTCTGTCTTCTATAGCGTTAGTCGGCGACTTGAGCGATTCTTTGGTGCTTCCGCGAACATCGAAGCGCATGTTTGGCATTAAATTTTCAGCTCAGCGAGATTTTTTGGGACGGTCCGCCTCGGTGGAACAGTGGCTACTATGCCCGGCCGCTGACTTGAAGGTCGCAGGTTCGATTCCGACCGTGGGGCCATCATTTCGATAGAGGCGTAACGGTAGAGGCCTGTGTTCTGTGTGATTTAGATGCACGTTAAAAAAAAAAACACCAGGGGGTCAAAATTTTCGTATACGCTCCACTACGGCTTTTCTCATAATCGTATAGTGGTTTTGGGACGTGAAATTCCAGATATTAGTTTTTTTTTTGCGAAGCGTACGATCATTCATGTCGGCTTTGCAGCTTCTCCTGTAGGCTTGTTTCATTCAGCTACCGTGTAATTGAACGCAAAATTCCTTTTGCGCCACCATTACAGTGCAGTAATATTCTTCAGACATATTCATATTCTGCAGACGTATGTGCGTGGTTAAAAAAACTCGCCTTGAAAGCGCGGGGGCCCGAGTTCAGGCTCTGTCACGGAAATTGGTATTGTTTATTCATATATTTTATGCTGATTATTATCTTATGTGACATCGGGACAGACAAACAGCTGGGTAGTTTTCTCGTTGAGTGTGTATAGAAATGTTTACGCACTGAACAAAACTTCTTGCGAGCATTCGTCCTCGCGTAACCGCTGCGTAAGTGCCTCTCGTCGAAACTGGCTTTTCCGCTATATGAATTATTATGCGGGAAATACAACCTTAGTGACTGTCTTCGTTTTACGGTTTCAGTCAGTACGCCGAAATTTCTTTTTTCATTTTCGACTGACCAGGAATGGCGTAACTCTTGTCACATATGACCAGAAAGTCACGTGATTAACGTGGAAGGGATTTCAAAAGGGAGAGGGTGGCGCAGCCTAAATCCAACATTTTCGCCATTCGAGGTTCATCAAATGATTCAGTAGTCAACTGATACTTTTTTTTTAAACGTGAAGCAGCCTTTGCCCGGGGACTGTGTCCGTCCCTGGGTGACTGTCCGCTTCGCCACTACGCATGCGCCAACTCTCCCCCTCTCCTCACGTGAGTGTGAGGATGTGGTAGGACTCTCTCATCACATGAGCATGAGGATGTTGAAGGAGATGGGGGAGAATGTGGCAGAGCAATAAACGGCAATACTCGCAAATGAAGGGGGGGAGGGTAACATAAGCGGTGCACAACATATTCACAACTCTACGCACAAATAAAACATACAAATGGAAACACGAGTGAACACTAGCCCTGCTCCGCATCCCCACATGGTTCCCTACAGTCGGAGATGATGTAATTGCTTTTAATGGCGTGCTCGGCAGGCACCTTCTCGGAAAGGAGGAACTCGATGGCTACGCCCAACTGGAGGCGAAACTGGCTCTCAGGGAAGCCGAGCTCCTCAGGGCGCCCGGCGACGTCGACAAGCTGGTTCGCTTGTGCGACGTGACTCCCATCACAGAGGCGCCGCCTCTGATCACGGACAACGTCAACGGAACCAAGCACGAAGCTAAGGTCAACGGCGCCCACAAGAACGGCTCGCCACGTGCCAAATCCTGGGCGAACCTGCACGGATTCACCAACGGAGGACTTCTCGTCGACCAAGGTGCGCGCGTTCGCGGTGGCATGCTGCGTCTTCTGAACGGCGCCTTCCGGCTACTGAGGTGAACGTCACTGCACCTGCAGACACCAGCACAGCTGCCTCACCAATTTCGTCAAGGTGAGCTTTGTGCCAGCTTAGATTTACGCTCAGACATTGTATTAATGGTGCTCGACTGTTGACTCGGAGGTCGCAGGGTTTGAATCCCGGTCGGGGAGGTGGTGGGGGCGCAGATTGAAGTGACGTGCTAGAGTCTCATGTGATTTTATTATTCATCATCATCATCATTATCATCATCATCATCATCATCAGCCCGACTACGTCCACTGCAGGGCAAAGGCCTCTTTCATGTTCCGCCAGTTAACCCGGTCCAGCTGCCCGCTAAATAAACCTAGGTGGTTAAATAAGCGCTAAAGAACCACAGCCTAAATAACAGAGCTGTGAAATTGAAGCCGACAGGAAGGAAATTTTAGTTCTTTGTTGGTTTCGTGTTCTTACTACATTGCACCACGGCCGATAATGAAATCCGGACAGTGAAAGTTCCATTGGAACAACCGCTGTATAGTAGCCTAAAAACTATTGCAAAGAGTGAGGAATATGTTCAGTACTTTTGTTTAGCATTATTCTTCGTACCATACGTCTGCAATTATCAGCTATTCATCCCTCTTCCGTAGTTTGTTCAAAGTGCACTAACGTTCTTTGCGTGTCTATGGTGTTTCCGGCAGATAGCCCTAAAGTTCGGCTCTGTCGGATGGGCAGCTGGTGTCGGATTCGGCGCGTTCAAGGGTTACCGGAAGATGCGGATACGACAGCTGCTCTCCGGACTGTTTGTGGGACCGATGCCACTTCGTACGGGATGCTTCCTCGGCGGCATGACGGCAATTTACAGCGTAAGTACACGTATTTTGGTGGCGTTGATGAGCTCAATGTTTTCCTTGTGCTTGCGTTCTTGTTTTTTTTTTTTGTACCACAAGTTTCTTTTGATGTACATGAAAAGGTAGTTGGCGACAATGAAGCAGTCAAAAAGCTTTCGGAAGAATTTTTTAAGTTCAGTGTACATTTGCATGCCCGAATTTCCACGATGATGCGAGTAATTATTTAAGCAATATTTTTCTCAATTTAGGGTTTGTTTCAAAAAGTATTATCTGTGCAAGGCTAGCCCTAACAAAAAGCCTTTGGTCGCATCTTCACTTTCTTTCTTTCTTTTTTATTTATTTCTGTTCCTTTCTTCCTTTTATTTTCTTTCAAGTGAGCTTGGCCTGATTTATCCGGGACATACTGTCTCAATGTTTGAAGTCGGCTGCGCGCTGTCACCCGTGCGATGGATTTGTTCCTTCGCAACATCATGCGTGAAGCGTGTGCGGCGCGTGTGGTCCTCCTATACTTGGTCTCATGTCTTTCTTGGGTTCTGTTTGCTAATAACGAATGGGTTTCTTCGTGCGTACATGTGTTGTAAACACCAAGTCCACGTGCTGAACGCAATACGCGCGGGGAAACTGTCCCGTCGTCCGCGGCTGGCGCGCATCGATGGCTCATTAACCACTCAAGGATGCTACTGGCGCATTCTTCCGCTGTGGTTCTATCTTTATTTTCTTCTTTCCTGGTTGTGCCCTTCTCCCGCCCCCCACACACACATGGCTAAGAACAATGCTTTGTCTTGGGTATTTCTTTTATTTTGGTTTTTGTTTTTATCCTTAGTAGCACGTGCAATGGTGCGCGAAAAACCCAAGCTATGCGCATCCCACGTTGTTGTTTTTTTATAGTGTTTGTTCATGTTATATACAAGGGTGTGCGTCAATGCACGCATGGTATTGCTGTGTGCCAGTGTTTCGCGACCGTTGTGATCTCAATGAAGTGAAAACAAAAACAAAAGAACGACGCCCCGTTTGTGCGGTGACCCAAATACCGCCTACGGCGGAGTCTATGTGAGCACTTTGTAAAGCCGTTGTAACCGAGTGTCGGTCGAACGTGTGGACCAAGGTTGGCCCAAAATAGCTTTTGTTTCTTGTATTACCAGGGTTATAGCTCCATTGACCCCAGTACTTGGTTGCCTTATGTGGAAGGCTGTTTTGGTGAAATCAGGTACTCATTGACTAAGACATCAGAAATTCCAATCAATAAAAAGGGCGTTCCATTTAGGCGGGTCTTTCAAATATCTTTATTGGTACGTGACTGTCAAAGCGTTGCTTTTGCCTGTGATGCGTCTGATTGTTTTCAACGAACCTCCAATGCAATGGAAATAGGTAAAAATGTGAGTGGGGTTTTTTCTGCACGCTAATAATGATTACCGAGAATTACAATTTGATGTACAGTATCTAGGACAATGAATAGCAGTACTAGCTGGACAAGCTTTGGGGCATCCCTGCCCCTTAGTTTTTTTTTTTTTGACAAAACAGAGTTGCTAAAAATCACCGTAATACGTTGGTAAACGACGTAGAAATGGCATATCGATTGTTGAAATGCAACTATTAAAAATCTGCATTCAGACTTTTGGAATCTGCAAAAAAAAAACTGAATGTATTGACGTTCATTCCACTCATTCAACTATTTAAAAAAACTTTTCCAAGTCCCACGTTAAAGAGAATTAAAAAAAAAGAGGCTACCTCTTCGATATGAGTGACCACACACAACAGAGCTTCAGGTCGCAGTGCCTCCCTTTTCTCACTGGTCAGAGATCGGAAGCTTGAGCAGGGACTCGAACCCGATACCACCCTTATCTATGGACAATGCACGGCTTCTACCTGCTGTACCTTTCCCCCCACAGCATGAACTCGCCTTTCTAGTCTCTTTCCGCTGATGTACATGAGCAATTAACGTAAACTGCGTTACTATATGATCCTGATCCCTCTATCATCTATGCACAGCCTTTCGCAAAAATGTAAGGATGAGATTTGCTGCTGCAGGGAACTTGAGATGTGCCTTTTAACTGTCTTGCAACGCGTTACACAGCTGTAAAGTTCATTTCCCGCTTACAGGTGCGTCCATCTCCGAGTGTTACGTGGTCAATTTATTTTTATTAATTTCATTTTATTATAATTTCTTAGAACTAACGCCTCGGAAAATCCAGGAGGCGCCTCTTTGATCTCTCGCATATATGGATCGATTAACTTTGAACCTGCTCGTTGTTGCTTTTCCAAAGGGTCCTCATTAGCAGTCCGCATCATAAAGCAGTCAGAAACGTCACTTTGATTAGTAGATTGACATCGTACCACCCGGGTGAGATAATCAGTATTGGAGCAGTGATACGCACGCAAGTTTACAACCTACACGCAAACTTGTTTTACAAGCACAAATTGGTTCTAAATCTGCATGTTACACCGCAAATGTCGTCGAGAGACGATAGTCTTGCGTCTGGAGTGAGTGAACAAAACGTTTATTTGATGTTCTGCGCTAGAAAACTGGTGAATGGTATTCTGGAGGCGCTGCCTTAGAGTGCCTCGAGCGTGTAACAGTCGAACGAGCGCATCGAGGCACGTTAGACACAAGCGCCATCTGGCAGTTATCTTTGAAAACGAAGGCGTGCAGCCCGCGGAGAAAGATGCGCGCCAGTCTCGGAAGTGATAAGGTGTAGAACGCAAAGCGACGGGCAGGTGGCACCACCGTGACGTAGAAGCAAAGCGTTGGAATCACTTTTTCGAGCATCGCGTTGCAGACAGACAAATGTACAGACAGACGACATGACCCCGAAAGACTGCCCGCTACGGTGGATCAGTGCTTACAGCATTCGGCTGCTGATCCGATGGTTGCGGGTTTGATTTGGTGGCCCTGGTGGTAACATTTCGATAGAGGTAAAATATTAGACTCTCGTGTATACTGTGCAATGTCGGCGTACGTCAAAGAACACCCTATGGTCAAAATTACCGTGGCCCTCTACTATAGCGTCTCTCATAAGCATAATGTGGTTTAGGGATGTAAAACCACACATATTATTATTATTATTATTATTATTATTATTATTATTATTATTATTATTATTATTATTATTATTATTATTATTATTATTATTATTATTATTATATTAATATTATCATTCGCCCTAAACACTCTACTTTATTGAAATGCTTTGTTTTTCTCTCTTTTTTGCAGCTCAGCAGCTGCGTACTCCGCTGGTTCAGCGGCAGTCAACGGGACTGGCACGGCCTGGTGGCTGGCACTGCGGGTGGACTGGCGTGTGCTGCGTACCCGAGCTCGTACTTCTCCCTGTACCTTCTCTGGAAACTCATCGAGGTTGGTACCATGCTCAGTATGAACGAATAAAATGGAAACGGATCAAGAGATCGATTTTTGGTTTAGACACAACCTATTGAAACCGAGAGACAGCGAAAGCAAGCGAGGCACATGGGGAGTATGGTAGGTTTTTACTGCAGTACAGCCACAATGGCATCAATGGAAATGAATCATACTGGACGAGAAATCAACTTTGCCTCCGGTAGATACCTAACGTATGATACCCAGAAAACGTGGACAGTATATGTACTGTGCATGTGTATTTTGTACTTGCGTGTTATGTATACTTCGAATAATTTCCACCCTGCAACCATGTGTGTGTACCAGTCACAGGGGCCTTGTCAAGCCGCTCTCACGGCTTTTAGCCTTGGCGACCTTCCAGTTTTGTGTCGTAAATAAAAATTTGAATTGGGCCACGCCGCGGTGGCTAAGGTATACTCAGCTGCTGACCCTCAAGTTGCGGAATCGAATCCCTTCTGCGGCGGCTGCATTTTCGATGGAGGCGAAAATGCTGTAGGCCCGTGTGCTCAGATTCGGGAGCACGTTAAACAACCCCAGGTGATTGAAATATTCGGAGCCCTCCATTATGGTGTCTCTCATAATCCTATGGTGGTTTTGGGACGTTAAACCCCACATATCAATCATATCAATTGAAAATTTGAATTGAATCGAAATTTAATTGAACCTTCGAATGTTGCATCTGAATTTTTGCTCTCGTTTCCTCTATTTATTTATTTTCTTCTCTCGTTTTTTGTCTTCTTTGCTTCTGTTTATCTCGATTTATTCATTTCTTTCTATTTTTTATTTAACGGTATTTCTATCTTTCCTACTTTCTTCCCTTTATTTCTGTGTCTTTGTAATTCTCGCGTCATGCTTCTTCCGGTCACTATTTCATTCTCGCTCTGATTCTGCCCCTTTGTCTCCTTCTTTCTTTCTGCTTTTTGTTCTTTCTATTTTTCTTTCTTTCTATGCTATCCTTTACTCTCTTTCGTCCTCTTTTCCATTTTCCTCACCCTCACATGTGTCCTCCCCCATCATAACTTCCATTTCTCACCCCTTCCCTTAATGTTGCCGCACAACAGACATCATATTCAAACTACGCGCGCAAGTTTGTGCACCCTACAAGAGATCAGCGGCCCAATGACGAAAGAAGAGAAGGCCGTGACGGCGTGCACGCGCCTCCGAATTCGACGATAAAAAAGTGGAGCACCGCTCGAGGCTTTGAATTAGGAGGTTCATTTTTGTTGAGTCTCCTGCGAGCAACTATACTACCCTTAGCAACGTTGCTTGTAGGGCGAGTTGGAACAAGTCTATCATAAGTGTATAGTGCAGCGCAAAAAAACAGACACCAACAGTCCTTGTTCTGTCGCTCGTTCGATGCTACGTTTTCCTTAGCTTTTCGGGCGCAAGTTAGCCACTTAATAAATTGTTGTTCCTGTACTATATGAATTGTGCGTTACAATATACCATACCATGCTGTGCTCGTGTGCCTTGAAAGCCGAGTGCTTACGACGCCCGCCTCAAGATCGTGGGTACGCGGGTTCAAATCATGCCTCGCGAAAAAAAACATTCTACATGAGATTTGCTTCTTCTATTTTTCTTTCTCTGTGTACTCATCTCGCGCATTAATTATTGCGTCATACGCCGTAGAGATTAGAGCACGTGTTTTGGAAGCGAAGCTGAAGAGGAGGGTGACGTTGAAGAGGACGAAGACAGCACGGGCTGGTTCATGATCACAATTTTCTGTTCGCAGCTCGCGGACTAATGGCCGCCTTGAACAGCTCCGCTGTTGAAGCCCACGTGAACTTCTCGGGGCGAGTGCCGGCTGGATATCTTGCTGTGACGTTGCAGTGTGATCTTAACACATGCCGATTTATGACGTCGCGAGGACATCGTATCAAATAACCACTCTCAAAAGGTGGACCAATCTCGGAGGCAGAGAAACCAGCTGCATAGATTGTTGATCAATGGCACCGCAATTTTTCATTGTATCTGTATGTAGCCGATATACTTTGATCTTAGGTACTCTATTGTAAGATTCTTGTTGGTTGATTTGATTATTTACTTTGATTATTGATTTGATCAAATAATCTTGAATTTTTCGCATATTGAAAATATTACCTCAGCGTTCTGTTCTCTTCTTTTATTCCCCGTTGTGCTAGGATAATCCTATATGTATTCTTTTTTTTTCAGATCTTTAACTAGCCTTTGGCTATAATTCCGACAAGTATTTGTTATCTGCACATAGATTATGAAATAAACATTCATTCAAACATTCAATCAAAACACTAGCCACCGGTTCTTGATCAGTAGTAGGATAGCTTTGTTTTTTTCGCTAAACTTCTAAAGTTATTCAGTGCTATTACCAGGCGTATAATGTGCTATTAATGTGAAGGGGGTCAACGAGACACGAAGTTGCGCACTGCAGGAAAGTCAACAAAGACTTCGCGCCTCCTTAAGAGCTCCGAGGAGCATTTCCCCTCCCCTCGTCTCTTTTGTTCGTCTTTTCACTAAGCTTCTTCCACTGGCTCTAATCGCTGACGTATACTTACACACGCTTACCTTTTCCCGCAGCTCGTATACCTGAAGAGTGCGGAGCGTCAGCTCGTTCCCAAGTTCGAATGCGCCGCGGTGTGGCTCTACGCGGTGTGCACGAGCATCATGCTCTACGTCGTAAGTGGGCCGTTACTCTCTTGCAGCAGTGCCCCGCCGTGGTGGTCTAGTGGCTAAGGTACTCGGTTGCTGACCCGCAGGTCGCGGGTTCGAATCCCGGCTGCGGCGGCTGCATTTCCGATGGAGGCGGAAATGTTGTATGCCCGTGTGCTCAGATTTGGGTGCACGTTAAAGAACCCCAGGTGGTCGAAATTTCCGGAGCCCTCCACTACGGCGTCTCTCATAATCATATAGTGGTTTTGGAACGTTAAACCCCACATATCAATCAATCAATCTCTTGAAGCAGTGCACGTGCAACGAGCCCAGCAAATAGTCTCCTCTTTTAGGTACTATGGGCATTGAAATATTCGAAACCTTATCGAACCTGACTAGTGCATCCAAATCGGTGTGTTGGAAGTTATTATACAGTGTGCTCAAATTCAATAGACGCCGCACTTCATAAATACGAATATTTTCGAGTAGTTTTCGAATATTTCGGAATTCCAACTGCATCGTAATAAACTCGAGATTGTCGCGAAATTGTATGTTTCGGTTTTGCGAACATGCAGTGTGAGCGTAAAAGCCGAAATTTTATTCAGTGCAGTTGTCTTCGGCACTCGTGCTAATAATCACCGTTTTTTCCCTCACACTCCCTGGATCTGTCGTTATAAGGCTAACAATGTTAATACTAGTATGTAAGCATTCTACACGAATAGTAAAAAAAATTGCTGTTCGGTATTTGAAAGTTATCTGAAAAGTATTCGACATTCGATTAAATTCGCTTCTGTCGGTATTCGATTGGTGGGAGATTCGGGCACTCTTGTTTTGTGTACTTTGCGGCAAACATATTTACTGCCGGACTTTTCAAGTCAAGTCTTACCGAAGGTACAAAATACAGTGGTATTTTTTAAGTATAAAAATACGTATTATAGTCTCAGTATACAAAAGCACTGACTAGGTCACTGTAGAAGGGCACGAATGGTTATTTTGGCGTGTTATACAAAATGTTGCAATGCTTTAGTGGTTTCGTTTGCCACAGTCGCATCCCCTTGTTTAGTGTTTAAAGTAGTCTTGACACTATTTAAAGTAATCTTGGCAGTAAATGTTGGAAGATGGCTGTTAGTAACTCATTGTGGAATTAAAATATTCCATCGCTCGGTGTTAAGTAGTAGGCACGAAGAACCAGCTTGCAGCGATTTAATTTGTGAATGGCTTTGCCGATCGATCTATAAAAAGATGAAAACAAAGTTGCATGTAGTACGGTAATATATTACTCGTGTGGTTTCTTGCGGTAATGATAAAGTGATTGCGAAACAAGTAGTGTCTTTTGCAACGCAGGCCATCTTGGAGCCCCACAACCTAAGGCCACAGTACCGCAAGTTCCTGGACGACATATCCGGAAGGCTGTACGTATGATGCAATGACGTAGCGGTCCCGGCTATAAAAGAAATACGCTTTCAACGAGCCATTGGTTATCTCGAGGCATGTCGATGTATGGAATGCCGCTCACGTGTTGCAACTTCTGTTGATTTTGGCGAAGTTATTTTTACGTAAGAAAACGATAATAGCAGGATGTTGAAGTGTAACAAAGGCTGTGGCAATGACTGGACAGTGTTATATGCATACCTAATTATCGTAGTTGGATATCATTTGCAAGATCTCTCTAGAAAAGACTGCGTTGTGTCTGTGCGTGAAAGTAGTTTATGACTGAGTGAACTGCGTGAAAAAAACTGTGTATTGACAGGTTATTTGAACTGGTTTCAGTGTGCTATTATGTTTTTTTTTCTCCTTTTCCGTATTGTTAATTTTTGGGTACCGTTCTGTATTATTATTTTATTTTTCGCTGCAGAACTCTGTGATATGGAGTAGCCGAGGCAATAGGCTCCTCAACCTCTCCACAGCAAAACAGTTAAAACAACAACAACAACAACTGCGTTGTGTCTTTCAGTCACCAGTTAGAAACATTCTAGTCAATTTCGTGAACTTAGAAAAATTAAACTTACAGAGTGAACATTGCTTCTATTTCCGAAGCCGCCGCTCACGCTCTAAATTATCTTTGTGAAACCGATGCGAGCTACAGTACGTACAAACGAATTCCCTTGTTTAGTAGCATTCATTACCCCAAAAGACTGCGTTGTGTCTATGTTGACTTAAGGCACTTCACCTCTCAGTATATTTAGAGGAATAGTATAGGTAATTTCCGCAACGACTGATCATAGGCGAATAAAGAAAGATTCGCCTAGATGTAGTTTAATAACACATAAACAAACATGCCAAGATAATAGGAAGTCTTCAGACAAGGCCTTGCACTGAATCCATCTATCTGTCTGCTTGCGTGCAATATAAAATCGATAAAAATTGAGTCTACGAGGTTCGTGCATGCGTTGATCAGCCGATATACGAAGTTCTGGTGTGTAAAGCGGCAACCTTACAGCAGGCGTTTTGTTTTGCATTTTTTCTTGCTTTCCTTTCTTTTGCGGACTGAAGGGCGTCGTCTGTCTTTCGCCGTAAAACGAGAGCCGAAAAAGTGTTTAGTGTAGGTGACACGTTTTCGTCCCAGAGGCAGTTTGTTCCATAGAAGCCTTTCGCTGCTGACTTAATCCAAGCTTGGTTCACGACTTCAACGTCTTCGTTTTTCGCTAGTTTTTTTTTTTATGGAAACATGTTGATTAGTAGCGTTTCGCCTCAGTAATTCTGCTTCCCCAGTATAAAAGAGTGTTTTTGTTTTGTTTGTTTAGAAGGCTGATAACATAATAACCTACTTTGTGCGCAAAGTTGACTAGATATGTGCCTATATCTGTTTTCTGCGCAGGATGTCCCAGATCAACCGGTTTCCACTGGATATGCTGGGCCTGCACTCTTCGCAGGCCTTCCCGCACTTTTTCCCGCTTGACCTGGACCGCAGATATGTCAGCAGCCAATTCCTGCAGCAAGTCCTCATCTGGGCGTGAAAAGCGCTCCGCGTGCAATCAACTCCCTCGACCACGCTCACATTTTTACCGCTCATAAAACGTGCCTTTTTACTTGAAGCAGCGGCTTCGCTTCATCCAGTCCCGATAAAGTAGCGCCTCACGTGAACACGACCGATACGTAAACTCCTTTTCCTTTGGCATGTTCTCGTAAGGCGTGTATAGACTCCGCCTGGAGATCAGTCCTGACCTCAAGTTCAAACAAGTTTTAAAATACACGGGGTTATTGTAGTCGCTAGTACTTCAGAGCTAAGAAAGTGAGAAAAAAGTGTAAGGAAAGGAAAACAAATGAGAGGCTGTTCCTCCTGTAGAGTTACGTTCGAACAGCCTTTGCTTGTCGGTTCATCAACGGAACAGTGGAACAAATAGTGTATACGCCACTTCGGAAATGTGCGGTTGCCACCAAACTACCTTGGTTAAGAGTTCCTGTGATAACTTCACGCTCGTGTCTTCTTGTTCATCCCGCATCATGTTCGACACAATCACTTGTATAGAGATTACGTGCAATAAAAAAAAGTTTTTATACATTCCCAAACACGGTTTGGTGTGCAGTTGTGGCACAATGCGTGAATGCCTGATATTAGACTGATAAATCACTTTCTTGGGTAAATTTATTGCCGCTATTTCTGACATCACGTGTTATTCGTTGCACAAGAGAATGAGAGAATAACACATTTTAGAATTTCTCGTCGATCCGCCTGAATGTCTTTGTGACGCCATCAGGTGAACGGTCGCGCACATCGACTACACTGCGCCGATCAATTCTAAGTAACTTGCCATGTCATGGTCTGTAGCTCCCACGGAACACTATGAATTCGTTTCACTAAGAAACACTTATGTAGGTTGTATAGCGGCGACGGTAGAAATGTTGGTTGAAAGTTGAGTTTCGTCATTGGCATTTTTGTGTTTTTGTGGCTCGTGAAGAATAGTACTCTTGCTAAATATAAAAACACTATATTGAGGAGGCACTCCGCGGTGGGGGACTCCGGAAGTTTCGATTATCTTGTGTTCTTTTCACGAGAACACAGCACCCGGGTCATTGGCGTTTCGCCTCCATTGAAATACGACCATAGCGGCCGGGATCGTACCCGCGACATTGATGTCCATCAGTGGAGCAATGTAGCCGCTTATACTCTGATAATCTCAAAGCTCGTGCTCTTCGTACTCTGAAAAGGCTAATTGCCTAATTTGCTAAAGAAGCCAATCTCGTCTTTAGTGTTGATATAACTTGGTTTCTGAGTCTTGTGTGCTCAAACAACATGGAACTACGAAGCGCGTCCTGTTCGGTGAAATGCTTTAGGTTAATTTAAGTAATGTACGCTTCTTAACGCGCGCCCCAATTCGCCAACGTTTTGCACGTCCGTTTCCGAAACGCCCACGATGTCGCCCATGATGTCGCCCACGATGTCGGTGCAGCCGGTCACGTCGCTTGCGTGTGGTGGAGTTGCGGTGTCGGTGATCAGAAGTATCCCACTTTACTTACGCACAATATTGTAAACAACATTCTGACGAAATCGAAGAGTGCGCTTCTTTTAGGATAGGATAGTGTGTGATTGTATGTGATTAAACATGTTTCCATTAAAATAAATGTTTAAAAGCTCATAGGCCACTTTGTGCATTTAAAACGACTTGAAGGCGAAAGCTATGCGATGTTACGTGGCTATTTTACAGGCATATTACGCGAATGCTTTAATATTTCGACCTATTTCACTTACGTCGATTCCACGTAAAACTTTTGAGCACACCATCTTCACGCATCATGTCAATTACCTAGAGGGTAAAAGCTTTTTCTCGACCTTGCAAACATGGCTTCCGAAGATCCTTCTCGTGTGAGACGCAACTGATCACTTTCACAGACAACTTGCGTGTATATGTTGACTCTGGTTACATTGTAGATAGCATATTTTGAGATTTTGCTATAAGTTTTGATAAAGTTAATCACTCATTACTGTTACATAAACTAAGTGCTCTTAATATTGACCCTCAACTAATGGCTTGGATTTGAGAATTTCCGTCCTGCCTTGTGCAGCACATTACAGCCAGCGGTTTTGACTCTTCTTCGTTGGCACCAGTTGGTTTCGGCGTACGCGAGGGTCAGTCCTCGACCCTCTGTTATTATTTATTTATATAAATGATTTACCTGCCAACATTTCTTCCCAAGCTTGTTTATTTGCTGATGAATGTGTAATTCACCGAAAAATAACCAGTTATTCAGATGGGACATCATAACAAAATATCGTAAGAGTGGTGCCACAATTGCAATGGTGCATGGAGCTGAATGTTGCCAAATGCAAAAGCTATCTATCTATCTATCTATTATCTATTTATCTATTTATCTATTATCTATCTATCTATCTATCTATCTATCTATCTATCTATCTATCTATCTATCTATCTATCTATCTATCTATCTATCTATCTATCTATCTATCTATCTATCTATCTATCTATCTATCTATCTATTTATCTTTATCTATTTATCTTTATCTATCTATCTTTATCTATCTATCTTTATCTATCTATCTTTATCTATCTATCTATCTATCTATCTTTATCTATCTATCTATCTATCTATCTATCCGCCTACGACTTTTAGCTCTCCTGGCCGTTTCAATAATAGTATCAATACCAAACTTGATATGGCATAACACGACTGTATGAAGAATATATTTGACTGGTCATAACATGAAAATCGGGACACGTATGCCATGAATGTCATGATTTACGTGTCATGGTCCTGCAGCTCTTGAGGTGGTTTCATTCACACGGGATGTTGCAAAACTGATATGGTATGACATGATTGCATGGCGAACACAAGTGACAGACCCTAACATGAAAATCATGACATGCGTGTCATGCAACATGACTACATGTCATGCTCATGATGCGCTCGCGGCCGTTTCGCTAGCGTCACATATACCGAATTTGGTATTACGGTACGTGAATGGATGACGATGGTATGTGACTGGTGCAAAGATGATAAACATGAGATGCGTGTCATGTAAGAACATGATTACATACCGTGCTCATGATGCGCTCGCGGCCGTTTCGCTAGCTTCACACATGCCAAATTTTGTATTACGTGACGCCAATGGATGACGAAGGTATGATACTGGTGCAAACAGGAAAAACATGAGATGCGTGTCATGTAACAACATGACTACATGCTACGCTTATTGATGTGCTCGTGGACGTTTTGCTAGCTTCCATGTACCAAACTCGGTATTACGCGACGCGAACGAACGACATAGGTAAATGACACATAGAAACATGATAACCACGACGTCCGTGTCATGTAACAACATGACTATACATGCCACGCTAATGATGCGCTCGCGGTCGTTTCGATAGCTTCAAATTTGGTATTACGTGACGCTAATGGATGACGAAGGTATGTTACTGGTGAAAAAATGATAATCATGAGATGCGCGTCATGTGAGAACATGACTTGCCACAGTCAAGGCGCCAATACATTTTGACGTGAGGCGATGCTCGTGCTCGCCGGCGTTCACTTCGTCGCATCACGCCGGCGTTGCCACGCCAGTCTTGCCATATACTCGCAGGCGCAAGCCGAGCTGCGTTGCTTTGACGCATGCGCGTTTCAGCGCGTCCGGCGTCCCTCCGTCACGAAAAGTGTGAGACGCAGTGTAGTCTGGATAACGCATCAGCGCAAAACGCAGCATGTCGCATTTCGCGCTGGTTGCCGTCGGGCCGCGCCGACGGACGCTGGTCGCGCCTGGCGTCAGACTATAGAGTGCTCGCGTTTTGCTAACGTAGCGTCGCTGTGCCCAGCGTGCGCACGCGTCAACGCTACATTGGAGTATATTGGGTCCTTCATGATGCACTCGCGGCTGTTTTGCTAGCTCTACATATACCAAATTTGGTGTTATGTGACGTCAATGGATGAAGAAATATATGACAGGTGCAAAAAGGATAATCTCGACACGCATGTCATGTAAGAACACGACAATATACCAGGCTCATAGCGTGCTCGCGGCCGTTTCGCTGGCTCCACATACATTAAATTTGGTATCACGTGACGTGAATAGATGACGAAGGTAAACCACACATCCAAACATGACAATCATGACACGGAAGTCATGTACGGCATCACTTATTACCACACCTCGTAACGTTGTGCTGATTTTAAAGTGACATATCAAGCTTTCTATTCGTGCTTTGCATATCATCGATTCTCACTATACGTGGGATCTGCCAGTTTTTTAGTTACTCATCTAAATAATTATTAAAACAGTATAACGCAACGATATCGGTAAAAAAATACGGTAAAAAATTCTTCCCAACACGCTTGCTGGGAAGAGGAGTGTAGTATTAGCATTATCGACATGTGCCGCTGAATGCTCCGAGCACAATGAACACTCGTGTTCACTTCGGCCACGCAACCCCTGACCCAACCAGTTACGGGCACGTTACCAGTAAAGACGTGTTACAGTTACACATAGAGTTTCATACAATATTACCTAGAGGAGAATCTGGCACTGCAATCGTGTAGCCTCATGGGAATCATGGGAAGTACTGGCTTCGGATTGGATTACGTTAGCCAGTGAACTGTCTACAAATCTTTTTCTACAGTTTCAGTTTCGTTCTCCGGGCAGCGGCGATAGTGGGGTGAGTGCAAAGAACTGAAGTTGCACCTTTGATATTAAAGGAAGCTGAAAACTGCTAGGCCTCTCAATTTGCTGCAACGCTGGAGCTGTATAAGTCGTGCTTCACTTATATGAAGTGCCTCTTCGTATATCGGCGAGACGAAAAACCTACCGGAACGACTGAACCAACACGCCAACGATGTGCGGAAGTTCTACAAAAAGCGCAGCGCAGTCGCCGAACGTGCTGAGACGTTGGATCACCGGATAAATTTCGAAGCAATGGCCATCTTTGAAAGCGAGCCGAACTGGAGGAGAATGTTACTACTCGAGTCGTGGCACATACAGAGGACAGTGCTGTGTTGGGGGCTGGCTGGTCCCGACGAAGCAGAAGAAGAAGACGGCCGACGGAGACGTACGTGACCGGCGGGGACGCCGACCAGCCCGAACACGCGGGTTGGCGCGAAGCGCCGAAGAAAAGAACAACAACCGCACTCCACGGTTACCCAACAAACACTCTGCTTTTATTTTACAGTCGCCTTGAAATCCTAGATGCCAGAGCGGCGCCCCCTGGCATCCTCACATGTCATTCCGAAACCGAAAGCCCAGAACACAACAGACAGCCCATAACATCGAGTGCTTTGAAGACGCCGCTGCTACATAGTCTCTGCAGTCACCTAGGCACTGCGCCGTGCTCCCGACCGGGTTGCAGAAATTAGGTGCCTTTTCTCATCTTCTAACCACTACCACCATCACCAGTCACCCCTGAGGAAGGAACCAAGTCGGTTTCGAAACGTCGGGTTTCTTCAAAACTTTTGGTTGGAGTCTAAATCATCTCCCAGACGACGAAGGTAAATGACACGTCCAATAATGATTATAATTACATGCGTGTCAACTAAAACATGACTACATGCTACGCTCATGGCGTGCTCCCAACCATTTCGCTAGCTCATATACCAAATTTGGTATCATCACGTGACGTGAATAGACAACGAAGGTAAATGACATGTCCAAAGGCCGATTCCCCTTGGTGGGTAGTACCTTTCTTCCCGGAATCATGATCATGATGATAATAATGACACAGATGTCACGTACGGCAAGATTTACATCCGCCTTGTAACGCTGTGCTGACTTTAAGTGACATGTCAAACTTCCTCATTCGTGGTTCACATATCATCGATTCCCATTGTACGTGGGATCTGGCAAATTGTTCTCGGTATGCCATGGAAAAAACCGCAGATTTTCGTAAAATCAACTAGAGGAGACTCTGGCGTTGCGATCGTTCAGTGATCATGGGAATGACATAGATGACATGACCATGGTATGACATAGATTTGCCTAGTCTTTGTACTTGCGGGCGGCGAACGCACTTGTTGTTTCGTTTATTGCTGTGTTCGGGTTTTGTTCCGAAGGAAAGAGCAAACCGTTTTGCATTTCGTGACCCGATTTGAAGTGGTAAACCTAAATAAATAAAGGGGTTAAGCGTAACTGCCGAATATTTGCCAATTTTGGTTTCGTGACAAAGCAGTTTCAAGCTACGCGAAGCCAGAAAGAACGTAAAATACGAAGACTATGCAGATCAATATCAGAGCCATAATTGCACAGAGGAATGAATGAGTTGTTTCCTTCCTCCATGCATAACTTCCATGCTCACTGAAGCACTATGTGTTAGAGTTCCCTCAAGTGCATATTTAGAAAACTCTATGGCAAAAAAAAAGGGGGGGGGGAGGGGCTTGATGTGCTACTACCCCCTGGCTGCGCCATGGCCTACATATCTTCCCGGCTTTCGTGCGAAGTGCTCGGCTTCCAGCCCACATAGGCAGCTTTTATGTAAATTAAGGCGGCGGGGGGATATGTATATATGTGGATGCATTGCTTATATGCAATCACATATGCTCCGAATCAAAAAGGAAGCGAACGCGAAGTTTTGCCTGATGAGCCTTCTTTGACCACCGGTTCAAAACATCCTGATATTTTGGGCATGGTGGCTAGACGGAGAGGTGTCAGCATCGGTGCGCCAGAAAGCGAGCGAGAATTCATTCGGTGCGGCGGCGCTGCAGTCGCTTTTGAGATGCCCCTCCTCGCGCCCACGCGCGCGTATTAGTCCTATTTTGTTGCAAATATTTTACGTTATTCTGCAGATTATAGCCAAGTCTACCTGTCACGATTCTGGCGGCGCGGCAAAACGTGTATTGGGACTGCAAACTAGTGTTTTCAATTAACTTCGTAGTATATCAGCTAGGAAGCTTAGAAGATAGAGAATCAAGTGACTTGCCGTGAGCTTGACACCAAAACAAAGTCAGTGCAGTTTTCAAATTTGATGCCGCAGTGTTCTCCGTGGTGTCAATGCACGTAAAGGTATCGGCAACCATTATTTTTATGACTTGTGCAATCAAGGTCTAATTTCACAAGCAAGACATTTATTTTAACGAAAGCGATAAACAACATGAAAAATAAACACAACATATGTATTTTAAGGTTGGAGAGAACTGAAAGTTATACAAAACTCAGCTAAAGCAAGTGAATAAGGCAACTAAAAAGAACAATAAATATACGATGATACAATGGGCATACATACACACATGTCATGGAGATTTCATTGGCAAACATAGGTACAGTCCCAAACCAGTTCACAAAAAAATTGATTTCTGCATATGTGAAACACAGTCAGACAGTGACATTCCCGGTTGTTAATGGTAGATTTATAACAATGAAACAAGGCAATGGTAAAATCACAAGAAACAACAGAGTGTGAGTATTGCTCAATAACATAAAATAAAACCTTGTTCGCTGTGTTAACACTATGACAGTTAAGTCATACGTCTCAACTTCAAGAACTTCATTTTCTCTCTCTCTCTCTCTCTCTTTGATTGGACGCATTTTCTCCAGCAAGGAGAAAATGCATTCTGGTCAGTGTAAAGAATCTAATTATCTGATTTGTCACTTCCAGTTTGTGGTGTTACACAGCCGACCATATTCAATCTCTTCACAGACAGGCAAGATATATGGTCTGTTATGCTGTCACTTTTCAACTTGTTGAAACTGAAGCAATAGGCGAATGGATCTTCCTTAGTTTTGAGCAGGTCTCTCGAGGACTCGGACGGGTACAGAAGGCACGATTCTGCCGGAAGCAAGCTGGAATTTTCTGAGTGAAGCAACAACCTGCCACATTAGTTGCACTTCGTCTTTTTCACCGCCTTCCGGGCCACATAGCCACTGACGTAATAAGTGATCAGGGAGTCACTTTTGCGTCCAATGAGATCAGTGTGGTCAGGGAGGGCTTCACAAGCAATAATTTCATGAACCTCATTGAGGAGCCCCACATCTAGAGGCTCATCCAGCTTATCCTGCAATTTTATTGAATTATTGTGGATGCCAGGAGATAGAAGGCTGCTCGGAACTTCAGATGGTATGTTTCCACTGGAGGGTGACTGTGACAAACTGTATAAACTGAGGCAATTCACCGAGATAAAAAATTGTGTCGGCGAAGGGTGATCATTCGAGCCAGGCATTTGCTTCAGAATTCCAAAAAGATTTTAAGTGCATCTTGGCAGAGGCGAGACGTCATCAAGTATTTATAGCCCAAGGTTTTTGTGACAGAGTGCCGGATGGAAAGAGTGCTAGTTAGAGTGACGTGGAGTCCTTCGGCAGTTGATTCACTCAGGAACCCACCCTTCTTAGGTACAGCTTTTTCCCAAGTTTCCAAAAACCCGTTGATAACATGCTTGTAGCTACGGACGATGAATCTTTCGTCGAAATGAGTTTCGCACACAACGCGGTTCTTTTCCAGTGGTTTGTCAGCGCGAGGAATCGTACGCTCCCAGTCCTTGAGCTGTTCATAGTCAGTGGGAGCAGAGAAGAGAGACGCTTTCTTCCCATGTTTGCGGGCCGAAGCATATCCCGCATTGCATCCAGGTGCAAAGCATTGTCTTTGCTGTTTACTCATCACTGTTGCATGATCACATTGGTACGTATTGATCCCGAACAAGTCCAAATAGGCAAAGCGCAGACGTTGTGACTTGTGAGCACATGAGTAAGCGACTAAATGTGCCGCGCTAGCGGCTGGCAAGCGCTCTCGACCGATCACGGTGGCGACTTGCGCGCCGGTCCACGGCCGATTGAAATACCAGCACACCTCCTTTCAAGGCGCGGCCGGAAAGATGCTGACACCTCTCAGTGTATAGGTGTTCTGTGACTTCTCCTTCTAGCCACCATAATTTGGGTTCCATATGTGAGCGTTGCCAGCCATAGAGTGGTACCCAGCCCAACCAGGGGAGCTCGTGATTTAAATCCCGCGGCATTACAAGACTTTTCTGCCAGAAGCGGACTGATCGCTAGCGGGATCATCCATGGCGGCGCCCATGTCTGCGTTGACTGAGAAAGCCTGTCATTCACTTTCGCTTAGATATTCGCACTGCTTACGCATACCGTGGACTTCTTCGTTATGAGAAAGTTCTTTAAATAGCTAGGTACAAGAGCAGGCAAATGTAGCCTTTTCTCGACAAATGTCAACGCTAAGGTCTCGGCGCTGAAGATGCAGACAGAAATCAGTCGCTTGGCCTCTCAATTAGACCAGT
Source organism: Rhipicephalus annulatus (assembly GCA_013436015.1). Classification (NCBI taxonomy): domain Eukaryota; kingdom Metazoa; phylum Arthropoda; class Arachnida; order Ixodida; family Ixodidae; genus Rhipicephalus; species Rhipicephalus annulatus. The sequence continues at coordinate 55,009 of WOVY01004153.1, forward strand.
GCTGCGGAGTCAACGATGTCCGCTTCGTGAGAACTTTGCTAAGAAAGGTACGTAATCTGGTAACGTTGAAGGTTGAGCGACGTTGCGAATGTGCCGCATAGAGAGTTTATGAAGCACACTGAAAATGCGCTCACATTTGCAGGTGTACTCGCACATAGCGAGTGGGCACGATCTATCGCCTTTAACGGGGAGACTCGTGAAACTCCTCTCTTCGCAAGACATCCTGTCAAAGAAAGTTGCGTGCCTTTACGTTTCAAGGTGAGCTGCTCGCCTTGCTTGCTAATCAGCGTACTCTGCGTGTTTACGTTACCGTATACGTATGCGGTAACGAATACATATATCATAACGCATGGTGTACACATTGCAGTATCTATGTGCGTTTCCGTTGTTTAGTTGATTCTTCGATTCGGTTAACTGTAACCCGTTGCTCTTTCACTGGAGTAACTTGTTTTTACTTGGCAAAGACGTTGTTGCAGTTATTGAAACGTGGGTGCGCCAAGCAACCGGCGTATCAACGCCGAAAGAAAACCTCCTTCTTTCCTCCTTAAAAAAAAAATAAAATAAGGTGGATAAAGCTAACTCAAATGTTTATCACAAAAAGCGGGAAAGGCTATTACTTCTTGCTACAGCTCTTCTTGAATTCACATAGTTCTCCGCATTGTACTCTGTGTTGTGTTCTTAACAAATGTACAGAATTGGCCCTTTCAGCTACACAAATTTTTTTCATATAGGATATATTGTGTGTGTTTGTGACATCTTATCAACTGTTCTTACAATATGGAAAAATATTGTAACCTTTTTAGTTTGCGACGACTGTAAAGAAAACTGTCGCAGGGTCTTTTTTCTCGCTTTAGATCACTTTAGCACCGTCAGATTTCACTGATGACTGGTAATCTCAAATGCAGCTGCTCCAGAGGTTCATCCACAGCATGAAGTGCAAGACCCTTGTTCTGAGACACCTAAAACTTCCTCTTTGTGCGTGTTTCAGATGCAGGCAAACCGAGGAGGTTGGATTGCTTGCCGTCAACTGCCTTCTAAAGGACACCGCAGACCCCAACCCCATATATCGTGGCCTCGCGCTGAATACCCTCTTCAGTGTTCCAGCTGTGATGGAACAGGCTGTGCCGAGACTTGTAGTGGGACTTGAAGATGCAAGTGCTTATGTTCGCCGAGCAGCGGTGTCGTGCACGTTGAGCTTGAACCAGTACCACGCAGAAATTGTAGACGAGTTGGATCTGGCTGACAAGCTGTACGCCATGATAAGGGATCAGGATCCTATCGTCGTCGTGCAGTGCCTGCACGCCCTTGATGAGATTCTGCGTGCCGAAGGTGGAATTGCCGTTAACAAGAAGATATCGGCTTACCTTTTGAAGCAGCTTCCGCTGTTCAGCAACTGGGATGCGATAGCCGTGTTCGAATACCTTAAGAAATACCAGCCCAAAACGGAGGAAGAGGCGCTCATGTTTGTCAACGCCCTTGATCCGTACCTAACGTCAAACAGCATTGCAGTACAGCTCAGTGCCTTCGAACTGTTTGTTCACGCGACCCAAAGTTTAAGTCACTTGCAAACGGAGGGCATCACGCAGGTTTGGTCAAAGCTTTCCACCAGCCTTGGCTTTTGCGAGCACGAAATGACGTGGACAGTCCTCGAATGGGTTGAAAAGTATGTGCATGTTTACCCTGACATTTTCAGGCCTCACTCGACGAAATTCTTCGCGTGGTTTTCAGATCCCCCAGCACTCAAGGTGAAGAAAATGAAGATACTAAAGTGTCTGGTGCATGAAAGCAACCTGCTTGACATATACGACGAACTCCTTGGCTTCTGCAACGACCGAAACGACGACGTTCGCAAGTGTGCCCTGCAGCTAGTGGCCTCTCTCGCCAACAAACACAATGACGCAAGAAAGGTGCTGATAACTGAGCTGTTGCCTTTACTGAACGTGGCCAATGAAGCGCTAGTGACCGACGTCCTGGGAGCCTTGTGCTCTTTGAATTTCGACAAGTCCGAAGAGAGCAACAAAGTGCTGGACAGCATTGTTAAACGGAAGTGGACATGCGTTAGTGCCGAGTTCAAGTGCAATCTTATTGATGTTGTTTCTACTCATGGTCTTCATTTTGAACCCTCTGTGTACATTCTTGAAGATTACATTGAGAATATAAGAGAAGAAGAAGCAAGCGTGAAGCAGCATCTCTTAACTGCTACCCTGAGATTGTTCTTCGCGAGACCGTGTCAAGTGCAAGACCTATTGGGCATAGTGTTTGATGCACTGTGTCAAGACGACAATCCTTTTCTCCAATCTCAGTCGAGGTGCTACTACGAACTTATGCTTCACAATCCTGACTTGCTAAAGGACATTATTTCATCCTGACAGAGCATGTCTCTGTCAGTAGAACAAAGAACTGCCGATGAGCGTCACCTTTGCAGCGATGCTGGGTGAGAATGAGCCGTCTTTATTTACTCTAGTGTTATAATACAGATCAAATGAATAATGCGACGTCTAATTTGCTTTGCCATTGTCTTCAGAAGAGCCAAGCACAGTTGTGTCGAGCAGCTCTTTCAGTTTGTCCCTGTAATGAGAAAAAAAAAGCGTGATGCTATTTTTAGCATTGCTTTCTCTTTATATCAGTACTTTCTGAAATGGCTTACGTTGGCTGTAGTGACACTCTTATTTCTCTTGTTGAATTTAGACATTTATGAGCTTACCACTGCCTCTCTAGCAGTCGTAGGCTGCAGAGAAAAATCATTTTGCGAACTATGCAACAGTGCATTCAGTGATTTGTTCATACGCCTGGGAGCACTCAAACAAAATCAGTTATGAGTGAACCTAGGCTAAAAAAAAATGTTTTGCCAGCTAAACATTCTGACTTTCCTATCCATTAGTGAATCCATTTCGTTGCTTCCTGCGCTGCTTTTGTTTGACAATGTTACAATTCCTCTCATCTGACTGAAGTTGTTCACCTGTGTGTGCCATTTTCGTAGATAACAGCCGTTTTAATTTATACTCTACTAGCAAGGGAAGTATGTTTAAACACGTGGATTTTCATCTCTTGTTTCGAGCGACAAGTAAATAAACACGCATTACATGAAGTTTCAAGTTCGAAATGCTCGTGAAATAATGCAAAACTAGTTCCTATATGGTATGTCAAACTGAAAACTGGCATTGGAGTTCTTATAACCGAATGTGTTGCTATTGTTACAGTGCTTTTCCTAACCAAGAACCAAGTTTACAAAGTTTTATATTTATGCCATGCAGCTACAGACATCACATGCAATCAGCTCCTAATGTGCATTGATTTGTTTCTCCTAAGCATGCAGTGTCGGCGATTTTATTGACATCAGCATCTTCATTCTCGAGCGGTGTTATACAGTGTCACAATATAGGTCTCTCATACCATCAACATGAAATGCCTGTATCGTTAATACATACCATTAATGACGAGTCGGCCAGTTTATTTGTTTTCTCCTTCTATATTGTATAGATAGTTACGGCTTACATGAGAATGTGGCTTTTCCTTTGAAGCTGATATGCTATGTATGTAATATTTTGCCATGCTATATATGTTACCATGTTGTGCATTTTATAAAACGTGTGAACATGAAATTCTTGAAGTGCCGCAGATATGTTTTTTCCAAAAATGTACAATGTACTTGCTTCCACCTCTGAATGTCTAGCAGTGACATAAAAGTAATGATTATCTTTATACAGAAAGTTTAACAAAAACGCTCGTCACTGTTAAAAAAAGCAAAACTGACTTTTGCTTATTCATGCTTAACTGGGATGTGTGCTGAATATGGCTGAATTACAAGACGAATTACAGAAACCTCTAGAAAACTTTCTAGGTTCAGTCACCATAAACTTTTTTAGTGATTTACTTTAGCACAAGTCAAGCTGAAAGCATAGTTCTGAAAGTTCTATTCAACAGTCTTTGTAAGTAAAAGTTTCCTTTCACAGACAGAAGTAAGCATAACAAAGAGAGTGGGCTGTTTGCAGGCAATGCAGCATGTCTGTTGCTTTCACATGAAATTCCAATGAACAACTCTCTTTTTTTGCTATGTTTTTATTTTAGCTACCAACACTGATCTTCTCGTGCTTCCGCTTTTCCATTTGTTCTATAAGATGTCACAAGCTGAAAAAACTGAAATAACGTTCATCCCTTTTAATCTTTTTTTTTAAGTTTCTACGCAGAAAGGCAGTGAACTGAGACAAAACCACACGCCTGCACTTTCGCAGCATTCACGACATCCTTCGATGGTTTCTAGAAAACCAGCGTCTTTGTTGTTGTAAAAGTTTCAGCGTCGCTGATGAAACCAATCATCGTGCGAGTCTTTTACTTATACAGTCGACTCTCATTAATTAAAACTCGAAGGGACCTCTGAATTTTGTTTGAATTATCAAGAACATTGAATTATCAGAAGTTCTCAGATAGATGACTCTGGGTGAGGTGGCACCACACATTATGATTAGGCATTGATTTTATCACATTTAAAAATTTTCAAGTGCTTTTAAACCCTAACTGCATGCAATGAACAGAAAGCAGAGGTGCAAGGTCCACAAGTTTATTGGCCATTTACTGCCGATCAGACCTTTTTAAAGAAATCGTGAGTTGCCAACTGCTTCTTTGCTATAGGTATGTGCCTTCAGCACAAAGTCATCTATACCAGTTGAGAAGCATCAAAGTTTACCATGCGTGTGCTTTGTTTCAAACATTTGTTTACTAGAAAAGCCTTTTCTCTTGAGGTCCGGTGCTTATTTTTTATTTTTAGACTGTTTGGATTATGTAGGCACGCAAATTTTTGAAAAATAGCGGGAAAGCAGCAGATATTTTGTGGTACAGAATTGCAAAAAGTATGAATTAACCAAATGATGAAGTTTGAATTAAGAGGCTTTCAAATACATTAAAAGAATAGAAGGCCAACTAAATAAAATTTAATTTTGTTTGAATTAAATGAAAGTATGAATTATCAGAGTTTGAATTTTTCGCGAGCCTACTTTATGATTATGCAAACAACAGCGGGAAGTCTGGACACGCCTAAATCAACTAATGACAAACTTTTTCGGAAATAATGCAAACAGGAGATACCGTATGAGCTGCTCGACCGAATGCTTACTTGAGTTTGTCAGAGAGCTTGTCGAAGTTTTCTCCCTGCCGCAGATGCTCTCCGACATCTGTAAAGCCAATCTCGGCGGCATACCTTGCGCAGAACTGGAAAGGAAAAGAAAAAAATATGCTTGCGAATATCTCTACAGTAGTCAGGTGGGTAAAATTTACAATTTGTACAGATTCTACTTTTCGAAAAGTTGCGCAAACTTCAGTTATGTTTACGATTTATATCACACGGCTTGTTCCAATTTTCGGTACTTATTTTGCAGGCAGGGGTCTCATCAGTTGCATTTTTACTAAGAAGATGCTCAAATGCGCAGAAGCCACTCAATAATTTGGTTGAATGAAAAAGACATGGTTAAATGTGCTCGAGTCCAAGGTTTAAGCTGTGATTCCCGAGAGGCTCCTATACGTTGTGTTTCGCTAGAGCCATTTGTGCCGAAATACAACTCGACACTTCTTTTCTACATGTGGGCTTGTTCTTACATTCTTGCAGATGGTAACCCATGCCATTGTTGTAAAATTGCATATAATCCAGAACTCTTCATTGAGTGTGGTTGAACGAACGTGCCTTGAGCATATTTCATACATCTGTGTTTTAAACTGATATCAATAAAAATAATATATGGAGTGTAAGACCTCGGAATTATCAATTCCTTGAAAAGCACACCTTTTGTGAGGCCATCATCATTTGCTTAATGACATTAACAGTAATTATAAAAACAGGGTGAGCTATTACTGATATTTATCGTAGAAACATGAAGAGGTATTAACAAAAAACACCAGCTTACAAATGCCTTTTCTTCGTCCTTCTTGTTCAGGGCTGCTTGAGCGAAGTTCTTCAAGCATTCCTGGCTGGAAGCCGCAGCAGAAGGCAAATTATGAGAACACATAATGGCCAATACCGGAAGCTTTCCAGCTCACCTTGGGTAGCCAAGTATCCTTTGTTGTTCACGATCAAGCTTTTGCATGACAGACCTGTATTGGGAAGTACATTATATATATATATATATATATATATATTTTTTTTTTTTCGCACGATGACCGCTTCAGTTTAGGCTGATAAGTGATGCTGTTTCCACATTTATTGGGTTACTCTCACTCGCACAAACTTTAAGGAACTATAAAAAGAAAAAACCATATTAGGTTAGACACACAGAATATTCTGTTTAACGATATTTTCCTAGATTTCACTCAACAAAGGGGATAGTAAAATGAAAACCTATGTTGAAATATCTATATTTCTAGCTGGAAGCCCAATTCCAGGTGAAAAACACTTGCAGCAAGGCTTGACATGATGTAGAAATGAACGTTGCTCAGTGTTTACAAAAAGATAAAGAAATCTGAGGTATTGAACCTGACGATGTGAGAAGACAAATATAGCAGCTCTCTTGGTAAAAGTGCTGACCTCTTTCACTCGTAAGGTCAACTTACAATTTGATTTGAGCGGTTGCTAATGTGCTCTGATATGGATTATGAAAACATGAAGTTTGCTTTTTATCAGATCCTGAGAAAGCTGGAGAAGGAAATGTCTTGGCGCACCTATTGTTGCGAGAGAACAAGGTACGCAAGTACCAAGCAACTGCTGCATGTGCCGCCGTGGCCGACATTATGCTGACAGTGGATGCCACATTACCAGAACTTAGCCAAATCTATGTCTAGTCCTGAGGTCGAAGGCAATAGTTCCTCAGAAGGTTCCGAGCTGGAGTAGATATTGCGCACCTTGTTTGCTTAGTAGATGTAGCGTATTTATGTGAATACACACATCTTTGGTACTCACCAAGCATCGGACAGCCCGTCCCTTGTATTCAGGAACACTGTCATCATGTCACCAAACATTTGTCCCGTCCACCTGCATGGCACACAAACATCCTCATGACGTCCGTTTCTTGAGAGACGGAAAAAAAAAGCACAGCGAGGAGACTGCTGTGATGGGGCACGACCACTTTCCTTCGTTAGTGAACAAAAGCATGATCATACGCGCACTTGCAGACTTAAAACAGTAGTCATGGTTGATTATTCTTGATAATTATAGCAATGTTCAAGACACCACGACGCGCGTTCTACATGCATTGCTTTCAATAAGGCCGTTGGTTAATGCCATAAAAATAAGTGAGAGCCTGTGTAGCACTTTGATTAACAGCGTAAGTAACAGGTGCAATACCTATAAGGCTAAAATTGCCAGTGTGTGCTGGTGCAGACATACAATGAGACATTGCAGTCCTCAAAAACACAAGTTATACACAACATGCCCAGTCTGCTTCATCACTTACTCAATGGGCTGGAGTCGCCGCCTTGTCTGTGGCATGTCGCACCTTTCGTTGATGTCGATCGCAATCCTGGACAACTGTTTTTGAATCTGGCACAGAGAAAATTTGGTCACCGTTAAAACAAGCTGCCTTTAAAAGGAAGAAAAACAAACAAACAAAATGTGCTCAGGGGAGCTCACGTCCTCGGGTCGCTTTGCCTTGGCCATTACGGCAAGCATGGCTTTGATGACATTAGTTCTTTCGTGATGGTTGAAGAGAACAATATCTGGATTAGAGAGAAGAGAGAAAGACAAGTTAAACAGGCGAACACAATCACGCAGTTCTAGGCGGATGGGAGGTGTCACTGACCCTATTACCATTAAACTACTGAAACTAACAGCAGCTCAACCCCCATCCCCTCTTTTATTTCTTTTTCTTTCACATATGTACAACATAACAGCTATTAGATATAGCAATTGAATTTTCATAGTACTTGAATGTTATTCCCGCTCCTCAAAAGCAAGGCACCCAAAGTGACGTAAATACAACAACACTTTTACAGAGCTGAAAGCGGACTGTTCGTTTTGTATTATGAGGTCTCAATGAATGGTGACAGTTTCAGGAATAACATTCACATCTGTGCGGCCTAGGTACTGTGTGCAATTTATTTGGCATTCTTTTACGTACACACGTTGCAAATATCTACAACTCGCATCGTGGCACATGCAGTGTTATGCTAGAGACTAGTAATTGCAATAACCATGGAAACCACAATTACATTGAGATAATTGTTGAAAATTGACAAACTAATAGTTGCAGGCCCATTTTACCAAACGAATACGAGCATTTCTAGTACGATTAAGAGTTCAACCAAAAACTCAACAGCGGTATTTAATCACACTGTAATGATAATGATCAGTCATCCTTTGCTGCAACGCACGGAAAATAATTCAGACTTGCCAAATATCTTTCTGTAGAAAACTTAAAAAAATGTCCATAATATGTAACAAAAAAAATTGCCCCCTTTTAAAAATATTAGAATCACAGAAACAATTCAAGCATTAGTTTTAAAACAAAGCATGCGAAATTGTCCTTTCTTAGCATTATTATAATCACGGAAACATTTCAAGTATTAGTTTTAAAACAAACCATGCACATGATATTAGATCGTTGATTTGGTGACCCGGTGGGTGGCCAAGTGGCTAAGGCACTCGGCTGCTGACCCGCACATCGCGGGATCTAATTCTGGCCACGGCAGCTGCATTTTCTATGGAAGCGAAAATGATTGTGGCCCATGTGCTTAGATTTAAGTGCACGTTAAAGAACCCCAGGTGATTGAAATTTCCAAAGCCCTACAATACGGCATCTCATTATCATATGGTGGTTTTCAAATGTTAAAGCCCAACAATTATTATTATTATTATTGCTTGGTACAGTGTTTTTAAGGGTGATGTGAGACGAGAATTTTTTCAGTCAAAAATGACAGAAGTGAAGGACAACTAACAGTACTAGTGCAATGCAAGAAATCCTGGAACATTATACGGTGCACAGGTGCTGTGGCTGTCGCAGTTACACGTCTGCCTGCCTGTGGTTTATAGCATTGAGATAGTGATATGCCGACACACTATGTTCTATATTAGTGAGCAATGATTGCATCGCTGACTTTAGTCTCAGCAACAGATGGAAGCATTACAAATATTGCGCCCTTACCTGTCCACAACTGAGGCACATAATGGATTGCATCATTCAGGTCCACAGCTTCTAAGATATCGCACACAACACTTGGCTCGGGTGTGTAGATCTGCAAAAAAATGCTTTTAGTAGTGCCGCTTACATGCGAAATGTAGGGATGTGCAAATAGTAAGCTCGAAATTTTGAAGCAAATTTAAAGCGAATAGTAATTTGGCGCAATAATATTGAATCGAATAGTATATATATGCCACATATTAATACGAAAATGTAGTAATTTTGTCATGATCCGACTAACTTGCACGCTATCTTTAGGAATTCGGATTGGGCCCGTGTGAATCACACTTTTCTGGTTAAATATGAAGAGGAAGCAACTTCGAATAGTAGCAACTTCGAATAGTACGGCAGAAGAGCGCAGGTTGGAACTGGTTAAGCACGTGTAAATGTTATTATGATTAGTGTTTATAAGTCCGTGCAGCACAGATTTAAACTTAAGAAATAATCAATTGAGGAGAAAGGTGATAAATGTAGATTTATTTTTGACTTGCAAGTTCGTTGGCAGTGCGGGTTTTCCCCTGGACAATTGGCTTCACGTCACAGCACGCCCACACAACAGTGAAACAATCCTTACAGGATTATGTGCACTCAAATATACATACACATAAATATACATTCGTTCATATTGAATACTCTAAATTCCTGTTGAAGTGAGTTTGAATACACTAATATTCGATCGAATATTTGGGGCGTCCGAACATTCGCCTATCCCTAGCAAAAATTTCAATAAACGGCCTCCGACTTACATTGGGGACGTACTTGTTATACATGTCGAAGAAGACATCAATGTTCTCCGTGGAACAAAGCAGCTTGAAAAAGTTCTGGCTGAAATGGAAATGGCCGCATGCATTCACATGTGCTTCTTGTGAAGTCCGCAAAAGTATGTAACTCTTTTGTCACATTTGCTTACTAGTATATTGATTCCTTGAAAGAATCTCCAATCATGTTGTAGTTTGTGCCATAGTTCAGCAGCTCGTGAACTTTGTAAGCCAGATCTTTGTCAAGCAGATGGTTGTGACACTGAAAGATAAGATAATGCTAATCAAATAAGCATCTACAAACTGCATGAATCAACTAAGTGCGTGTAAAGGTCAAGATCACAGCACTCACCACGTCCATTGCGCTCACAAAGAAGAACACTGAAATTGTAAATGGGGGAAAAAAACAGGATTAATGTTCAGGCTAACACCAATTTAAGCATGCTGTATGACACATAATGCTTAGTTTTTACATGCTGCCAGCTGTGAACTCAATGAAAGCCTAAGGACAATGAAGCCAAGACAGGTATAAAGGACAGTAATTGATGTCTTTTATATGTATTGCAGTTATTTCATAAATAAAAAAAAATTAAATGGACAACTTGCCGCCAGCGACCAAACTTGCAACCTTCGGATGAAGCGCCCGACCTTCAACTGATTTGACTAACAGTGGTGATTGAGTCCTCTCATCCACTTTATCGGGTACATATTCCTGTGCATGTTAGCATGAAAGTGTTAAGTCAGCGCCACCCATAGCCATGGCGACAAAGGTGAAACACCTCACTTTTTTTTACAGCTGGCCTCACATGGCAGTTTAAGTTCTTCACAATTATACCATAACTGCCACAACAGGGTTAATTAAGAGACGACAAATAACATCCCCAATATCTTCCTTGGCTTCATTGTCGGTTTTTATTAAGGTTGCTGTGTTTAACAAAAATGAGCCCTTAATTAAATGCCTATTCTTTTGTTCAGACGTGAACAAAACAATAAGAACACAGAGTACATATCACATTTGCTGTCAAACTTCCATATAGAAAACGTAGATCGATGAATGACAGGTTATAGGGAGATAAATCTAAGCTTTTTCTCGCCAACATCCATATGCCATCAATACTGTACGCTATTAGACGAGAGAGTGTTTTACCAACCGTCTTTGGGATCTCTCATCTCGAAGGACTTGTTTTCAATCTCCTTCATGATGCTGTGTAGGATGGTGCTCGGGGCGCCTCCTGAAGGGAGAGAGATAGAGAGAAAAAAAAACACATGGAGCGATTTTTCTGTAGCACATGTAGCTAACAAGTTCAACAGAGAAATGACTCACGAGTTTTGCAGTAAATTACAAGCAGGTAGTAGTAGCTGGCAAGGCACGGCTCTGAAAAAAGTTGAATGACGTTAATGATAAAGCTAGAACCCTGTGAAGAGTGTGCGTCTTTGCAGCTACACACTTGCGTCAGCACGCAGGAAAACAAAGCACGTAAAGTGGTTTATCAGGTAGATCAGTAAATTTCATTTGAAGAGACAATCATAACAGGATGCTAAAGAAAATTATTGAAGCTTTATTAGAGAACTATCATTCTACAATATACCAAAAATGACACATTTATTGTGGGAAGAGGGCCAATAAGACACTGAACATGTTAAATGAAAGACGCGTGGCCAGTCTTTCTTTGAGCTGTCGCACTAGCTTACTGTGACAATGTGAATTTCAGTGGCGGTTACTTGGGCCTAGAATAACTTGTCATTGATAATAAAAGATTATGCTCTATAGTAAATAAGTTAAAAACTGCACTTGAAAATTTCAAAGAACTTTTACTCAGCTACAATGACTCTACAAAAATAATTCAGAATTTGCAATATAATAATGAACCGGTACTCGAATTTCTACGTGATAAATATAGAAAATAAAACATTCACACATATTTTTCCTTTGTAAGTGATACAATCATCACTGGGAAATCGGCAATAACAGGATTCTGAATTATTACATTGTGAATGTAAGCGGTTTTAGTGTTTCTCTTCCGTGCGCACTCACAAAGCGTCTTTTTAAGAAGTCTTTTTCAATGGAAGCTTATGAAATGCTACACACCGATGCCAAGGTGCTTCATTTCGGAAAATATCTGCAAGGCGTACTTCCTCGCAGACGGGGACGCCCCAAACCGCGACACGATCTCGAGGGCCGTGTTCATGGTGGTGATGTTAGGCTTGAGTTGGTTCCTTTCGATACCTTGCATGATTTCCTGCATACAACGCACGGGACAATGGAAAATAAGGTGACGAAATGACAGTGGCACGTGATCATTTAGAACGATCAAGCTTGTACACCCTAGCAGTTAGGCAAAGCATGTAATGAGAAGTGCATTTTCATTATTGTTCGGCAAAAATTAAGCTGAATATGAGTAAAAAGCAAACGGGCATCTTTGCTTATATCTTTCAGGGTAATGGCTGTCAATCTTCAAACAGTTTTGAATATTTGCACCAATTCCATGAAATGTTGTAAAGATGTTTCCAATTCTTAATACTTTTTTTAATGAGGTCTTGTTGCTACATTGTAGTTTCACAATTCCAGTGAAAATACGTGGGAGCCGATTTAACTAAGTGGAAAGATCCCCAAAAGCAGGCGATTGACAATACTGTTTTGGAAATCTCTGACTGAAAGCAAACAGTGGCAGGCCACGCACTCCTTACCTTCGCCAGCTCCCACCGACTGTCATAGCTCTCTCTGAGGAATGGGACCACACTTAGCAGGCTGTTGTACACTTCAAGTGGAGCTGTAATGAGAAGAAAAGCATTAAAGCAATAGAATGTGGAGCTGCCCTCATAACGTTTAAAACTTTATCTTTACGTTGCTGCCTCTATCCTTCCCGATATTAAAGCCTGACATAGCTTGAAACCTGTCCAGTTCTTAGGGCTTTAAGGCACTTGCTCGTAATTTGTAAAAATTGTGTGTTCCTCTCTCCTGCCTTTCCAGTATTTTTCTAATGAGTTTTGTGTAGCCTGTGATGCCACCAGGATAAAATGATGTTGACACAGAAATATCAGTTCCAACCCATCTGCTAGCACACCTTTGCCACGCACTTGCACACCCACTTTTCCTGTTGTTTATCCTACCTTTTGGCGCAAAGAGTGGTTTCACTTCACGTATACTTTTGTGCTACATGTATGTATAGTGGCAACAACATGTAGCTTAAAAGCTTAAAGCACTGATAACCAAACGTTAACAGTGTTTTCAAGCGAGAAAACAGCACCATGACATAGAGTACCAACCCTCAGTACTGTTTTCACCCTCAGGAATCTTCTAAAGATTGTGCGACGGGGAGAAAATAATACTACCTAATGTTTGTCAAAAGAGCAGTAAGCACCAGTGTCAGAGAGATGTTGCTTGCCAGCTTTAATCTAGATTGCCAAAGGAATGATTTAAGGACAGTGAGGTCAGTCAGCTCTTAGAAGTTAAAAGGAACATTTGCTCCCGGAAGCAAATGTTCCTTTACGAGCATCTGTCGGTATGCCACATCAATATCAAATAAGTTTCATCCATGAATGAAGACAGACACAGCACCGACTTTTAACAGCTTTCTTTGTAGTTGAAAGCCACGGCTGCAAATGTCTTTCTTTGCTTGTCCCCGTCTCCTGCACTGATCCCATACTACCATACCTGTCTCCACTTTCGACATCAACTGTTGCGACAAAGATGGCTATTTGGGATTTGCCGTCACAAGTATGGTATGTGTAACGATGAAAGTTGGGTTGCTCACGTGTCATTCCCTTTGAAGTCATTTCCTGGAATAGCTCATAAGCCTTGTCAACGTGGTAGTGCTGGAAAGGCAAGAGACGAAGTGAACGGTTATTAGCTCGCAGTTTCATGTTACAGCTTGCTACCTGACAAGATCACACTACAACAGGGCATTAGTACTGCTGCAAACAATACTAAAAGTCTGCAAAACAATTGTACTCGTGGCTCTCAAACGCCACACCTGTCACCGATGTTAGTATCTTACTGGCCTGAGGATAAAAAAAATTATGAAGCATCCGTCCAACACTCTATGCACATTATCATCTCTCAGTTTTAGTATACAACCAACCTTTGCCATTCCTTGAATCAAAGCAGCATAGGCTCTCCCATCTTTGTTTTCAATGCTGTCGAAAACCTGCTCGGCTAGGCCACCATCTCTGAAGGGAGACAAAAGCAGTGCAAACTGAGCACTCTTTCTGTGCGTCTCGTGAATTGTTGTCCTCACACATTTCCCAAAACAAGAGTAATACATAAAACAATTAAAAAGAAAGACTAAGATTGCATGCACAATTGTATACACTGACATACCCTGTACTGTCGTAATAACAGTGTAGAAACGAGGTACTGCTTTCGTACGCATGTAAGTGGATCTGATACTTATAGATCTCTTACTGTACAATGTACGCTAGCTGCAGTCGCTAACCTATGCTCAACAATCAACACTATTTGTAACAAACACACAATGGGCAAGTTTCCCTCACTACTGATTAGGTTACAATGTTTAATACCAGTGGCACACAGGCACTTTGAATCCAAATCAGGGCCCATAAACATTACGCTCACTCAGGATTAGGTGCTGCTACATAGTCTCTTTCAATCGTGAGCAGGCCCGATTAAAATCAAAACGATCACGGTCAGCCCATCAAGATCAGGCTCCCAGATCATGATGTGACTGACATCAGTGCCAAGCTCGACCTGGATTAGTCTGAACCCAGTAGCAGGGAGTCAGTGACTATTGTTGATTGCGATAAAGAAATATGACCGGGATTGGCTCTGATCACAATCAAAAGTGGAAATTTGACACCGGTAAAAGAAGCAATAATATTGAGAGCAGCGATGATTCAATGACAACACACACTGTGTCCTTCAGCCTTATTCCCTTCTTTAAGAAAAACAAGATATAAAAATATATTGGTGTTACCATATATAAAACACACATTATACAATAAAAAATGGATTATATTCATTATGCACATCATTATGTACATTAGTTTTCACAGCCACCTTGACAAGTGACTATGTCAGCCAAAATAGTTTAATCACTACGTCTTTCTTCTAGAGCTTGTATTAAAGCAACATATGAATTGCCTGCTTTTGCATCTGTAAATTAAAAATCTAGCATGACATGTTCTTTAGGTGGGTTTTATTCTAAACCCAGAATTTTAAAAGCATGTATGACTTGCATGACGTGAGATGGAATCAAATTGTACAACCTACTGCAGGCATGAAAAAACAACAGTGCTTTGAGAAAGACTGAAAGCAAATGTCCATAAATATAAAATGCATTCATGGGTACTACAGCATTGTCTGCAGTACCATTCATTGCAAACAAAATTTATTTCCAGTAAGCAATTCATTTTTTTCTTCTCTATGTACGTAAATGTGAAGACTTACTTCCATGACTTCCTTGTTTCTCTGGGGGCTATCTGACGCTGCCATCTTTCCTGTGGGACAAAAACTGGAAGTATGATAAGTGCTCTCTGGTGACACAATTACAACATGTGTACAAAAGATACTTGATGTTCCAGGAAGTGACTGATAAAGAATAGAACCCCTGTCCCCACTATCCTAAATGTGTTTCAAAGAGATGTTACGAGAAACTCAAGCTGGAAGTGTGCCAGTTCACTTTGTCTACCTGGCAGGAAAGGACAGTCCTCATGAAAAAAAATCAGTTGGCAGTGTAGTGTTGTCACACGGAGAATGGTTGTACTACATTTTGGTTATCTAAGGATTTTACCACATCTACTGTTCCATTACCTTACAATGTGAATGCACGGGCTGTCCAAGTAGAGCGAACTGTGCCTATACTGTGCCACTGCTCAACTCACCTCCGTCAAATCTTCGTCAAGTGGTTGCTTACAGTTGTAGAAGCACAGCAACTCAAGGAACGACTGCAGGAGATCTTGAGATAGTGCCGTGCCTGCAGGGATTAACACACCGGCAATGACTCAGTCCAATGCCTCTCTCATAATCATATGGTGGTCTCGGGACATTGAACCCCACATATAAATCAATGACTCAATCCATGCTACACGAGAAGCCTCTCAAATGATGACACATCATTCTACACGTACCTTTGGTCTTAAGGTTTTGGTACACAACAACAGCACTGTCAAGATCGACGTTTTCAATACAGGCCATGAGGTCGCTCTCTTCCACCTCGGTCTCAGCAGTGTACTTCTTCTTTGGGTTGAATGCCTGCAGCCCAGGACAAGCAAGACACATTGGAGCTTTGTTCATGCTCTGTGCAGACTATGACGGATGCATATTTTACTCAATGTAAAAGTAAGTAGAAAGGAAGACCCAACATTAGTATTGACTAACGACTGGAGTGTTCTTGCAAAACACATATTGAAGGAAATGAACAACAAATGCAAACCAATGTAGCAACATTCGGTTAAAGTGTCAAGAGAACGAACACCGTGCTACAGATTAAAATGCTCGCCCAAGAAATCGCTTCTATAGGATGTGATGAGTAGGTTACGAACTGAAATCCGTCTTTTTTTTTTAGTTTTTAGTAAGCATCAGATATGGGGCGACTTTTTTAATTGCGTTCCTCCAAAGTTCTTCGTACATTGTTCAAGTTGCTAGTTAAAATATGCATCCTCACCGATACGATCACTTAGATAAGGTTCTCCGGTTTACGATTAAGGAAGCAATTGCACCCATACCTCCACACTAGGCTGAGCGGGATTGTGAACAAAGCTGTCTGGATACTTGTCCAGGAAGAATTTCGCCGCCTTACGCCCCGATTCTTTCGCCAGTGCGAACGTCCTCTGAAAACGAAACTGGTCTTAGTACGGCAATCCAATCGCACGAAGGCCAACACAAACGCGCCCTACGTTCCCACCTTGGCCACATTGCTCGCTGGGATGAAGAACGGATCGTCGTGGTACTTGTAATGAGGCGCCGTAAAATCCTAGAATAGGTTGACCCAAAGTCAACGTTACACCTTTACGCCGTGACAAGCGATAGATGCCGCTTACGTTACCTTTTGTACGGTAGACGCAAGTGCCTTCAGTATGTCTGTCGGACCCCTGCGAAGTAAATTAGGCGCTCTAACAACTTTGCCGAGCCAAAATGTGACTCGCCTGCAAACGGCTATATAACTACCTGGGGATCCTCTTCGGAATCACGATGGTCTGTTTTCCAGATCCGTCCGTTGATCCGTCATCGCTCACGATTTTCTCTGCAAGAAAGCCAGACAGACGGTGCTCAATGATTACCGATTTCGGTGGGGCTCATCACTAGAAAACTCATTACTACCAACCTGCAGACGATGTACTGGGCGCCGCTTGTGCGGACGCGTGTCTTGTAGGCAGGCGACTGGAACAACAATGCGAAACAGCGCGTGTGGGAACAGTTAGACGGTCAATAAGCCAAGCTATCGGTTGTATGCGGTCTTACCGTGCGACAAACAGCAGTTTTTTGGTGTTGGCGTAATCTCGGCATGTAAGCGCTGTGCGGGCTGCCATCTTGCTTTCGCTTTGCATTGTCGATGGCGTTGCAACTTACTTAAAAAAACAAAGTTCAGTTTTCGGTTAACTTCGCAAACAAGTTACATACTCTTCAGCTAAGCTATAGAAAATTGCTTCATTTGTTTTGTTTTTTGAGAACTTCCTTCGATGAGCATTTAGGCGCGTGCAGTGGTTGTTTATTTGGTTATGTCGTGTGCGTCGTCGCGCTGACATCGCATGACACGTGACAATGGTACCACTCGTGTTGTAGCTGACGAACGGGTGAAAGCAGCGGTCGTTTAGCGCTGTCGGTGGTTTTAGGTTTGTTTTGTGGGTGCTTCATGTTCTGACCCAGGATGTCTTCTTCCTCGTCGACCGACGCATCAGAGAGGTTTGTGCCATTCTTCGTTCCATCAGCTGCGTGTGCACGTAACGACAAGGGTCATTTTTTGTGTTTTCTTCGCTCAATCCGCATCTGTGTAGCGTAACCACTCGGTCACCAGGCCAATGCCTTCGCGGCAGCTCTCGGTGTTCACACGATGTACTGCGTGCACATACCTTGTGCACAACCCCAAGGCGTGTCGTGAAGTAACGATTTGAAAAGACAGTGCCGAGACCTCGTATTTATATCGTTGAGATTTGTCTATAGGGCGTGTGTCTTTGGTATGAATTGCGAAACGTTTTCGTTACTGCGAACTTCGTGGGTTGTGCACCACACCCGCATACTGTCACGATTGAGCGAAGTTGCACGCATCGCGTCAGTTTTGAGTGGCGTTAAATTTCACGAATAGTGAATCACTACACAAGGATTGCGTGTCGTGTGAAACTCGGAACATGCGACGCAACTTCCTTGCTGCTTTCGCATCAGGTTTCGTTGTTCTAGCGATCGCGGCTCATTTTCGGCATGTTGAATGACAGTGTCAGCAGTTTGCTATCAAATCTCTCGACAGCAGAGTGTTCAGCTCGTATGACGTGCAGTGCAGGTTGTTTTTCACTGCTTGAAGCATCCGCCTTTGGCAAGCAGCGTGTTCTACGAGGAAAAGGGCATGGTACGCTCTGCCAGAGAGGTCGGTCGCTGTGCTGCCGCTGCGTTTATTTTTTTTTGTTCTTTCAGAAGCGTGGGATCGTGCTTTGATCGCGATCTTTGCCGGCCTTGATTACTGCAAGCTTTTGATTGTTTACCGTTTCTTTCGCAATGTTTTGACGCCTCGAAAGCTTTCCTGTTTTTTCTGTATACAATTACCGTGAGAGCGTCCGATTTTCTTTTCCGTTTTTTTTTTTCCTCTTGGAGACGAAACCGACGCGATCGGTAGTACTAATGCCGGGCCGCATCTATATGCTTTCGGACGGATCATTATTCCGTGACGTCGGCAACTGGCGAGGTCGCCGGGTACAGGTAAAATAAAGAAGCATGCAGTGAGCTCTTCTCATTTTCTTTCTGATACTGCCAACCGCGCAATTCAAACGCCGAGTTCACCGTTCGCTGCTTCTGTGATGGATTCTATTAGCGTTCCAATCCCACTTTTTTTTTACCCCTCTGTGACTAGGCGGAGAGTTGCATCAACCTGTGCACTCCGATGAGTAATAGCGGGATTGTGTAGACGTTCGGTTTGAAAGAGCGAAATATAAGACACTGACTTCTGCTTAACTGACACCGGCTTTTTATAGAACGAACAGGTGGTTCGCTTGCAACGGCTAGCATTGAAATGCCCCTGCGCAAGGCACGGTGACCAAGGTTTAGGAATGTCAAAAATAAATTTTGATTAAACTCGTGCCTCACGTATGCGCTCGTGTAAAGTTTTACTCTCTCTCAGAGAGTGAGAGAAACAGGCTATTATAGTCCAGTGCGTTTTCGGTTCTCGCATGCTGTAGCACAAATTTTCAAAGGCTGAAGTGTCATTCTAACTGCGTAACGTAACGAGGTAATCTTGTTAATGAATTAAAGAGGTACTGAAGCTTTTATTTCACCCTGTATTGCCTGAAGATGCTTGAGACCCGTGTTCTTAACCCAGATGGTCGAAATTTTCGGAGCCCTTCACTACGGCATCTCTCATGATCATGTGTGGTTTTGGGACGTTAAACCCCAGCAATTATTGTATGTTACTCCGCATTGTGTCTTAAAAAATTAGTTTAGATTGGTATGCTACTCATTAAAAACTGTTCTCGTTTGTTTCGCCAGGTTGAGCATTAGAAAACGAGTGTAAAATTAGTGTCATTTTTAAATATCGCGCCGAAATTCCGGTGCATTATCGTCAGTGGGACGCACGGAGTTCACTCTGTCTTCGTAGTATCGGTATACATACACTCTCAGGTTTGTATATGTGCCAGCAGCATTTAAAATGAACATACAATTGCATCTTGCCAAAGTGTTCGGGCATTCTGAATGTTGCTGTCACACGTATTAACGTTAGTTCATCCTGTCAGAGGGTACTGATGATACAGATTGAACACTTCACATTGACGATGATGTGCTGGGATTTCGGCGCAAAATTCAGAAGTGAAACCTTAAGTTTTCATTTTTGTCTTTAATGAAGAAGCTATGCTGGCGAAGTCACGGATGCTACTCGGACACAGTTATCACATCCTGTGCAACGGTGCGATACCTTTCTCTGCAAAGCAGTCGAACTTCGCTCATACGTTCCTCGCTTAGGCGTTTTTCCGCTTATAGCGTTTCAGACGCTGGGTCCCGGCAAAGAATGTACAGATACCTAAGCACTATAGAATCCCCTTTTCTCACATCGTTTTCGTCTCATGCGTTGCTAACTGTCGCTGCGCTGAATGTGCTGGGAAGGTATACGTCAATCATTTTGGCGATGTGGACTGCCACAAGACCGCCCAAATCTTTCAAGGTTCTGGTTCGCGCATAGCCGTGCAAAAAAAAAAAAACTCGAAATTTTCTACAGGGACTTTTTAAAACCACTAAATGATCAATAAGTTCTAAGTTGGAGCTGTGTGCAGTGCTTCGGTTTTATTGATGTACGACACCTAGCTTTTCCCCGGTTTATATGTTTCACGACTACTGCGTCCCCCCCCCCCTTTTTTTTTGCGGTCCTGCGTAAGAAACGTACTAGAAGGGTTCTACTTACATGCTTTCACAAAGGTTTCTTGCTGGCGGTTTTTCTCAAGTTTCAAGGTCCATCAAAATTTAAACTCGCCATGTTGTCCTTGGTTCATCTGGGACACTAATTCGCTTTTACAGGTAATTAATTAAGCATGCCAAGGCAATTCCCGTGAAATTTTAGCCTCCATGGCTATTTGATGCTTTTATTTTCGCACATTTTTCCTGTTTATCGGACGCCGTCTCGCGGGAAGTGTGGTGCTTATGGCACCGCGAAATGGCTACTAATAGAAGCGAAATTATTTCCTCCACATTGTGTCCTAATAAGGTACATGCGCACGCTACGAAATAAGTAGGCATCGAAGAAAAAAAGCTTGAAAGCCCTATACTTAATTGTCGATCAATTGAAATATGAAGTTTGAGAAACGGAATCTCAGGGGGACACACATGCAAGATAAGGTCCCCCTTCCCCCAAGCCTGAACACGAGAGGACTCATGAAATCCAGGGTTTGACAGTGTCCCGTCTGGTCGGAAGGAGGCACTGCATAAGCCGGAATAAACGGCGACCGCATGAAGAGACACATTAATAATAATAATAAAAAAAAACGTGTTTCGTGCTGGAGCGTTGTTCACAATCTTACGAACAAGACTGTGAATTAGACTCCCGTGTGAGAGCCGAAGCGTCTTTTGTTTCAATGTGTTTCTTTTATTGTGCCCGGCGTTTTTTTTTTTATTTCTACTTTCACAAGTAAACACAGCACGTCTCGTCCCCCTCTTTGACTTATACGTCACTGTACGCCTGTATATTGTTAATTACTCGTAATGGGTCCCCCCCTGTAACAGCTTCGTAATTCCGATGCGTCGTCCCTGTACTAACGATAAATCAATGGATAAACTAAGACCACCTAATATATTTACGGTTTCTGATCAGGGGGGCAACTCTTGGAAAGCAGGAAAAAATCGTTTCCTCCCGTTTCACTCCGCGGACCCCGCTCGGATTATGCCGGTGTGCTTAACGTCCATCACGTGGGTTGCTCACACGCTTTTCCGCCTCGGCCGATGTCGCCCGCGTACCAATATGGGCGTGTCGCGCATCGTGACGTTTCCTTCTCCTAACCGTCGCGATTACTTCCGCGTAGCGCTGTCTGCAACGCCGCTCGCCGTTAACATAGTTCGTCCATGGCCTCCGAGAAGCCCTTCCCTAACGCTACGAGGTTTCTGGACCGCTATTTCAACAGTCAACGTCGACTTCATAGTTGCCTTTGGTGTCCCAGCTGCGCGCCCGCTATCTCGGAGGCCATGGTTGGACGTAAGGTTGCGCGGAGCTCGGGTTTTCGGGTACGCTTTCTGATCTCGCCCTTGACGAGGAACGATGCCATCGAAACTGGAGCACCCTCGCGCGTGATCCTTGGTATCTCGAGGCCCTCGAAAGCGAAAGAGCGTGATTGCCATCGAGGACAGGTCTCATTTAGCTGCCGTATACCGGTGCACTCGGGAACCGCGATCGAAATGCGTCGAGGTCCTTTTATCTCTTGATACGCATCAGTATTGGCGGTAGGTTTTTGTAACCGAGAGTTCGGCCACGTAAATAGGAATACGGTCTTCGAACTTTTTTTTTTAATTAAATGTGTATAAGGACAGGTTCGTGCCAATACGTGGCGCCGGCTACTCCCCTTGCACAAAAGTCGACATCGCATATTTGGTAGCAAACACAAGGCTATGCATATAGATACATAGCACAACACTTACGCAATGATAGGAAACGACTTAGCTGATCGCATGGCACATGCAGCTCATCAGGAGAATAATATATCACTGCTACCTCTACCGATCAGCGATGCACGATGCCCAGTAAATAAGCTCATCTGTCAGTTGCCCATGGAAACCTGGTTCGAAAATGGTGCGCAAAAGTTCCGGTTATTTAGCATTGATCCCCGTCGGTATAAAAAGTTATCTTGCCCCTTCGCGGTGGTCTAGTGGCTAAGGTACTCGGCTGCTGACCCGCAGGTCGCGGGATCGAATCCCGGCTGCTGCAGAGGCTGCATTTACGATGGAGGCGGGAATGTTGTAGGCCCGTGTGCTCAGGTTTGGGTGCACGTTAAAGAACACCAGGTGGTCGAAATTTCCGGAGCCCTCCACTACGGCGTCTCTCATAAACATATGGGACGTTAAACCCCACATATCATCATAATTATCGTGTGAAAATGACACCATTGAAGTAGCAAAAAAGAAATGACACCATGCAACTTATTTTACTCCGTATTACATGAAGACTGAGGACCATTCCGCCTTCGTATGAGACCTGATGTGCAACTTCCGGAATGTTCAGTTGTTTCAAAACAAGGGGAACGGCGCCATATCATTTACTTGGGCAAACTTACTGACTGATTGAGGAGCACTAAAATAGACGGGGTTGGATCATCTACCTTCTTTCTCTGTCTTTGTCTTTCTTTTTTTTAATGATTTTCAATGAACCGCAATGCAACTTTCCTTATACCCAGAACCGATTGCTGCACTTGGACACACAGCGCGTTTTGCGGATTGTAAAATGACATCGCTCCGCTACATCCATCTCGCCGCGGACCCGCGGAAATAAACGTGTTGTTTTGCATTAGCCAGTCTAGAGCTAAACTAGCGCTCCTGCAAAACAACCATGCGCGCATGTTATCATACAGGATGAAATGAATAAAAGTACGCACATAGCTTCAGAACACATTAAAAGAGTAGCTAATAACGAAGAGAAGAGCAAGAGGGTAGATCAACGCATGTACAATTAAAACAGATTAGAGAAAATATGAAGCGATACATTTTGTAAAACGCGCAGGTAATTCAAAGAAAAAAAACATAAGAGTACAAGTAATGAGCGAAAATAAGTAACAAACTCATAAATAGGAACTAATAAAACATACATAATCAGCCCCGCCGCGATGGTCTAGTGGCGGGCGCGGAACTTTGTCTCGAAAGAAGGCAGAAATTTATTCCTGTTCCACCGCCGTGGTCTAGTGGCTAAAGTACTCGGCTGCTGACCTGCAGGTCGCGGGATCGAATCATGGCTGCGGCGGCTGCATTTCCGATGGAGGCGGAAATGTTGTAGGCCCGTGTGCTCAGATTTGGGTGCACGTTAAAGAACCCCAGGTGGTCAATCAATCAATCAATCAATCAATGAAGCTTTATTTTCATAAATAGATATATGTAATTACAGGGATTATTTGGACCGATAGCCTAAAGTGGCTAGTGGACGGTCCAATACAATGTGCAACAGAAAAAAGTGTTCAGGTCAGCTCTGAGGTAACAACATAAAAAAAACAATCATGTGATACAGATAACACAGTAATACATTTTTTCTTGCAGATATGCATACTTATTAGCTTGCAGCTAGTTTCTATACATAGGCACTTATTAAAAAAATACAATGAAAATCGAAGCACACACACATGCCTACATGTCTTGACTCCACAGAAAAAATGATTTACATGCCATGCTGAAATTACGTGCCGTTTTAATCTCTAGGGGGACCGTGTTCCATATTTTTGTTCCACTAAACTGTATCAGTCTTTCTCCGTAAACATTAAAACATTTGGGCAGATTGAAATTACCATTCGAAGCATGTCGCGTATTGCGTTTAGGAATTGAAAAAAGATCAGCAGGCAAAGGTGAATTTCTATTAATTATGTTATTTACTGAAACAGCAATTTTGTAGTCACGCAACATAGGAACCGAGAGAATGCGTTGTGATTGGAAAACATTACTTACTGATTCACCTTGGCTTATGATTTTCAGTGTACGCTTTTGAAGTCGTTCAAGAGTTTTTAGATAACTGTTGTACGTCACACCCCACGATTCCAGACAGTAACCTATGTGACAATGACACAATGAAAAGTAGAGTGTGCGGAGTATAGCTTGTGGAAAATATTGGCGAGCTTTTATTAGAGAATAGCAGCCATAGGCTAGCTTTGCGCACACACTTTGGTCGAAATTTCCGGAGCCCTCCTCTACGGCATCTCTCATAATCATATCGTGGTTTGGGGACGTTAAACCCCACAAATCAATCAATCAAAACATACATAACCACATAAAAGAAGAAAAAAAAAAGCACATTTTGACAATCCTATGCAGAGTAATGCGAGATGATAAGTTGACGAAATTTATCAGATTTTTTTTTTCCAGATACAATGGAATCCGGAAGTGCATTCCACAATCGAATAGTTCGTTGAGGTTTGGTTGCTGTCGGGGGACGTCTTTGTCCATGTGGGCAGGGAACGAAGAGAGGTAGTGCAAGCCCGTGTATACTTGCGTGTTTGTAAAATGTGGGCTGCTTCACGAGCGATGTTGCCGGTTTCGTAAGCCCGAATTGCGGCGCGGGAGTCTGTGGAGACATTAGTGTGTGAGGGGGCAGTCATCGCTATAAAGCAGCCTGCACGGCTATAGCGCTCGTTTCTACCCTAACCGAGGCGGCTGAGCGTAGGGCTCCGTCGCCATCTATACTATACCGCGAGTGCGAAAGGGGAGCAGTTACTGTATTGCGCCGCAAAAGTGGTTCTAAGAGAGAAAGGAAGAGGAAAGTGAGCCCCGTAACTGTCTGCTTCAGCGAGCGACACCTCAAGAGTAGCTCACAAGGGATGGGGGTGAGGAGGGATTAAAAGGATGGGAATAAAGGTGTAGAGAGAGAGAAAGAGGCATGAGTTAAGCCAGAGAGCGACGACATATCGAGGGGATAGGAGAGATAGGAAAGATGGAAACACGGTCACAGGAGTCCGAGGATGGGGCGCCAATTGCGAGAACTCTTGTCGGCGTCAGGAGATGGCGTAGGGGCAAGTCCAGTCGCTCAGAGCTACACTGTCGTCGGAGGTCGGCGTCAGGAGATGACGTACGCATCGACGAATTATAGTTTCGATTCGCGGCTGTTCGGTCCAGGATCGCGCGGGCCAGGCGCCTGCTGTTGTTGTGTTTTGGGTGAACATTTCCTGGAAATGAGGGTTACAATGTAGGTAACGCGGACAGCTCTGGGGACGGTTACAGCGCGTTCAAGGTATAAGGATGTGGGGACATAGCGTCCTCGCTTATAAGTCGGCGGCCTGCATTGCAGGAGGAGAGCCTGATCACTTGGGCCGTGGTCTGGGCCTCGATCACTTCATTGATGTCGTTGTGCATGCTTAGTTGGTCGAGACGGGAAGTACTCGTGTTTTGGGGTAAACCAAGGTCTTGATTAATGCATTTGCGCATGAGTGTGTTTAGTTTCGTCTTTGTACCCTCGTCCAATCGAACCCTCGTCCAATTGTGGGCTGAGGCTACGTAATTGACGTGGCTCATCAGGAACCCGTGGCGTATACATGCGCAGAAGGTTGGCCTCTCCAAGGCCTCGTCTGCGACCCGAGACTCGCTGAATGAGTCGGAGCATGTTTTCCGTTTTAGCTGTGATGTGTTATCGTTCGCGCATGGCAGCCGGTGGCCTCGACTGGAAGGCCGAGAATGCGTGTGGAGTCCACGCGGGGTATTCGTTGCCCGTCTTTGGCGTGTAGCGCTGTGAGTAGCTAATATAAAGGGCGTTAAATTACGAACGCCTTGGCGAGATGGCCGGTAACGTAGCAATTATGATTTTGTGGGCGACAGTTGCAGTCCTGTGTTCTTTAGGTATAGGCTTTTGTGGTATCGAGAGTGGTTTGAAGGGCCTGCTTTAACTGCGCCAAGGAGCCTCCCGGGCACCAGATGGTGATGCCATCTGCGTATATAGCATTGTTTATGCTAGGGATGTCGCGGAGTTTGTCAGACAGTTCCTTCATTACTATGTTAAAAAGGGGTGGAGAAATGACTGCCCCTTGGGGTGTCCCGTTGGAACCTAATGTGTAAGTGTCGGACGTAAGTTTGATTGATATGTGGGGTTTAACGTACCAAAACCACGATATGATTGTGAGAGACACCGTATATAGTTGAGGGCTCCCGAAATTTCGACCACCTGAGGTTCTTTAATGTGTGCCCAAATTTTAGCACTCGGGCCTACAGCATTTTCGCCTCCCGCGACCTGCGGGTCAGCAGCCGAGTACCTTAGCCACTAGACCACCGTGGTGGGGCTACTCCAAGAGATGGTTTGACGGCTTAACCTTGGAATCGCATGAAAAAAAAAAAAACATTGGAGCGAAAACATAGATGTAGCGCTGACTTCGTCAGCGCCGTGCCGTGTTTTCATTCATATGATATTTTTCGTGATCCTGCCCGAAAAGCTGTCCAGCGGTTCTCGTCTAAAAAAGTGATGCTCTGTTGGACTATAGTCGTTATATTTCGTGTTATAACTCTGTCATTGAAATCGTTTTTTTATGTTTAAAAATTTAGGAACCACTTTCTTACCAGGAAAACGGGGGCAAGTGAAACTCGGCGTGTGCTTGCCTGTCGTACTGAATTTTATTTCTTTTTATTTCGCATTGCGCAATGCATCATTCCTTTTCATGCCGGTAATTGGACTTTCATCCAAACCTGCTTATAGCAGGACAACGTGGCCAACAACGAAACGTGGCCTCGTTAAACGATGAGCCCATGGCATCGCCGACAAGCCTATTACCGAGAGATCATCGATTCATAATGTAAGTGTGCAAAAAACTGACAGCAACAAGAAAGGAGAGAAAAGGACAGGCAAGCGCACTTTCTCTCCTTTCGTGTTTCTGTCAGTTTGTTGCGCAGTTATACATACATCACGGACCTTTAACAACTAGCCCATCTGAAGATAATCGATTATTGGAAAACCTATGTGTGTATGACGCCACCGAATTATGCGCGTTATGACGAGCTTCGCTTGAAAAAGTGTGTCCCGCCTTTCTCATCGAGTATATACACCCGCCACTGTGGTCTAATGGTTATGGTTCTCGACAGCTGATTCGAAGGTCGCAGGATCGAATCCAGGCCGTGGCAGCTGCATTTTCGATGGAGATGGAAATGCTTGATTGATTGATTGATATGTGGGGTTTAACGTCCCAAAACCATCATATGATTACGAGAGACGCCGTAGTGGAGGGCTCCGGAAATTCAGACCACCCGGGGTTCCTTAACGTGCACCCAAATCTGAGCACACGGGCCTACAGCATTTCCCCCTCCATCGGAAATGCAGCCGCCGCAGCCGGGATTTGATTCCAGGACCTGCGGGTCAGCAGCCGAGTACCTTAGCCACTAGACCACCGCGGCGGGGCGATGGAAATGCTCGAGGCCCGTGTACATTTAGGTGTTCGTTAAATGGCTCCCTGCAACACTTTTTGAGCATAGTCAGCAAACGCTGCCGATCGGTAGCAGAGGCTCCCGAGCACACGCGAGCCAAATATAGCGCAGCACGCGGCCTGGAATCCACAATAAATTATCAAAGTCAGCCGAAAAAAATTGCTTTCTCTTCTCTCTACAATTAATGGACGTCGCTCAAAAATCGCTCGTAAAAGGCCTTCTATCAGCCATTGGCTGATTTGAACTTGGTGCGTTTGGTCGTTACAGGGATTGCCGCAAGAGGCCGCGACTTGTCCACGCGTGCGCACGCGATCACACTGAAGAAGCCGCGTATTCAAAGAAAAAAAAGAAAGACAATAAGGGCTCAAGGTCACGAGGCGCGCCTGACGCCTTTTCTTTGCCCCCGCCATCCCTCCCTGCTTAGCTTCCAGCTTTTTTGTTGGGACGAAAGGAGAGAGAATGCGATTGCAGCATGCGACAAACCTTTGTAACTCCACTCGCACTGGACGGATTCTTAAATTTTTGTGGCGTTGAATTCGGGAGGTAATACGCTTTTTTAGAGCATTAATTCCATGGTTACTCAAAAAGTGTTTGAGGGCCCCTTTAAAGAACCCCGGATGGTCCAAATTCTGGAGCCCTCCTCTACTACACCTTATCTCATAAAGATATCTCGGTATTATTATTGTTATTATCATCATCATCATCATCATCGAGCATACGTATCGTGGCGATCTCTGCTTTGCGATCTACGACTGGTTCCGCCGTTGTTTTCTCAACACTATTCGAAATATTTAAAGTACGAGCGCGTAACCAACAAAAAAAAAAGGGGGGGGGGACGAACCTAAGCAGACAAGAACAAAACCCTGTTTTAGTTACGTACATTTAATTCAACTGTCATTGAAACTAGCCCAGTCAGACATTTCGATATTCGAGAACTTTTTTTTTCGCTAAAGAAAGCGAAAAAAAAAACGATGCTTCTCACAATAGTAAGAATAACAATACCTGGTGTTTTATTTCCCAAGGCCACGATGCGATTGCGAGGGACACCATATAGTGGAGGGTTCCGGAAATTTAGAACATGTCGCAGAGTAGACGGAAAGTTATTTTTGTGGTATTAGTGAATTTCTCTTCCACGATACAAAGAATGCCACGCTTGCTGAGAAAACGCTCTCAGTAACCGAGAAACACGCTCTTCCCTCCGCCCACCAAAAATAAAAGGAAAAGGAAAAAAAATAGGATGAAGAAGAAGAAGAGAGAGGAAAGACAACACGGATGGTGACGCGTCGTGCTTGGGCCTCTGTAGTTGCTGATTGGTCAAAACGAAGTACGTTATACCCCGGCCGAGGCAGCCAGAGAACGTTTTGAGAAAGTTTCGTTGATCCAGTCTGTCCCAAGAAGCGAAAAGGAACACAACACTTCGAAATCCGAGACGTCACCATCGGAGATCTCGGCGGGAGAATTAAACGTGTAACGTCTGGCATTGATTTTCTCGTCTACTGTTGAACCTGTTGGTGAAATTAACTATGATATTTTACCGAGGCTAATTCATCAGTCTAACCCTGTTTATTGTTTCACTTCGGTGTTCCTCTAACGGTCACTGAAAGATCCGGCTCTGTCTTCGCCACACTCTGCACACGATTCGCTCCCGCGTCGCTGCTGACCGTCGGTCGGGGTCAAGCGGCTTCTTCCAAGAGGGTGCACGACCTTCTAAGCGGGGCCGGCCGCTGATACAGGGTGCGGAATCTACGGAGGCACCAGCATCTGTGCTATCGGTGCCGAGATAAGGAGCGGCAACAGCGTGACACTCGTACGTGGGTGTACGCACGCTAGCAAACTTGTGTACGCGTGCAACACTCCCCTTTCTACTATCTCTTGCTCCGAGTGCCTTCGTCTAGGAACGAAGGCAAGAAATGTGATTTTAAAGGGCTTGTTTTTTGTTCGTTAGACAAGGTAATAATGAGAGGTAGCAAACCGTGAAGCTACGGGAAGCAGAGGTAGCCATGATTTTATCTTGGGGGCACAAACCAGTGTGGCATCGCGACTGGGGACGGTGGAGGGAGCGCTGATCTAGCTTGGGTGGTGGATAAGTGCTAGTGTCGCTTTAGGGGCATAGCGTTTCCTAAAATTAACTAGAGGGGACTCTGGCGCTGCGATCGGTTAGCGACCATGGGAATGGTGGGTAGTACATGGATTTGCCTAGTCTTAGTACTTGCGGGCGGCGAGTCGCACTTGCGCCTTCGTTTATTGCCGTGTTTCGGTTTCGCTTCTAAGGAAAGAACGAATCCTTTTGAACTTCGTGACCCGATTTGAAATGGTAAGCCTAGAAGATTAAGGTGGTGAAGCGCAACCGCTGAACATTTTCTGATTTCTGTTTCGTGAGAAAACAGCTTCTAGTCACGCGAACACAAATGGAGTCAGAAGTACGAAGATTGGACAAATCCGTGTACGACCCATCATCCCCATTCTTTATTCTTTATTCAATGATTACCCCGCTTAGCCAGAAGGCGCTGCAGCAGGGGGGTACAATGTCGAGAAAAATACATCTTCATTAATACAGCACACTTGTTCATTTGATAAGTGATTCCATTCTCAAATGGAACGAACAAAAAACGAATTAGCATACAAATTAGATCTGGTACGGTACTCTAAAATCTTGAAACAATGATCATTTCGCGCAGAGATATAATGAGGACTGTGAAGGTACTTTTCTTTTCGAATGCCCATTCTCGCTGAAGCGCCGTGCTTGCCATTCCCATAGACACTAGCGCCAGAGTTCCCTCTAGTGTATATTTAGGGAAATCTATGTTGAGAGGGGGCAAGTTTCTATTTTGCATCCGCCTGATGACGCCCATAGGCATCATTGTTGGTTAGTTCTTATTGATAGTTGTCTAGAAACGGAGCTTTGCTCCCAACATAGCACCTTGTCGCAGAAGGCTCTCTGAGCGCCGCCATAATACGCTCAGAGATGTTAAAGGGGCCCTGCAACACCTTTTTAAGTAACCATGAAATGGATTCACTAAAAGAGCTTATTGCCTCACGAATTCAGCGCTGCAAACATTTTAAGAATCCGACCAGTACGAGCGGAATTACAAAGATTTCTCGCATGCTGCAAACGCATGCTCTCTCTCGTCCCGACGAAAGCGCTGGAAACTAAGCGGGGAGGGATGGCAGGGGCAAAGAAAATACGTCACACGAGCCTCGTGACCTTGAACATTTTTTTTCTTTGAATGATGGGCTTTTGTATGATCGTGCACGCATGCGTGGACAAGTTGCGGCCTCTCGCGGCGATGCCAGTAACGACCGATTGCGCCATGCTCAAACCAACCAGTGGCTGTTAGATGGCCCTCTACGAGCGATTTTTTGAGCGTCTTCCGTCATTTGATAATTTATTGTGAATTCGAGGGCGCGTGCTGCGCTATATATAATGTTTGGCTCGTGTGTTCTTAGGAGCCTCCACTACCGATCACCAGCGTTTTCTAACCATGCTCAAAAAGTGTTGGAGGGCCCCTTTAAGGTGCATGACCTCTTAAACATGCACTGCCGAGGCTACGGTGTCAGCATTTGTGCTGCCGGGCAACAGTCCAGAAAGTTGGGGCTCCTCTTTCAAGTGCAGCCAGAATCCTCTGTGCGCCCCGCCGCGGTGGTCTAGTGGCTAAGGTACTCGGCTGCTGACCCGCATTTCGCGGGTTCAAATCCCGGCTGCGGCGGCTGCATTTCCGATGGAGGCGGAAATGTTGCAGGCCCGTGTGCTGAGATTTGGGTGCACGTTAAAGAACCCCAGGTGGTCGAAATTTCCGGAGCCCTCCACTACGGCGTCTCTCATAATCATATGGTGGTTTTGGGACGTTAAACCCCACATATCGAAATTTCCGGAGCCCTCCTCTACGGCGTCTCTCATAATCATATGGTGGTTTTGGGACGTTAAACCCCACATATCAATCAATCAATCAATCAATCAATCAATCAATCAATCAATCAATCAATCAATCAATCAGAATCCTCTGTGCGCTGTGGTTGATAGGCGTGACCCTCGCAAATGCTCACTGCCGGGGCTTCGACGTCAGTGCTCGCTCCCGTGCCACTGTCCGAAATGTAGGTTTTTTTTTTCTATTCGGTGGATGGAAAGGTTCTTGCCTTGGAAAAAAAAAACGTGGCTGATCTCTCTTTATAGGAATCGGTATAACACGAAAGTGAGACGTGACTTTACAAAGGTAGTTGAGTGTTTATTGTGCATCGTTTCAGCAAAAACAACAAATTGCGAAGTGACGTTAGTAACGGCAAGCAGCTTGAAACTTTTAGCGCACAGCTCAATCAGATAGCACGCACGAAATTAGCATACACAGGACGAGCTCGGACTAACAAAAAATTGCCCGCAGCTTCCCTCGGGGGAACACTGAGGAGGATGCGGAGCATATAATTGGTTAACGGGGTGTTAAAGTGCGACTTACTTGGGTTGATGGCTAAATTGGTTAACGTGGTTGTGAAATGGGGTGTTAAATGGCGACTTACTTGGGTCGATGGCTAAATTGGTTAACGTGGTTGTAGGAGGGGGTGTTAAATGAGTGAACACGTACACACGTATGCGAAAGGGCGGCGCTGGTCGAAGGGACGTCGATCATTGTGTTTGTGGATTCGTTGGAATTCATTTCACCGCGACCTTGGACGTCGACGCGCCGTACAAACCAACCGACGAGCGGCAACTGAGCGAGCGAGCGCCGACCTTGAGTATATATACAGCGCGACGGCGCATGCACTGTCAGCTGTTGAATGTTCTCGAAGCGCGACGCCACATGCGCGTCCACTGGAGAATCAGGAGAATTGTAGATGTCGAACGCGGTGTGTAGAGGAGGAAGGGTGCACAGATGGTGGAGGAGTGAAGCGCGCGCGGTGTGTAGAGGAGGAAGGGATGCACAGATGGTGGAAGAATGAGGAGGTAGCTTGCAGACGGCGCGGACGGCGCACTACAAGGCGCGAGTATAAGATGCCTCCGCATCTAAAAGTTGCTGGTTCGATTCCGCGCGACAGATGTTTGCCTTCTGATTTTTTCTTCGCAATCTATTAGCATATATTTTTAACGTCACTTCCGTGACGGAAGTACGTCAGTGGAGTCGTGGTGGACCCCGGCATAAAACACTTTCGAGTTAATATAGACCTAAAGAGGAGATACCCCCACCATTATGGACCGTGGCACGGTAGTACAAAGGCTGACGTTGCAGCCAGAGCGGTGCATTTTTTTTTGTGAGGGGGTCAAACCCATTTACCACAGCTCATAGAGGATTGCGGCCGCCCCAGGGAGCCCTCTGTCAAAAGGTCTGCACAGCTGGGGGCGTAAATGGCGGCTTCACCCGCACCTCGACCGAGGAGGAGAAGTGGCATGGTGAGGATCCTCCTCAGATTGGACAAGTCCGCATCCGGTTGCGCTGCCGCTTGCACTCTCCGCGAGTGTGGCCGGAGAGGAGGTCGCTCTGACAAGCGTCTCCCTCCCCAGTAGAAGAGAAGAGTGACGTGCGCGCTCGGGTGAGATAAAGGACGGCTCCACAGCTGTTCAAAGGCCGCGGCCGATATTGAGTTGCGCTTATCGAATGCCTGCGCCCAGTGCATGCCGCTCGCGTGTGGGATGGTTCTCGTGCCTCGTTTTTTCTTTTTGTTTATTTCTTCTTCATGCCGTGTTACGATTGCACTTGGTATGTGAGTGCTAGTGAACTTTGTGTGATACATTTTCCGGGGCACTTAACGGACCTGTGCACCTGACAACGCTACTGTGAGTTGTGCAGTCATCCTGGAACTAATAATAATAATAATAATAATAATAATAATAATAATAATAATAATAATAATAATAATAATAATAATAATAATAATGTTATTGTTGTTATTACTATTATCTACCTCACAAATGGTGCTTTTCTTTATTGAAGTTGGGTGAGAGGGTGAGAAATTATTAGAAGGCAGAGAGGTTGGCCTGAGCTAGTTCGCTCTAGCCTGCTACTCTACATTTATTGAAGTTCTTCACCAAGCAGACTGTGCTAAGCTTCGTTTTCAGATATCCTCTGCCAGTGCTGAATATGTAAAGTTGGGATTTCAGTTACAAATTTTCACCATACCACAATTTTGTTAAAATGGGCTTAAAACAATCATTCCTTTTTTTTTCATTCTGACGTGCTTGAATAATCCGTAACTATCTTGGTTTAGGCATACTATGGCTCTCAATATGGCAGCTGGAATGCAAAAACATGTACTAGGAAAGTAATTGCAGATTTGAAATTAGCATGTAAATGTACATAAACGCAGTGAGTTTCTCTTGAATTGTTAAAGACTGATAGAAAAAAAAAAGGTGGAGGCCTGGGGTCTTAGATTTAGGTGTACATTAAGGGGGTTGAAACTTTTGTCGCCTTCCATTACAAAGTCGCTTTGTGACCTTGAAACCCCAACAGTTATCTATATCTACTTGCACAGAAGATAAAAAGTGACGAGGTCACTTGCATGCGTAATATCTTACAAAAAATTCCACGTCCTGAAAGCGGACATCTGTGAAAGCTCACTGTGACCACGCAATACAATCTGTAGCAGTGCACAGGTTTTAAAACCTTTTAATTAATTAAATTTACACTTTACGCAGAGTGCTTCAAGGGACACTAAAGGCAAATATTAAGTCGAAATTGATTGTTGAAATTGCGATACAGAAACTTCGTGGAGCTACTTTTGTGACAAGGAACTGCTTATTTTGAAATGAAATCACATTTTAGTGGTCCAGATCGTATTAGCCCACTTCAAATGACCCGTCTCAATGACCCATCTCTCACGTCACTATTGCTGTGCCCAACGTTGCCAGTGTTTACTACATTGCCGCCAGCACCAGTAGCAGCAGAGCGGAAGTTGTTGAAGCCACAGTAGCAACAAAAGCCATTGAACAATTTTCTGCAATCTCAAAGGCCACGGTTCTGCTTCCTTGGTTCATCTGGGCCCTGCTAGATGGCGTGGCTTATACAGCCTAACTTGAGTTACTGTATATGCTATCTAAAGGTAGCATGTAGAGTAACTTTAAGCCTAACAAGCTGAAAACTTAATCTTTGGAACCACTGGCACCATTCCCCTTAGTATCGCCAGGGGGTTCTTTTTTCTATAAATAAAACAGAAACGGAGAAGCAGCATTTTATTATGACTCTTGACGCACCAAAGGTTCTTTTTTTATTGGAGCTAGTTTCACTACTAGTCGTAAATTGTAGTATGAAGCTCTCGCGTAATTGGCATCTTTTCGCAAATATCCCACTCGTGGCGCATGTCATGTGATACATTTAGTGTAATTTCTTGGTAAGTAAGGCATGATTGTTGATAATATTGCCGTTTTAGAAGGCATAGATTGAGCTTTCACTCTGGCAAAAGTTGTCATTTGTCTTTAGTGTTTCTTTAAAGTTACCGTGACAAGTCCCTCACCCTGCACAAATGAAAGAAGGGGAATAGATTGAGCGGCTTACAAAAAATATCTTGGGCTTCACATGCCAAAACACAATGTGATTACGAGGCATGTCGTAGTGGAGGGCTTCCAAAATTTTGACTGACTGGAGTTTTTTCAATTTGCGCTCACATCGCACAGTACATGAACCTCTACCATTTCATCTTCATCGAAATGCGACCGCTGCAGTCGGGATCGAACTCAAGATCTTTTGAGTCAATAATAAAGCACCATAACTGTTACATTACCATGGTGAACATATTGAGCAACTCAATTTTTTATTAGACTTAATGTTAGACTTCATGTTAGACTTAATGTTAGACTTAATGTAGCGAACTCAAGCATAGGGGACGTTATTTATAGTTTTACGGGTGAAGCTTTTTATGGTCGAGGCATAGCCGAGTACATGCAGGGTACGATGATGCTCATGGCGATGCAGATGATGACGGTGATGATCACGGACAATGACTGGCGTGTGCAGTATAGTATGACATCTTGATATGCACTATGATGCATTTCGTATGACATGAAGCAATCAACAACCACCAGGGGAACATGCACAGACCTCATATTTGCAACTTCAGGCTGGATCCAATACCACAAAGCAATAATAATGAAAGCAGAATGAAAGTCACAACTTAGCACAACATAGCGTTTATGGCCACTAAACCTTCTATAGAACTGTGCACTGTATAACTGTATATATGCTAGTCATCACTTAGTACCTGGAATAGCATGCCAAGTGAAAAGCGAGACAATCATCTCCAGCTCTCCATTAAAAATAATTTTCTCTCTCTACACCGCTTTGTCGCTCATTTACATGCATGAGTGTTCAATGTCACAGGTGACTTACGGTAACACCGAACGATCCCACTGCTGTGCCCATTAATTGTGATCCACTTGATCGGTATGCCATGATTTTTTTTTAAACAAAAACGGAACCTGGAGGGACCGGGAAAATGTGTTCAATTTAACAGGAGTTCTGTTTACTGAGAGACAAACATGAGTGCAGAATGCAAGCACGAAACCAAGCATTGCTGAAGCGATAGTTCCATTTAAGCAGTAGTTCCGTTTAACAGGTTTTCGTTTACTGAGAGTATACTGTAATGAGAATGAGAAAAGAACTGGCTTTCGGTCAGGGCTGAATCGACAGCTTTCACACATATGTATGAAGTGTGCATTGATGGGGGACTTTGGATTTTCATCACGTGGGCTTCTGTGATGCGCACCCAAACCTAAGTATGTGAATGTTTTTGCATTTAGTCACTGTTGAGGTGCACAAGCCGTGGCTACGAATGAAACTTTTCCCCTCTAGCTTAGCAGTGCCGCGTGCGAGTAGGTCAATGCGCTGCTTATTTTATCTGGTACTATTTTTGGACAGGATTTTGATATCGCACCCGCTTCAGTTACGAGAGCTTCTGTCTGCGGGACCTGAAAATAGAGCTCCTTGCTGATTTCGCTTGCTCAGTCGTATTAGTGCAGTGAGCTTCTTGCTGGAATCTTCTGGCCTCCTTTTGAGAGTTTGGCAATTCTGTAAGTTACTGCTGCTTTATTCTTTTCGCTTCATAACATTCAACTCATAATTGGTTTTGTTGCCCTCAAAGGAGGAGGGTGTGGGCTCTTTTTAACTTCAAAAGACATAGAGACATCTGATAAGCAAAGTTTAGTCAACTATATTGCCAACCACTATGTTAAAAATGCTGAAAATATTCTTTTTTCTCTTTTAAGCATCACTTTTTGGTGCTAGATGTGCCATATTTGTGTATCCGGACAAAGCGATTGCCTCAGCGTAATCGATATTGTACAAACTACTTTTACTTACAGAAATAGTGAGTTGAACGTGCAATATTGTGGGGCAGGTTGGCATGTTGAGGCCATATTTTTTATTTTTATATCAGAGTGTGGTGGTCATGTGACAATACTGGGATGTAGAAGAATCTGGTGCGGATTTTTTCAAAAACTGGCAGCAAGAATGTTATTAAATCATCCTTGTACAGCTTTACACATATTTGACATATCTTTGAATGTGTTCCACTAGTGCTTTCTATTTATTCTAACAAT
This sequence comes from Rhipicephalus annulatus, assembly GCA_013436015.1. Lineage (NCBI taxonomy): Eukaryota > Metazoa > Arthropoda > Arachnida > Ixodida > Ixodidae > Rhipicephalus > Rhipicephalus annulatus. The sequence goes on from WOVY01004153.1 coordinate 92,107, forward strand.
GATTGAAGACAATGTGCAACATAATGTGCACATGGTCTTAGGAAGCCAAAAAAGGCTGATTAATGTATTAGATATGAAATTAAAAGTTCCCTAGGTTTTTTATATATAGTGCTGAAATTGGTAATTAAATTGTTTCCCAATTGAAATTACACTTTACACATTGTTTTCTGAGTGATTGTTTATAAAATGAGTTCTAATGTTTAAAAAAGTACTCTGGTACATCAAAGCTGCTAGAATACAAAATTATGCCACTAGTGTACTGCGACTGGTTGATGTTTCATAGGCCCTGCCCACTTCGGTCTTCTGTCACAGAATGCAATGAAAACCTCAACAGTATCCCATCTCAAGATAAGATGTGCCCACCGCTCGTGCATAATTAGAAAGAACAAGAAAATAGCCCTTGGCCATTGGTTGTAGCCCTTTGGAATGAGCTGTAATTTCTCAAATAACACCTGCCTTTTAATACAATGCAACAGACTTGCAAAAAACAACCGGACAGAAAAAAACTGAACATAAGAAAGTGATGACTTGAAATAATTCACTGTAAACGTCAATCAAATTGCTGAAAAAAAAGTGTTTTTTTTTTGTTTTGCTTGTTTCTTTACTATCAAGTGAGAGATGTTGAAAGGAACGGGAAACGGCTACTTGCTGATTCGTGTGGTGCTGCCTGCTTGTAGCTGCCAATGAAAATGGATACCTTTGCTAATGAAAAATATTTGATGGCGTAGTAAAAGACTATTGAGCATTTGCAGTACTCATATCGTACAGTATTGCCCTGCCAATTCTTGTGCACCGAGAATCCATTGTTATCTATGCACTGTTGCGTGCTGCCATGATTCTCCGCGATCCACGGCCTGATAAGAAAATGGAAATGGGTCATTCAAAGATAACCACCTAACCTTCCTGCCACGGTGATACATTTTCGCCGAGGTGGTCCTGTCTGACTAACCACTTATTCATCCACTTCTGCTCTTGTCAGCTGGTGAAATAAGAAAAACATGCCAATGCAGCCATAGCACTTACTTTGAAACCATCCAAAGGCATCTTTCGAGACTGAATGGGGCTATTACTTATACAGTTGAAGCCATTTGTAAGACACATTGATGTAAGAGACAGTTGCATGTGATAGACACCAGTGTACCTACATCAAAGCAGATAATGATAGACCACTCGTTCAAGGGTCAAAACTGCTCCCCGGTGCATGTCTCTCATAATTCAACTGTAATATTCAACTGTAATATTCATAATTCAACTTTACCAATAATGTTCTGGTTCAACCACCGATACTATTGTTGATGGTTGAATTCAATGCAAACAGGGGGGTAGTAGTATCACGTGTTAATAGCTTTTCCTTTCATGGCACAGATTACCTGGGGTATCTACGCTGCATTATTTTTTCCTGACTTAGACAATTTCCCACTTGTAACGTTTCCGGTGTTTAGTTTTAGATAGGTATCTACAGGCATCTGCATGTTAGATCCCTCGTTTCACAGGTTGTTTCTGCGATGTTGTTTCTTGATACGGTATGAACTGTCACTGGGCTAAACGTGCTGAGGCGGTTGAATGCTGTAGTCACTTTTAAGTTTCAACCTACGTTTGCAGAATACTTATGTCTCTAGTTGCTGCTGTATACGAGCTTACACAAGTTTACATCATTGGGGTATTTTTTTGTTGGTTAAAAGCAATCATAATATTCTTTTGTTAAGACTCTTGATAATGTGTTTCAATTGAAATGTTCTGGCAAATCTTTGGCTGTTTGACAATGGTTACATGACCTTTCTTAGGCTGCATTAAAAAAGCAATTGCACGATTTGAAGACTATCTGAATAGTATTTTAATAGTAGCTGTATTCAATTTTCTGCCATCGCTATTCGATTCGTGTTAATTTGGTTGCAAAATTCACTATTCACACAGTCCTACTAATGTCCCCGACAGTTTTATAACTCTTGCACGTGTTCTACTAATGACAAATGAATGGATCAACTATAGCTAACCAAGAGTGGTTCGACTGTATTTGATAGCTACAGTTAGTAAATATGACAAGTCCCGTAATGAGGTTGCTTTTTACACATTCTTTTCTTTATGTGTTATTAAAAAAAATCAAAGCTACTATAATGACTCATTTTGAGACGTGATACATTTCAAAGTGGCATCATTAGAACACTGGAATGTGGCTGCAAATGCTGTGGCAAATCTTGATGCAGTCTAAATGATAACGATAATGTGTCTAGAACTCTCTTTGTTTCGAAGAGAAAACAAGAAATACCTTGTCGACGACATGCAGTAAGGTAAATTGGAGGGCTATTCAGGAAGAAATGGGCTTGTCAAATGGAAAAGTGGTCTCATTGTATAGGGATTTGAGGTTAATAAAGGAATCGCTTCGTTTATAGAGTTGCTTCTTCATACATTTTTTTTGTAACAATGAGGATTGCTGTGATGATCGCTGCAATGGATTCCCTAAGCTTGTTTGCCACTCTCAATACTAAAGTGAAGTCTTATTCCAGACCATCCAGCTGCCTTACTGTAAAAATGTTGACACTGATATTGTGTAGAATTATGCGAGGTTGCTCAGAAGCATGTTTATCTTGTACTGTTGTAGCTGCTAGTTTGAGATGAAGAGTACACGTCTGGACACCAAATGTACAAACAGGTGTTAAGTTGTCAGTGCCATTAACTTTAATGGCTGCGAAATGCTCATAAAAGTAGCCGTGCAGCACTCCAAGCAATTGTCGATCACTGGCTATCGGAGTTTATTGTATTACGAATGAATTGCTGCAAAAAGCTTTATTTACAGCCTAGCTGTTAGGCGCCCATTCCTGTGTTGAGCCGCCCCGGTATTGTTATAACTGGCAGAGCGAATGAGGATGACAGAGAATGAACACGGAGCCCTGTAGAGAATGAAAAATGGCAATAGCAAGAAGAGCGCGAGGAAAAGGGAATGACAGAGGCAAGACAACGGATTCCAAAACGGGCACCTGTGGGCACAGTAGAGCGCATTATTTCGCGTTGGCCGTTGCTTAATGCAGCCCATGCCCTGCCTTCCGTGGTCTCCCAGTTACCGAGGCAGTCGCGCTACGCTCCGTCTGTAGCGTTTGGTGTGAACTGGACTGCATAGTCGTATGCGCCAGTAATGATACTCCCGGCGTTTAATTTTTAATGTAAATCGTGTACTTATATACAAAATGGTCTGAGCCAGTTCTTTCTGAACAATGAACTATGCTCAAAATTCGCATTGCACAGTATCGTAATTGTTGGTGCAATTTTTTTAATACTATAAGTACAAGCACTGTCATAGGATTTTGTTGCGCAACTTAAGTGGTTTCTCTTATCCTTAGTTCCAACAAGCACGTTAGAAGCTAGAGGGGTGATGGCAAAGGGCCAAAACTTATGCCAGAATGTCATGACCTTGGGTGCACATCAAATCGATCAGTGGTTGTATTCTTTCCTTCACTGACATAGTCAAGCTTGTCGAAGATAATATTTTCTAAGAGAACAGTGAGTGACTTATCTTTCACGCGTAATTGTGATTTTTTGCTGCCATGTTTAGTGCACCATATTTGGCTTGCAGGAGCCTCTGCTACCGACTGGCAGTGCTTCCCGGCGTGTTGAAAAAGTGTTGCAGGACCCCTATAAGTAGAGTCATGCGAGAATGTGCAAAATAAAGCATTAGACAGTTAGATGTCATTCTTTCGGGTCCGGTATGGCACAGATGTTAAGGACTTAGTAAGCTCTTGGAATTTTCAAACGTAAACCTCGGATAGAAGTTCAGCGTACCTTTTTCATCGCTGCAGGAAGGAGAAGGAGGAATCCACGATGGGGCAACGACTCTGGGCTGCTGTGAAGACGAATCTCCTGTGCCACACCTTCTTCACACTGGTGTTCCTGTCGAGTGGGCTTGTGCTCAACGCATTCCAGCTGGTCGTCTACTGCGTGGTGCGGCCCGTCTCGCGGCACTGGTACCGCCGCATCAACTACTACCTCATCTATGCCTCCTGGTCACGTGAGTGAATTTTCTAGTGCGGTAATTTTAGCTAGCTGTTTAATCATGATTATCTGACAATGTCGCATAAAATGAGATTGATTGATATACGGGGTTTAACGTCCCAAAACCACCTTATGATGACGACAGACGCCGCAGTGGAGGGCCCTGGAAATTTTGACCACTTGGGGTTCCTTGACGTGCACTTGGGCCTACAGCATTTTCGCCTCCATCGAAAATGCAGCTGCAGCAGCCGGGATTCGATACCCTGACGTGCGGGTCAGCAGCTCGCACGTCGGGTACCTTAGCCACTGAAAGTTGGTACCTTAGCCTCTAGACCACTGCGGTGGGGCCACATAAGTTGAGGAAAGTAATGGAAGAGATAAAGGGAGTGGGGTCTTTTTAATCACTTTCAAGCTTTCTTTGTTGTGGTCCAATTACGTCAGTTGAAAGTTGGTGCTTCGTGTGTCTCTGTTGTGTTTTGTCCCTTGTTTTAAGAGTGTGGACTCTCAGAGCCAACTTGTTCAATACGGCTACGGTAAGCATAGTGGCTAGGTGAAACAAACAAAACAAAGTTTGTATACTAGACCGCATGGCATGCCGTTCTTGTTCTCCCTGTTGTTTACGAATCATTTTTGTTCTCGACAACCTAGTTACGTGGGCCATTTGTTTTTCTTCATGCAATATTATGACATAGTTTCTGTTTATTAGTTCTGACCTACGAGCATTGCTTCAAGTTTTTAAGTGTACCAGAACCTAATGAAACCTACAAACAATGAAGCTAAGAAAGGTCTCTTTTCTGTTGGTTTCGTTAGGTCGTGTCTAACAAAGAAACAGGTCCTTGGTCAATCCCCCCCATCTTTCGTTCATTTAGGCCCGTATTCACAAACGCTCCTTCACTCAAGGGCTCCCGTCGACTAGATGAAGTCAAGGCGGAGCGTGCTCCTCCACTCAAGGAGCCGCTGCATTTCATGAACGCTCCTCCACACTTCTTTCACCAAGGGAGGCCACGGAAATGCTCCCTTCACTTGAGTGAACTGCATGGGCCGAGAAAAGCGCCTGATAACGAGAGTATTTGCAATTGTGGTTAAGAAATGCCTATCTTTGTATAATGAATGAACGCTTTTCTTACTCATTCTTTTTATAAATTGACATTACAGCAAAATACATGCATTTAGAGTGGTAGCATGGTTTTCCTAAGCCTTGAGCCAGTAGAGTTAGCGAAACCCACGCTTCTAGTCTGGCAACAGTTGCGCCCAGGCAGCAGCTGATGGCCTTTCGTCTGCGGCTGAACGTTTCTACGTGCTTAGCTTATTTCGTCTCGTGTGCGTTGCAGTTTATATTTGCGGTAGTGTTTGAGTGGGTGTTTGAGACCCTGCTTTCGCCGGGGTGACTAACGAACTACATGAGTGATGGCAAAAGCAGAACATATGGTTTGTTGCTTTCTTTACTTTTGCTTTGCTGAGAGCCTTCTGCTCACTAGGGTAGCCACCAAACGTGGAACTCGGTGGAGTGAGTAATTTCTACTTTATATCACAATATATTGGTGTGCTTTTAGAATTCACCTCTGACAAAGATTACTTGTACGTGAATTCGTTTTCGCTGCGGGAGTACGTGAACAGTTCCTGATTTCAGGGGACTGTGCTATGTTCATTTCTCTCATTTACTGAGAATTTCAACGTGGCACTTTTGTAGTTGTTCCTCTGCATGTAATAGAAATTTTGAAAGACAATGTTTGGAACTTTTATTCAAGGTTACACCAGAGTAGCGTTGATTTTTTTGATTGATATGTGGGATAACGTCCCATAACCACCATTTGATTATGAGAGACGCAGGATGGCGTTAAAAAGTAGGCATGGTACACTCGTGGCTGAGCGTTTGAGTTAGACTGCTATGCAAAATAAAAGAAGCGATCGTGTGCCTTTCTTCAACTAATGGCGAAAACATCATTTTAAAGTTGTTGTTTTCTTCAATCAGCAGCATATATAGTCGGGTAACAATGCGTGTTTGTGTTTTTGTGTTTCAATTTTAACATTTCATTCTTCCAAGGATGCCTGAGTAAGCAGTTAATTTTTCCATCTTTTTTTCGCCCTGCATTTGTGGATGCCCTAATATGACAGATTCGAATAGACGTAACCTTTAAATCTCTGTAGCTTTCGTCTCCAAGTTCACACAGCGGCCCCGTCTTGAAACTTTTGTCCCGGCTCCTTTATCTGCAAGCTCAGAAACACATTTGTTAATGCAGGAATGACCTTTGCACTTATGTCGGCTTTTATTTGTGGAATATTATTGCCGGGAATACCTTTTGAAAATGATCGTGTTTTCGGTGCTTCATTCTAAAGCCTCGGCAGTACATAATTCATAGGAGATGTTTTGTTCTTTTGGAAATGATAAAATTGAAGGCGCTTTTGACTTTTGGCGCTGTTCTGTCTTAAAAACGACCGTAGTGGTTCACTGAACCTTGGAGAAAGTGTCGTCAAGAAGCAGAGTATTTTACTCTGCTGATTTAAGGAAGACCAGTGCAACAAAGTGGTAAAAAAATGCTCAAGAGTATTGGAGACATCGCGGATATATCTGGTCAAACCCCTGTAAATAAAATATCCGCTATTGTTGCAACATTAGCATCTCTACACACTGGAACCACGCCATCTCAGTTTCATGGAAGGGGAGTGGTGGTGTATATAAAACAAGCTTGGCTTTTGTAGAACTGCTCTCCTGTAGAATCAGAGAAGAGGTTTTTGTGATTCTGTTTCATCCTGAGAAGATGAACATGATGATAATTATGTATTCTAAAATAAATAAAGTAGAAATTACGAATAGCAAAATAAGCCTTTATTACATTTAGCTGATGAAGAATTATGTGGCAAACACAAGCGTGCAACTGCAAAGTGTGCATTAATCAAGCATATGCAGCTGACACACTGTCGAAATAAATTTCGAGATTGTAAGACATCATAAATAAGGTCGAGGTAGTAGACATCATAGCGTGTCTTATGCAGTGCAGCTGCACGCATTCACTGCAGATTTCGTCCTTTTGTATACAGTCGTGCAAACTCTGCAATGCATTGCGAATACGGCACATTTTAGGAAACCTTTCCTCTGTGTTCTTCCGTCGGTGGCCTGGCCCCTGCACAAAAAAGATAAGACATAATATTGGAAAAATGCAATAGCTGGAACACCAAACCCACATTTTTAAAAATTTCTCGGGATGCACTCATTCATTATATTTCTTGCGTTAAGAATCGGCATGGTTGAGTACTGAGCTTTGCCTATTTTGACACATGATTGGCTCAGGCACTTGGGCAGCTCACCAGGCATTATGGTTATGTAATTTGATAACCTAATTGCACAAATCAATGGCGTAGCCAGCAATATCTCTTTGGGCGGGGGGGGGGGGGGTTCAGCCATAAAAAAACAATCTTATAATGTATCTGCTGTATTTCTATTTCGTATGTTTCTCCTTTTATACGACACTCCATGCATTACAGAGCACGAGCCTCTGCTTGATTCCCTAATGCTGGGTGTGGTTGTTCATTGGTATTGTGAGCTGCATAGACACTGTATACCGAAGCTATTTTTCACGCGTAGTAGCAACAACAGCGCACTTATTGGACCCAATTGTATTGTGCTTTGTTCTTCCTAAACTGTGCATTGGGTTTTGTTCTTCCTAAACTGTTCTTCCTAACCTGAGCAATGGGAAAATGAACAAAAAAAAAACAAGAAAAAGGAGAACTTACCTTCTCTTAGATACAGACGATCATCTAACGAAAGTGTGCTTCGCCGTATATTTCGGCTAGGGTAGCAAAGATTCACCGGAGAGGAAGCCGCTCAGGAGTATGGTGAATGCAGCGCATCGAAAGTTTGCTATTACGTTTCCTCTCAGCTTGTTTGTTAACCTTTCGCACCACGCTTGAAATGGTGTGGTGTGCAAGCTTCATCGAAACACTTGAAAGCACTGGCATCCGCAGTAAGTCTTCGAGCACTCGCACGACGAGTATACGCACGCCCGAAGGCAGGTAATCGACTGGCTCATGCACGAAACACAACACATCGCGGCACTGGTGAGCGCTTTACTTGACACGACGCCCGCCTGTCCCGGCGCCACAGTAGCCGTTGTCGAACCGTTACAAGACAGCTGCATAGTGAACGTGCACCGTCACTGTTGAAAGAAAGCGGCGGTGGCAGCCAAATTGATCGATAAACGCTGTCGAAGCGAGGCGGGCTTCGCCATGGACGCGATGTTGGCGCAGAAACTTCACTCGAGGGACGATTCAAGGTAGCTCGATCGCTTCCTTGACAATCTCAAGGAAACGCTCGAGATTTTCTCAAGTGAAGGAAGCGTTTCAAGTGAAGGGCGGTTTGTGAATGGGAAAACGCCACTCAAGGAGCATTTCGAGTGAAGGGTCGAGTCGAGGAGCGTTTGTGAATATGGGGGTTACTGTACCAGTGTCACGTTTCCAATAAATCAATAACTTTGTTGGCTTACTGCTTTGGGTAAGACTTTATAATTAAGCAGTGGGGAAGGCACAAAGCACTGTGAAGACAGCAGAAATGCTCATGTTGTTATTTAATTTTTCTGTAGCTCATGCTGTTTGCTCGGTGGATTCAATAAGCCTATAATTAATTAAGCAGTGGGGAAGGCACAAAGCACTATGAAGACAGCAGAAATGCTCATGTTGTTATTTAATTTTTCTGTAGCTCATGCTGTTTGCTCGGTGAATTCAATAAGCCTGCTGTGGTGGCGTCGTTGATGTGACATTCTGGTGCTGATCAAGATCCGCATGACCAGAATATATAGCTCTAGTGCTTTCGTCAAGGTGGAAACGCTGCAAATCAATGAGTAGAACAGATTATTGAGCGCTTAGTGCTACTTAATTTTTTTGTTGTCCAATGACAGAGGTGGTGGCATTGGCTCAATGGTGGTCGGGGAGCCGTATCAAGGTGTGGGGCACAGACGAAGACATGGACGCCCTCCTCAAGGATCACCACATGTGCGTCATGAATCACTGTTACGAAGTCGACTGGCTGGTCTGCTGGATGATCTGTGACCAGTTTAAGATGCTCGCAGTAAGTCCTGTCTTTTTTTTCTTTTGTTCTTTTTCAAGATATCCCAGGGTTGTAGTCATAGTTCACTACGTAAGAAGGATTTTGTTTTTACTTGTTGTGTTGGTGCGGGATACCTCTTGCCCACACTTTCATCTCTAAATATCGAGGTGAACATTGCTTATGGAAGCTTTCACAGTGTCCTTTTGAATTGCTGGTTTTCTCTCATCAGACAGTTGGCCAAGTGAATCCTGTATGTAAAGGACAACTTTGTGCAAATGGCCTAACAGTGTGTTTCCTCAATATTGCTATTTCATCGCCCTTTCATTGCTCATCATTGCGCTTCATTGCTTTAGCAGCTGATGGATAGGGCTTGCAGATTTTTGTCGAGTTTCGTTTCGTGACAATGTTGTCACGATAGTCATATAAATTTTATCCAGTAAATTGGTAGCTCTTTAGAAATGTGCTGGCATGAAAAAAGAGAAAATTGTGAAGATAGCCTAAAAAACGCTGCGTATCATATTTTTACACATATAACCCGCATATAAAAACAAGAAAGTATGTTAAAAAGATGGGATGCATGTTCATTAGGGGGTATGTACATGTTTTTTTTGTTTTTTTGCCTAGAGGAAGAGTGGTGGTTAGGGGTTACATGCTGTTGCGACTCCAGGTCCCGCGAGTCTCAGTTTGGTAGCGGGCCCCCGTCCAAGGACCCATCGTCGAACAAGTCGGATGAGGCGCTCGTAGAAACGACAATTTATTTACATGGTTAGTAACTAAGAAGGAGAACAAGAAGTCAAGAACTGTACATGAGAACTGTTGAACTGTAGAGCTTCAGAACTTTGGAGCTTGAAAATACACAAGAGTCTTCCGTTTATATAGCGTCGCGTTGCCAACGCTGGGCGCACTGTCCCCGGCTTCATCCAATACGGCGCTCCATGGTCTAGATGCTCCACCCACGAAGGAGGGGAAAGACACCACACAATGCATGACGAGAGGGCACAGTCTACACGATGCCCAAATATGGTCACAAACGCACTGCACCGACGTTTTTGCACACGTCACCAAGTTTCGCGCACGTCCGATGATATTGGCTTCGAAGACTTTTCCGGCAGCTGGGTGAGGTTCGAAAAACTGGCTGCCAGTACACGTGTCAAACTTGCCTGACTGTTTGGGTAGGACAATGTAGTGGTGGGCCGGCATATCTTCAAAATATGCCACCCCATTCAGCCGGTCCTATGGAGAAAGGGGAAAAGGAATAGTCAACTAATTCCTTGTCGCTGAGGCGGGCTCCGGCAAGGCTGCAGAACATAGTGCATTATCCTTTTCTTCACCCCCATATTCCATCCTAGTTGCTAGAAGCTGTGGCGCAGCAGCGCATATCCCGGGGCTCCGCTTGTCCTGGCAAGATGCAGCCACAACCAATTTGGCTTTAGCTTGCAGCCTGAACTGCAAATACCATGCTGGTTCCGAGATTTCCAGATCCTCGGTGACCTCGAAAATGGCCCAGCTGCCTCCGTGTCTGCTTGGAAAGCCTTGCTGGCAGCAAACACAATGGCCTTTCTTGGCTCGTGTGTCTTCCTTGCGCAGACCGGTCCTGGCCCCTTTTCACGTTTTGCTGACAGGAAACCAACCCGTTTTGACAGCACACCCTCGCTTGGAATGCGTCGAAATATCTTCGACCCGTTCACAAAGGCCGAAAAATTTCAATAATTATGACGGTCGTAACAGTCTCTCGCGCGGTGGGGTGAAGATCTCGATGGGCTGAGGTTTGCAGCCACAGTTCGGAGAGATCAGCGCTGACGTCTGGTGTGGTGAAGACTATCCTTGATGAAGTAGTGACCACCTGCTTCATTTTGGCTCAACAGACATCTCATACGCATATGAGACACAACCGCTCACCTAGTGAGCGCCAGACAATTCCGTCAAACCCCACCAGGCATATTTACCCTTGTACAACAAATCAAAAGAAGTACACTAGTTATTCTAAATTTCTCTCTTACTTTTGAGTGAAACAGAATAACAACACTGGAAGCACACCGAATCTGAAACCTTGGATAGCGGTGTCTTCAACGTATTCACCATGAGTTCAACAAACTCTAAAACGCAACAAAACAACAACAAAACCTAATGAATTGTCCTCGTCTAGGTCAGGAAAAAAAATATTTCAGAACTCTCGAGAATGCCGTTCGCTTCAGAGACAGCGACTTAAACTCTCAGCGTTGCCATTGGGTATCCCTCCCTTTGAAACGTATGTCAAACGTATACTGTCTGAAAACGAGGCTTCAACGCAGAAGGCGGCCATTCTTAGAGAACAAAGGCAGTAGCTCCGAGAGAGGACAATGCTCCACCTCGATAAAACTCAATTGGTAATCTAGTAAGCTAGTTTTCCGAGCTGCCTTCACAAGGCTTTTCCACCACCCAAACAGGACACTTTCAAAACAACGAAAAGCTCAAAACAAAGAATTCTCGCATGAGTTCCGTTTACGCACAAAGAAAAACTTAAGCCGTTGCGCGAGCTCTCTGCGGACGCTATAACCCAAGCTCAAAGGTTACCGTTTCTTCACGTCTCTAGTAGGACACACCTTGACAGACTCGAATCTTTCACGCTAGATTCGGCTGCATCTTACAATTGTCCGAAATGTCGCTCCAACCTCGACTTCCGCTAACGCGTAACGTTCCGCCTACAGGTCACATCAGGTGTCTCTACAGTCTCTAAAGGTCACATCAGGTGTACCCCAAGGAAGCGTCCTAGGGCCATTGCTTTTTCTTTTATACATAAATGATATTGTAAATGTCATCACCCCTTCTGTGCAAATTAGATTATTTGCAGACGATTGTGTTTTGTTCCGGGATATTAACTCTTTAGATGATCAAAATGAACTTAACTCAAACCTTCATAATATTCATCAGTGGTGCAATGAGTGGGGAATGATCCTTAATGCAGAAAAGAGTGTCTGCATGCCTTTGACACGTAAGAAAGTTCCACTAAATAATACGTACCAGCTTGGGTCTTCAACTCTTAGAGAGGTTACAAGCTACAAATATTTGGGCCTAACTATAACTAGTAATTTGTCTTGGAACATGCATGTAGACAACATATGTTCAGCTGCCTTTCGGAAACTTGGTTTTCTAAGACATAAACTGCGTACCTGTCCTGCCAATGTAAAGCTTCTTAGTTATTATTCTTTTATACGACCTAAACTGGAATACGCCAGCATTGTATGGGACCCTTACACTAAGCTTAATATTAACAAACTTGAGCGGGTTCAAAGGAAAGCTGTTCGGTTTATATATTCAAAATACTTACCGTCGGATTCACCTTCCGCGCTGATGTCTGCAAACGACATTCAGACCCTTGAATCCCGCAGACGCGAACAACTGCTGGATTTCCTTCAATTATTACTTAATCAAAAACTCGCAATCGATTCATCGCCTTACTTATCTTTTCTGTCAACAAGGAACACACGACATCATCATCCCAATTTGCTAACCCCATTTTTTGCGAGAACCGATGCCTTTATGTATTCTTTTTTTCCGCGAACAGTGTCGGACTGGAACAAGTTATGCGAACCTCATTCATTGTAACGTATGTGCAACGTATTGTAAAGTATGAGGTATGCAATGTATTGTCGTTGTTTGGCGTAAGTTACTACTTGTGTTGTGGAACATAGTGTAATGTAGTATTGTAGAACCGGGTGTGTTGTTGCTTTGCATATTGAAGTTCATTGTAGTGTATAGAGCGAAGCGTGATGTTGTTACATAACGAAGTGTATTGTAGCGTGTAAAACAAAGTGTGTTTTTCGTATGATGTACGTCTTTACGTCTGTGGTATGCGTGACGTGCCCTTCCTGCTTGGACCACTTAGTGTCCGCAGTATGTATTAAATAAATAAATAAAATAAATAAATAAAATTATCGCACGATACCCAAGTATTCTATCAAAATTAAAGTGACGGAACTAAACCTTGTGTAATAGTCTGGTTTGGTTAATGTTACTTTATTATGCTAGCCACTTGGATAAAGAACGCGCTGGGTTTTTTCAGGTCCTTTAGCTCTTAGAGATTCGCACTTATAGAGCGCTGTAACATCTCCCGAGCAACGTACGCTTCCGTACCATCTAAAAATCTCCTAAACGCTCACTTGATTGTAAATGTAACACAAATACAACAACAGACCGCGTTTGGCACGAACCTTTTGAAACCAGTCTGTTTTTTTCCTCAAACCTTATATACAAAAGAAAACTTTACTTCAAAGGTTCAAAACTGGAAGAATATTGAGAAAAAAGCTCCTTTCCAGAAACTCTGGGTCGCATTCTGCAAAAAGCTTGCAGCTGACCTTTACGCTTTTAGTCTTGCACGTGGCGGTCGTGTTCTCTGCCGCTTTCGCGATCGCCAGAGGCCACAACGAGCGCGAGTTCCTAGCCCAACTTTGCTATCTCGGCTCATTCTTGATTCTCGCCGCCTTTCTTTGCGACACGGAAGATTCCTGAAGTGTGGGGGAAATATTCGCCATTGTGCTTTGGTATTTTGTTCCACTCTGAATTGAGGATCAGCAGCCTTTCTTTTAGGAACCTGTCGACATAGTTGTCGATGCACACCTGTTCCTTTCAACAGCGCCTTCCTTCTTGGGGACGGGCGTCCCTTACTGCTACTTCTCTTGCCAATTTCGCCTGACCCTACATGTCAAAGGACTTCTTATTGAATTGCCCGATGGCCAACCCTTCCGTTTCCGCGGTGGCGTGCCCTCTGCCTCCACCTTTTGTGGTGCCGCACGTCCCCGCTTCTTTCTTTTGCGGTGACGCTTACGTACAACCTTTCTTTGGTTGTTACAAACTTCTCTGGTTGCGTCCTCGGCAACCCTACAGTTCAGGTGTGCCTGTGCACCACCTTTTCTGCAGTCTTTGTCCTTCGGTTTTTCCGCTCCATTGCTCCGACGGGTTAATTTATTTGCGCTACCCCTCACAAAAGCAGACTCTGGGCCCTCCACAGATCTGAACTCTTGGAAATTCGCGTCCTGCTCAATTTACGGGTAGTTTTTACCGTCCGGCTGATCGTTTGCGTGCCGCTGCACGAGGCATGTCTTTAACACCTAAGTCCATGCTACTGGGATTAGACTTTTCCTCGAAACAATCCTCCACCGAACTTGTGCCTGTTTGTACATCTACGACAGCCTCGCAATGTACACTGTCACCCTTTGAAACATTTCCCACTCTATCTGTTGGAAATGCTTTCTACAGTAGCTCGCCCTCGCTGGCAGTACTGCCGGGTTTCAGTAGCGTTTTGTCTTCGCTACATTTAGGACTACCCTTTTCGTCCTCTCTTTCAACGTCCGAAAAGTAATTCCCCTGCTGAGGCTCGAGCATGGTCTCCAGCTCACCAATCTGTTCAATGACCCTGTCAGGGCAACTGGAACCAGCCTTGGTCTCACATGGAACACTCTTTGGACTTGCTACAGTTTGCATACCATCCCCCATCCCGAACTCTACATGCACTACCTTCGCAACCTCGGAGACTCCCGTATTTTCCCTGGGCGCAATTTCACTAACAAAAACGACCTGTTGCTCTTTTCTCTCCGCCGAAAGATCTCTTTGCATGTCGCACTGATAGAGACGCGTACCTTTCTCGGGTGGTACCTCGCAAACAGCGGCTTTCATGGTGACTTCACTCTGCACCATATTCGCCACTTCACTGCACCTTTCAGGCTCTACACATACTGAACATATACACGACCAAAGACGCTTTCGATGCTGTGCCCTAACTTCAAGTTTCCTCCTTTCAATGTCTTCGTCTAACGCTCGTATTTTAGCCTCGTGTATATGTATTCTTTCAGCTTCTTCTGCCTCTTTTCTCTGTTGAATTCTCTCGACATACTCTGAGAGGTCCTCATCGCTTGGCCCTGTCCCGACGGTCCGCTCGATCAGTTCTGTTCTGTTTGGGGAGTCCGACAAATCCAGTTTCAACTCCTCTGCGATCGCTAGCAATACGGGTTTTCGCAGGGCTTTCAGATTCATGACTGCTTCCGGTACCGTTCTCTGTTCCACAAATGATTCCTGTCTTGCAGCTAACTAACCCTGACAACAACGACAGCCTTAGTTTTCTGTCTTGCCTCAAGTTACCTGTTAACTTAGTCTGCAAAAGCTTCCTTAAGCTCTTACACGGAATCCTGTTCTGTCACTGTTAACCTTGCCGTCACCCACAGACTATAGCTTAAACAAGCTATCTCACAATTATCTGCCCGACGCAAGTTATCTGTTAACCATATGACTAAAACAGCCCTGTCACCGTTGACGTTGCTGTCACCCACAGACCATAGCTTAAACAAGCTATCTCCCAATTATCTGCCCGACGCAAGTTATCTGTTAACCTGATGACTAAAATAGCTCTGTCACTGTTAACTTTGCCGTCACCCACAGACTATAGCTTAATCAAGCTATCTCACAATCTGTCTGACGCCAGTTACAT
Organism: Rhipicephalus annulatus; assembly: GCA_013436015.1. Classification (NCBI taxonomy): domain Eukaryota; kingdom Metazoa; phylum Arthropoda; class Arachnida; order Ixodida; family Ixodidae; genus Rhipicephalus; species Rhipicephalus annulatus. Next base: position 107,592 of record WOVY01004153.1, read on the forward strand.
ATTGACCAAAAAAGCTATTCCCCCTACCAGCGTTTACTCGCACATTAGTAAATGCCTGGTAAAGTTTAACAGAGAAAGTCGGCACTCACCCGGCTCGCAGTCACGCCTCCAGCGTCGTGCATCTCAGCACTGCCTTCCGGTTGCCTCTCGCAGTCGATGATCTCGTGTCATCCCAGAAGTGTCGTTCGGCTGCCTCTCAAGACGATGAGCTCGGTGCATCCGACCATTGTCGCCGTATCGCCTCTCGAAGTCGATGGGTTCGTAGCCTCTGACTGCTGTCGTCGAGTCGTTGCTACCTGGTTGACGCCATCTCTTCGCTGAATCCAGTGGTTGCGACCTGGGTTGACGCTATCCCACCGCTGCCATCCAGTGGTGGTGACCTGGGTTGACGCTATCCCACTGCTGCCATCCAGTGGTGGCGACCTGGGCTGACGCTATCCCACCGCTGCCACCAGTTGTTGCGACCTCGGGGTCCTGTGGGTCTCAGTTTGGTAGCGGGCCCCCGTCCAAGGACCCATCGTCGAACAAGTCAGATGAGGCGCTCGTAGAAACGACAACAATTTATTTACATGGTTAGTAACTGAGAAGGAGAACAAGAAGTCAAGAACTGTACATGAGAACTGTTGAACTGTAGAGCTTCAGAACTTTGGAGCTTGAAAATACACAAGAGTCTTCCGTTTATATAGCGTCGCGTTGCCAACGCTGGGCGCACTGTCCCCGGCTTCATCCAATACGGCGCTCCATGGTCTAGATGCTCCACCCACGAAGGAGGAGAAAGACACCACACAATGCATGAGGAGAGGGCACAGTCTACAAGATGCCCAAATATGGTCACAAACGCACTGCACCGACGTTTTTGCACACGTCACCAAGTTTCGCGCACGTCCGATGATATTGGCTTCGAAGACTTTTCCGGCAGCTGGGTGAGGTTCGAAAAACCGGCTGCCAGTACACGTGTCAAACTTGCCTGACTGTTTGGGTAGGACAATGTAGTGGTGGGCTGGCATATCTTCAAAATATGCCACCCCATTCAGCCGGTCCTATGGAGAAAGGGGAAAAGGAATAGTCAACTAATCCCTTGTCGCTGAGGCGGGCTCCGGCAAGGCTGCAGAACATAGTGCATTATCCTTTTCTTCACCCCCATATTCCATCCTAGTTGCTAGAAGCTGTGGCGCAGCAGCGCATATCCCGGGGCTCCGCTTGTCCTGGCAAGATGCAGCCACAACCAATTTGGCTTTAGCTTGCAGCCTGAACTGCAAATACCATGCTGGTTCCGAGATTTCCAGATCCTCGGTGACCTCGAAAATGGCCCAGCTGCCTCCGTGTCTGCTTGGAAAGCCTTGCTGGCAGCAAACACAATGGCCTTTCTTGGCTCGTGTGTCTTCCTTGTGCAGACCGGTCCTGGCCCCTTTTCACGTTTTGCTGACAGGAAACCAACCCGTCTTGACAGCACACCCTCGCTTGGAATGCGTCGAAATATTTTCGACCCGTTCACAAAGGCCGAAAAATTTCAATAATTATGACGGTCGTAACAATGCAGAGGCATGTTATATGCGAGAAAATGTGTTTTATGACAAATGACTGATGTGAAAATTCAAACAGTCATCCAAATATTAATAAAGATAATCGTACCTTATGCTTTCATGCATGTATTGGGAGTCAGTTGAATCAGCCGACAGTTTTCAGCATGAACTCTACCAAATGCTATTCTATCGCTGACTATGAAATTATGTGGATGATGCAAATTCTTGCTTCTAGAGAAATCTGTGCATATGAATGATTGTGCCAGCTTAGAAAATTATTGGTGGCAATGCTTGCCAGCACATGCTGATTTAATTGGAGATAAGGCCATTGGTCATTTTCATTTTCTCTCGCTCGCAGAATGCAAAGACCTTTGCGAAAAAGTCATTGATGTACGTTCCCGTCATTGGCTGGAACTGGGCCTTGTCAGAGCAGATTTTTCTCGAGCGAAGCTGGGAGAAGGACTCTCAGACCATCGGCGGGAAGCTTGGACAAACTGCTGGACTACAAGGACAAGATCCTGGTTAGTCGGGGCGGCACTGAGCGAAGGGGCATGCTGCACATTGAAGAAGGATTGCTGTTGATGTGCCCTTTTTTGTATATAAACAGAATGACGGTGTACCTTCGAAGATGTCATATTAAATTGCGTGCTTTGTGGTTTGGTTAGACAGGCATGGTTGTTCAGGGCTCTTAAAAAGCAGTACTGGGCAACATTGCCGTGGGAGTTTTTGTAGGGAGAGTTAGAACGAAGTGCAGTGTTACATTCATTCGCACCTGCGTATGGAAAAGAACTGCGACAAGGAATTGTTTACCTTAAAGATGCCATTGCATGTCTCCGCTTCATACATTGAACATGATATTGATTAGCTGAGCTTTTGAAAGGAAGAAATATTTTGTGATGTCTGTGCTAGATGGAAAACTGCAGAAGGTGCTAAAATTCACGCCAAGTTTTTCTATGGTGCAGAAGCAAGTTGTAGTCAAATCTTGTTACTTGTGAATGTTGCGCTGATGAATTTTATGAAAACCCATTGCCTCAACTTAGAAATGCGTAATTATTGCAACATTCTTGGAGAATTGAGAAGAAAAATCGGCAGTAAAAAGTGGGCTTGCCTGAAGTACCACCTGAAGTCTAACCTTCATCAACGAGTCAACAAATACGCAAAAGGATATTTCGAGGCTGAGATAGCGCTTGGTTACAACGTGTGAAGTGGTGTATCGTGTGTATATCCTAGAGAGGTGAATGCTTGAATTAGGAACAAAACACTGTAACGATAGCCACAGGTGTTATCAATTAGCTTCAGCATGACAGGGATGTGACATTAGTTGGTTCAATCTGCGTTGTCTGAGAAGCACCGCTGCATAGATAACGTGGAGAAGTTGGCACACATTTGAAAACTGCTGTCTCTTTGCACATTGCTGCGCGGCCCTGTGGCATGTTATCTCGCTGTCAATTACTTTGTACAAAGCATGGAACACTGCATCACTGTGATCAGATCTCATTGTGTTTCTGCGTTAACTATGCGCTGATGGTTTCCCATTAACGTGCATTCTTGTACTTACCACCAACAAACAAGTTTGTAGCATACGCATTCTTTATGTAAAATGTACAGGGTGATATCTTTAAAACTGACCTATTTCATTGTGTGGTAACTTTGCTCGAAGTTATCTGACTTAATGTGGTTTGCGGCGGAATATTCAGGAAGAATGAAAATTTAATGGCTCATGCCGTTTTTCGCTGCGTTATGTAGAAGAAACAGAATAAGTAAGAATGGCACAAAACCACAACATTCCGCGAAGTTTTGTACAAGAGGGATGGTGTGAAACACGTGCATGCGAGTATAAAGTGTTTGTCTGTTTTGTGCCAGTGTAACGAGATGAACCCGGCATCTTGAACCTTGCCGACTGTGGCTGATCTGAACTCCGCACCAAACTAGATGTCCCTCCTTGTATAGCACTTCATGGTTTTCGTCACTTCTTATTTATTGGTTTAGTTGGGTGTTGCACATGAAGAAGCACAACGGGTTATTGAATTTTTGTCTTTCCTGGATATTTTCTGGCAAACCGCACTAAAATATGATACTTTTTACGAAACTCTAGGCTGATAAAATTGGTCTCTTCTAAAAGAACTATCCTGTAGCTTTTAATGGCTTTCTTTTGTTTTTGGTACAATGATATTTTAAAATAAGAAATGGTTTCATGTAATCCCTAGGTACATCGAAATTTTAGTAGCTCCAGAGGTTTCCCAGTAGGAAAAATGATAATCCCCATTACTGTGGTGCAAGGCTATTATAAAAACATGTTCTTCACATTCCCATCTTAAGCTGTGAATTTGTCAAACAAGGTCAGAGTGTCTGAGAATACACAGCTATGGAAAGATATTTTCAAATGAAGACTTTGCTTGATGCATGAAAAAGTGCGGAAACGACTAGTCATATTGTATGTAATCAATCATCACAGCAACCTTCCAAAGTACTGCTGGCTTGTCGAATGATAGATGACGCGCAGATGGGACAGAAAATGCGACTGCCCACTTCATGCACAGTCGTGTAAAGTTTCTGATTCAGAGAACCAGCTTTCTTGCAACAACTTGGTCACATGGCTGCATGTTTGTATGTTTCAGGCAATGAAATGGGGCAAAACTGCGATGGCCGGTGCACAGCCAGTGGTCTTGCATCTCATACTTCGTTGCGGCCTCCGCTGGGGCTTTGTGCAAATTTATGGAAATGTAGATGGCTAGTGAAGTGAAGAAAAGTGTGGCACTTGTGACCCGACAAGTATCCCGAGATTAAGCTGCATGCATTAGTTTGTGCTACTTACTTATACGCTCGATCCTCTTGTCTCTCCTGCCAGCTATTGATGTTCTCGGAAGGGACGCGGTTTAGCAAGGCAAAGCACGAGCTGAGCCTGGAGTTCGCGGCCAAGAGAAACCTGCCCAAGCTGAAGCACCACTTGCTTCCAAGACCTAAAGGCTTCGTGTACTGCACTCGTCACTTCAAGGAGAGAGGTTTGTCTCTATTCCTTATTTGCTTTTTTTCCCCCTCGAGTGTTGTGCATTAAGTAGCATGCAACACAAATGAAGGTTCACGGGACGAAACAAAAGGTGGAAGTAAGCTGCAAGCATTAGAGCATTGATACCGTGCTTACTTGATTCTGGCGCTATGGGCAACTTCAATCTGCTCCCATAAAGAACAAAAATTTAAAAATTGGAGGATGTTCGATCGAGCTTCTCCTCTTCGAGTTGAAAACGATAATATAGTTGTGCTTCGTGCACATTGTCTTCAATGGTGCCAGAAGGAAAGGAATGTTTTAAGTGTGATACATTGGTTGTTTCAAACTATCCTAGAATGCCAACTGTTGGCAAATGTTCGAAGTGTTCTCTGCGTCATGATTCTTGCTCTTGCAAATTGGTGAGCGACCCACTACGCGTCTGCAAGGTGGGATGCGTTCCCAGCAGCAGCACGCTTTTTAATGGGTGCACTGCTTTAAACCGACCACTCATTGCACAGTTCACGTGTTATGATGCCTGGTGTGATTCTATGATTCTGCCAGGCAATGTTACACCTTCCACTGCATGGAATTTTCATAGCCTTTTTTTATTATGCAGTTTTTAGCAATGGTGCCGCTCTGGGGAAGAATGCCTGCTTGCCATGCAGAAGGCCTAAATGTAACTCTCATTTGGACCAAGAAATTTTTATTTATTTATTTGTATTTATCTCGAATTTTTGCTCACGGACAATGCTGATCTGTCCCGCAGCCGACGCCGACACCAGAATTCCTATGAAACAAGCTCTTCGAATCTATTGTGTTAAAACACAAATGTTACCTGAGGATCTACAGCAGAAACATGCATTATTTGTTTGTGACTTCTTGGCTCCAAAGAAAGGCAGTGAGGTCGCATTACTCATCTTTGTCATAAGCTGAGTGAAGCTGTTCTGGTATCCATTGCGGATTCTTTGATGCCAGGCCGCCCTGCTACTTCACTGCTTTTGTGCTTTTGGGGGCACCTACTGGGCGTGTTGCTTCGTCGTTTTAACAGTGAAGCTGTTCTTGTCAAACATAAGTGCGTGCTTGTGCCCGAAAACTATGATCATCGTGGACAGGTATGTGCCACAGAATTTGGCCAAATCCATGTCTGTTTTTCAGACCACCTGCTTGCCATGCAAACGGCCTGGGTTCGATCCTCTCTCAGACTGGGAAATATTTATTATTTATTTATTTTTTCATCTACCTCAATTTTTCGGTCACGGACAAAATGGGGATTTTTCGCTCATAACCAACATCGCTGACGCCGGAATCTCTGTGAAACAAGCTCATTAACATTATCGTGTTACAGGGGGATGGCAGGCTATTGTGAGAAAATCATGATATTGGATGAGATATACTGACAGACAGCAGTGAGAAAGATGACAAAGGTGCTGATTTTTTGGACATGCTTGAAAGTTAGGATGGTTCCACGAGGCTTTTCTAAGCTCCATGAAGTTATTGTATGACCAGGGTTGAACTTTCAGTATGCTGAAACAGTTCTAAGTCTGAACTTTTTACGCAAATCGTATGTCCATAAGTGCATTAAGAGCAGCCACTGCAGTTTCAAAAGTTAGCTTGGCCGCAGTTCCGCAACACTGTGCGGTGAAGCTTAATGTGAGTTCGAAGGGGCGTTGGGGGACGTAGAAGTTGTGGGTGAAAATTCAGCAGCTTGAATTTCTCATATTCATCTGTTTCTTCAAGGATACCACGTTTTATTACCTCTTGGCATGCACACTCAACAGCCAGAATTCATTGCTATAATCGACAATGCGGTGTGCAGACAGTGCTGTGAGCGAATTATATCACCATAAAAAACATACACAAGTTGGTAGTGCAGCCATTTCTCCTACTTATAACTAATATATGGTTAGAACCGGTATAATTATAAGTGATTTCATGTGTATGTTGGATTGGTAAATGTGGCCTCGCCAGTAGTTGTGATTACATTAATCCTAAACGAGGCCGTTCTAAACTGTTTCTGATGATTTCTTTAAAAAAAAAACACTTCAAACACGGCATCTTCGTCTATTCTTTATGTATTAAGCCACGTGCAAGGAGCGCTTCTGCAGCAAAGCTTGTTTAGCAACCTGTTTTTTCCTTCAGTGCAGCATCTGACTGGCTAACCATCTTGGATATTCCATCACCATTTTAGAATGAAGCAAGTCTGGCTGTGTTTGTAGTTCTTTAGATACCATAGCACACTAAGCAAACACGAGGCACAAGATGAGCGCTTCCCTTGACTTCGTCTTGTCTTGTGTTGGTTTAGTGCTGATGTTTTGCCCCAAAAAGATAATTTTTTTTCTATAAACATCAACTACAAATAGCAATTTGCAATCGCAGGTTGTTCGGCCCTGTATGACGTGCAGGTGGGCTTTCGTCACTCCCCGAATCCACCCACGATCAAGTCTGTCCTCAATGGTCGCCCATTCGTGGCTGATCTCTTATTCCGGAGGGTACCACTTGACAATGTGCCAACGGGCTCTGATGAAGAATGCACGAAGTTTCTTTACGATCTTTACGTGGAAAAGGTATGTCAAAAGCACATCTTGCGAAGAATAGTTAATTTGCGTGACTGAGTGAATGTGACTGTGGAATATTGAAACGTGTAAGCATATCTGTGCAGACACAAGAAAACTCTGTCTTTTTGCTTGGTCTGTAATACAAATCACTTCAAAGAAATAGGTGCATGAAATAAAAAGTGCAGTGAAGTGAGCTTGAGTTGGTGGGTGTTCATTTTCTTACAGCGGGATGAGAACAAAATAAAAAAAAAAGCAACGAAGGTGCACAACTAACGCTACACCGCCCTTACTATCCACTGATATTTTTATTTAGGAAATGTGTTTTTACGTGGAAGGCCTTAGCTTGTGTATTTCAGATTTTTTCTCATTCTTGTCACTCTGTGACAAAATCTATCAAATAAATTAATTTTCTTTGTTCGCCTAGTCTTCGAACCTACGGCCGCATGCTGCTAGAGTGAGTGTCTTACTGATTGGGCTAAATGCCCTGCTTGCAGAATGTTTGAATATCTGACCTGTGCAAACACATCGTACGAATGTACAAAACAAATCTAAATGGCAAACACTTTCTAGGAAGGCTTTGTTCAAATTTTTCCTGGTTGAGAAATAAATGCCCTCTCGAGGAAGACAAGATGTAAAGCTGATTCAGCAGATTGTATGCATCCAGAAACTTGGACTTTGAAAATATTCAATGCCAAAGCAAGTTTAGGTAGTCCTGGGGCCATTCCAGGTGCTGACAAATGAAGCGGTTCTAGTTGTGGGCCAACTGTGCCAAACTGTGTTTACTGCACCATCCTCATAGAATCGATCTAAATTGCGCCAAACTGCATCGCTCTCGGGTCTGACGGTTTTTAGCATTGAGGCATGGGTGGTGGCAAGTGAGTCCATAGATCAGAGCTTAAGTTTAAATCATTTATTGACCAGTCTTTGCACCCCTGAGAACCTTTAGTGGCCCATCTGTTGAAGCAAGTACATCGTGGAATATTTTACAGCGCAACGGGTTAGATACGGACAGAGAACATCCACGATGAGCATCCACCAACTCGCCCAACTCGCGATTCTGCTAAAACAAGTACAATTTGCCCTCATTGAAAGGGATATTTGTTGTTCTGGCAGCTCTTTTTTTATGATCAGGTTTTCTGACTTTGAGATCGTGTTTGGGTATACCTTGGTTATGTGCTACTTTAAAGGACATTAGCCCCGACAGGCTAGGTTTGCATAGAGTTGCTTAAAAACATCGGTAAGTTTGTCTTCGAGGTCTGTATACTTCCCCTTCTTTGGGCCTGTATAAATTTCACATGATTGATGGTACTCATTTAATTAAGCCATACCATTAACTAACATTTCACATACGGCCCGTACAGTCGCTGCACTGTTCAAAAGGTTTCTGGATTTCTTGGGCTGGCCGCAGGAGGGAACATGATTGAGCTTTCACATTGTTATGCTGTCAGTTTCAAAACAAACCGAGTCTGCTGGTCTTCACGGGCTTTCTGTTGCTGAATATCTTGAACGTGTAGTTCTGTATGAAGAGAAGTTTTGTTTATTTATGTTGCTCTGCGTGACTCTCTTTAACACAGGACAACGAGATGGATGAGTACCTCAAGACGGGCAAGTTCCCTGGCACCGTGAGGGAGCTGCCAGTGCGAATCTGGCCTCTGTTGGTTCTCTGTTTCTGGAGCTTGCTGGTTGCAGTGCCCTGCCTGTATGCCTTCTACGCAGTGCTCACCAGTGGCAGCACAATCACTGTGGTGGCGTTCTCCACATTCATTGCCCTTTGTGAGTGGCTCCTTCGTGCCTACTTCTATTCTGACTGTTTTCGAGGGCATTCTACGCTTTAGAAAATATATGTCAGAGGAGGCTATTTTTTTAGATGGTAAAAGTATGCACACATGACACGGAGGTGGAAACATTTAGGAGGTGCAACTCCGCTCCTCGAGGTGACCAGATAATGTCATGTTGCCAGAGAGCCATTTCATGCTCGCAACGTCTTGCTGAATAAAAGCAAATTGTTGGCGTTTTAGTTTCAGAGTGTACCGGTCGCACGCGTTGCGCTACGGTCACAGAGTGGGGATGCGGAGCGCGGTCAGTTGTGCCCTCAGCTGGTAGTGTTTCCGTTTCTATTTTTGTGGTTGCAGCAAGGTGCCGCCAACTGGAACATCTCTGTCGGAGCATGCTGTTTTTGTATTTTATGTGACATTACCTGGATGCTCGCGGACGTCCATTCCAGGGGCAGTTGCACCTCCTAAGTATTTCTTCCTTCATGACGCTTTAGCACTACGCATGGTTTAAGTGAGTCCTACAAAAGGGCCCTTTCCCAGTCACCACCGCTAATTTTGGTTACACAGTGAAGTTTACAGAGAATTTTATGGAAGTAATATTTTGAGTTAGTTCATTATTGAAATGCCCTGTTACTATGCCACGAGAAAATAAGGACCTTCTTTGAAGGCCAACTGCAGCAGTATGGCCCCTCGACAAAAAAGCCAGCGCAACGAATATTAAAAGCACTGCATCATGATTCAACATTATTTTCATATTCAACAGCATGTTGGCAAAGAGGGGCCAGTGCTACACAATATCGTAATCTCGTGTGCCGAGCAAAGCACTGCACTCGTTGATAGTTTTCATCCCATTTGCTTCAGTGCGACAACTTGCAACTTTTGGAGCTTTATATTTTTCTGAAAAGCATCAGACCTGGTTCTTCTGGCTGTGACATACGTGTTCGAGCAGCCTATGGCTGTGCTGTTTTCGAGTAGTGGTGAGCTGGGATTTGCTTTATTTCTGTCTTTGTTTGATTTGCCCGAGCTCACTGCTAAAGCTCCGAGTCGTCTGTGAGCTGACATTAGTACATCAATTATAAATGAAATGCATGACTACAAGATCTTTCACGGCTGTTATCAACACTTACCCAACATATACTATAACTCATTCTGAGCGAATTCTGTGGAAGTCAGATTTCGTTGTAGTTAGCCTTTAATAACCTGCTGGCTTCTGCGCTCTCCGTGGTCATTCCTGCATGGTGTTCTGCGGGAAAATTCGCGCGCCTGGGGGTGGCATGAGTCAGAGCATATAAGTCACAATAAGATCTGCAATAAACATCATTGAATAACAAATATTGTGTTCTTCTGTTAGCAATGCTTCACTGCATCGACTGCTGTTGTGGGATTTTCATGTGTGAAAAACTCTGAAGCACACAAGCATGTGAAGAGCAACTTCGCATCTTTAGCACCCCCATCGGCTCTCAGAGTCTTTGCAGTGTGCCTTGCAAACTTAGCACAGCCCTGAGGGATTTGCCTTTACTTCATTTGGCAGGATATGACAAGGAACATTAGCCCATTCGGCAGCATTTAGACGCACTGGTTGGGCATTGATGGATGGGTTTTTGCGCTTCCCCATGTTTCGAAAAAGTTGGGAACGTGCCCCCTTAGCTGTTCAGAAAGCACATGCCCACACACGCATGCTTGTGAACTTTGATACTGACAGCTATGTTCATCTAAACGAAACTATATCATGCTAACAGCAAACACTAAATTATGTTCTGCCATCTATGAAACATTGTCGAAAACAACAATTTCCTAAGCGGCCAGCGATTTTGCCAGTCCAGGAGTGAATCGTCAACTGTGGAAGCCGAGGATTCGGTGATTGGTTGAGATGGATGCTGCACCTTTGCATTCGCCAGTGTCCATACCGTCTATGTCGCATACCGTCTATGTGTTCTTCCATGTGCGTAAGGCGAAGGAGCAAGTCAAGTTTGCATAAGGAGTTCCTCTTCATTTTACATTCTATTTTTCTTTGTGGCAGATACTTTGGCTTCTCTGGCTGTGCTGCTCTTACATTGGGGCAGTTTCATCGGACACCTCTGAAATTTCTCATTCTGTTACTTGCAAGACACATTTTAGGTACCAAGCCCGAGTAGTGGCAATGCGAGAGATGTAAAGGTGTCTTAAGTCTAGTAGTCAACAATTTACACTGGCTGTTCTCTGCTGTGAGTAGCAGCACAAAGAACAGAAGACACAGACTCATACAGTAAAAGCTCGTATATCAGGACCTCGTTAACTCGGAAATACGGTCAACTCGGACTCGCAGCGCGGTCCCGGCAAAACTGTGTAGATTCCAATGAGGTCAAATGCTCATTAATTTGGAGGGATTTAGCTGCGCATCAGTTATCTCGGACAACTCTGGAGAGGGCCATCGGGACTCCAGAGTCGCGCGATCTCGGCTGCTTGGCTTGCCGTAACCAACGGTAGAACCGGAGTTTTGGAGAAACCGAAACCGAGCGAACTGCAGCAGAATATGACGATGATGATAGTGAATGAGGGGAAAGTGGCTAGGTGGCGCTAGTCACCACCCGGTGGAAGCGCTTGGGCCACCGGCGCATTCAGTGTCTACTAACAGCTGCTCGCTACGCCTACTGGGGTACTACTTCGTGTCTTGGTTCTTTGTGTTGTGATTTCGTGTGTTGTGGCTGTGTTTGTGCGCGTTGTCGCCACCGTCGCGCTTCATGGCGACCGTCACAGGAGTTAAGCTGCCACAGCAGCCAGCAAACGATCTTGAAAGAAAGGTTATGATATTGAAAGACGTGATGAGCCGACGCGACGTCGCCGCATCGTGCAGGAAGCCGCCGAAGCCCTCGCTGTTCTCGAGGAGTTCTGCGTTTGTTCTCCCGACAGTGAACGTGCGCACCACCACCTGATGGGATTAAATAAGATTGTTCTGTCAGAACTTCCGACGGCGAGGCAGGCAAAAATAACGCCCTTTTTTAAGAAATAAAGGTTTGTCTGTGCCGTGTACGTTTTCCTTTTGTTTTCATGGTCCGTTCTATAATTCGGAATTCGGTTATCTCAAACATTCTCTCCGGTCCCGTGAGATCCGAGTTCACGAGATTTTACTGTATATTTGTGTTTTAGTCCAGTCTTTGGCAGTTTGAACCATTTTAAAAGGGGACGCGGCCCTTGAAAGCCTTAAAATTGCGAAAAAGTCTGTTTTTGAAAAACCATACTGTTGGGTTGTATGTCACATAAACTACCTATCCTGTAAATATCAGCGCCTAATTCAATCCCAAAGTGCAAAAGAAAATGCTATTTTTGAGGCCGCCGCAGTACCCAAAACACACTCAAAAGCAAAAATCAAACCAAACTACGTGCACGTGTCATTCCGAGAACATGCGGCCGTCTCGCAGCATCTTGGTCTTGTTTTGACCGTGAATTCTTTCCCTCTCATTTGCCGCTTTTCAAAATGGCGTCAACGGCGCGGTTGAGATGCTATCGGCGTTTCCCAAAGATGCGATGTGAAGCGCTGATTGGCTAGAGTAGCTCATTCATATCTCGCGGGCGAGCGAGGGCGAGCGAAAGCGCGCCCGTCATTAGCTGCTGCGCTGAATGGGGGCGGTCTCTTCCAGCGATGGCACGTCTGGCGCGCTCGTCTCGCTGTTGTGTTCTGCTGCATCCGCCTCGATAGACATTTGCTTACGAGCCGCTTTTTGCCGTGCGCAGTATTTGCGATCAGTTTCTATTTTTTTTTTCTTTTTGCACAAGTTCTGTGCCTCTTATCTTTGTTGCTGTTCATGATGCCGGCAACAAAGCCGAAGACGGTGCGCTAGTTCTAAACGCGGAAACGCTTTGTGTGGCTTCTACAAGAATCGAAATTCTGCTTTTCTGCTGCAAGTGCCCAGTGGGTAGATACTTGCGGCGGCGAAACTGTGCTAACGGCTGCCACCAGTCCAGAAACCGACAAACTGTGTGTACAGGGAGCCGCGAATGCATTGAGCGCGTCCGAGATCGCCGGATTTAGCACGTGCTCAGAATCTGTGCCATCAAGCGTGACACCGAGTAAGATCGCTAGACACAACACTTCGTCTGCATCGGGGCTAATAGCATGCATGGGCCGTCGACCCTTTCTGCACACCCATTTCTTAGCTAAGGAAGAAATCAATGCAAATGCGAGACATCGAGACGCCGCTCGCGCTGAACTCAAATCTACGCCGGTGACACAAAAAAAATTTGAACTGATGCAGGCAGCTCTTGAAAGAGATGCCCTACACCTGAAAGAAGAAAAGTCTAAATGGCACTTAGAAGATAGAGAGAAAACAAAAGAGAAAAAGAGTGCATAAGGACATTTCAAGCAACTCTGCTGGAACTTTTTGAGGAAAACACATGTGCTGAAGTTTCAAAGCCCGTTTTGTCAAAATTGATTTTTAGCTAGTTGCGGTGCTGAGTTAAGTGATTTCTCAAGAACTGCCAATCAGATTTGCCAGGGTATAACAAGCTTCTTATTTTGAAAATTTGTGCCATTAATTATTAATAAACAATTAATTTTTGATAAATGCTATACCTTCTGGCTACATCAAATTTAAAGTTGCATAACGTTTTTTTTTGTAGGGAAAATTAAAATAAAAAAAGCGGCTTTTTAGTGCTCTAAGATATCTATCCAGGCATGACCACAAATAATTTCAGCCTTCTGGTGTGTCCTGGGATTTCTTCTAGCTCTTCCTCAGGCACACAAGTGAACCACTCAGTTAGACCTCAGGAACTCTAGAACCCCTGAACACAATTCCGTGAAACTTTGCAGTTTTTCTAGCTTTAATGTAATGGATATACCCTGAAAGTTTCATTAGGATATCCTAAAAAATAAAAAAAAAAAGTTTGGTTTCTGGGTTACCCTTCCCCCTTAACTAACGTGTGTCATTTGCATTAGCAGGACTTGTTTGCGTTAACAGCCAAAATCTTGTGAGGGAGCCTTTTAACCCCTTTATGGTAATTGTTTTTGGGTGCATTTTTCCAGTATTCATTCGGAAAATTGCCGATTTTAAATAGCCGATTTTTATTTCCAGTGCTCTCCATTCTTCACTGGATGGTTGGTCTGTCAGAGATAAAGAAAAGCTCCACATACGGGACCACGAAACGTGTCAGCCCAGGCCCAGATGGCGATAAGCCGAGTATGAATGGCGATTACGCAAGGAAGGAGCCCCTCATTCGAAGTTCATCGTGAGGTGTGACATCAAAAGACTTTCCTAAATATGTGTTACCTCTATCATGCGAACACATGCATCACGGAAATGTGTGGCGCGAGAGAACTTTCCTTCGACGTGTCCTTATAACTTTGTCATTATTCCTCGTTTGTTTGGTGTCCTTGTTTTTTTTATTTTTTATTGTTGCTGATTCTAGTTATTATATCCTACTCAGGTAGCGTACTGTTTGTTTTAGCAACCTCAATGTGCCCTCTCTTCCTGAGACAGTGTTTCTGTCACATTCAGGACAATTAGATCGGAATAGTGTCACTATATATTTTTCTGGCACTGATCTAGCCCAATAGCTGCGAGCATGCAATTGGATGTGCAGTGTATTTGATTATTGCTTGTTGGGAGTTTTATTGTGTGTCTGTTGAATGCTCAGATTGGTTCTCCTTCCTGCCAGTCTTGTGAGTGTTTGCATTAGGAGCGTGCAAATATTGAAATTTTTAAATACGAATCGAATACAAATAAAGCAGAAAAACTGTCTTTGAATACTGAATATGCTTGTACAGTTGAACCCCTTTATAAGACACTCTGATATAAGAGACAAATCGGTATAAGAGACACCAGTATGACTACAGTAAAATACTGGGGATATGAAAATGCATGCAAGGTCTCCTGCTTATAAGAGACATCTCGTATAAAAGACATGAATTGTTGCCCAGAGCATGCCTATTATTAAGGGGTTTAACTTTAGTTTAGAAAGCTGCATAAAAGTGAGCAAATGTTGCTTTTACAAATCGTTCAAAATATAATTATTGAAATCGCATTTAAGTAGACTGCAGCAAGTTGAAATGACTTCTTGTAATGTGCTCATTACAAGACTTTTGTGGGGGAAAATTCAAAAATTGATGTTTTCAGAATGTAAGTGCAACTATTAGCAACAAAATGTCATCACAGGACATGCTAATCAATAGCCATAGGACGAGCCATAAGGCACCGAATACACAAGCCTATACTTTGGAGATTTGGTCAAGGATTCATTGCAGCTACATTTTTAACTGCAGCGAAATTAAAATGGCTATGTATCAACAACGTTTTACTGTAAAATAAGGTATGCCTAGCGCTTGTAGCTCATTACTCAATTGAATAATAAATGTCGGTCTGAATAATCTCCGTTTCACGGAATATTAGGCTGTAGAGGGAAACATTCCCAACGTTTCGTGGCTGAATATTTGGGAGCATAAAAAATATGAATTTGTAGTTAAATGTGCCTTCAATAATTAAAATGTTCTATTTATCTTCAAAATTTCAAATATTTGCTCACGTCTAGTTTAAATAAATTAGTAGAATCAGCAGCTTCAATCGCTAGTTGTTTGGACTAGGCAGCATGAATCATAAGTCAGCAACTCCTTTGTCATCGCAGCTTCGGCAGTAAACTGTCTTTTGCCTGCTGATAAAAAAAATGTACTAAGCTTTCCTCGCTACTAAATGTGTTGGTCCTGTACGCTTTAATGCGTTTCCCTCCCCCTTTTTTGACCAAACGAGAACGTACTGTACTATTACTGTTCAATCACCACGTGTTGCCCCATTATGTGGAATGTTTGTTGTGAGCCTGTTCTTTATCAAATGTGAAGAGATTTCAGTGACCCTTCCTGGAATGCCTGTTAGCTGTGATATGCTGTCATTTGAAAGCAACTTGTACAGTTTATTCCAGCTCTTAGTACTAGTTCGTAATGTTTTCCAGTTCCTTGCATGATGTTCGAGAACGCTAACTGCCTGTTCGTGGTTAACTAATGGCTTGATTTTGATTCTGGTTAACCAACCGAATCAAAATCAGTTTGCAGTTTGCAAACTGATTTGAAGTTTTGGTGGTGTCGGTGGTTTGCAGTTTTAGTGGTGTCGAAAGTAAGGATGACATGATAAAAAGAAAAAAAGGAAAACCAGGCTTTCCAGCTGAAGGCTTGCATTTCGATACTAGATGCTCATGTGTGTCAATACCTAACTTAAAAAGATTTACTGTGAGTTCTTCTGTGCTTTGAACCTTCTGCATTGTTTGAGCTGCCAAGCTGAATGTGTGTGTTTGATTTCGTTTTGTTGTGTGTGTTTTTCTGGGCCTCCTTTCTGTCGAGGCAATCGTCGAATACCCGAGTGCATAGAGACGTCGGCACATTTGGATGTAAGACGTAATTCAGTAATGTGCGGCCCTTTCGCATGCCTGCCTTAGTGTATGAATGTATTTCTATCCATAAGTCATAGGGTGAGTACAAATGGGGACTATATTTCTATCTTTTATCGTTGAGTGGTGATGCGAAAATATTAATTTTCCACTATTTAACAATTCTTGCAAAAGTGTAAAAGGCTTATTCACAGAGGATGTTATTTTAAAATTGTAAAGCATTGTTAGTAACATATATGTTATGACAAACAGTCTTATGGTAACACCCATGATATTAGTGATCACTTTTACTACCTCTTCCTGAGCCTCTAACCTCTTTTTCTTTAATTTTAATTGCACCCAGAAGCTTGAGGGGTATTTAGTTTGTACTTACATATAATACAACAGCTCTCATTCTTAGGCTTACAGCATATTGCTTTCTGAATTTACATTGTAATCGAGCAGTGTTAACACACTAGCATCAGCTAGCATAATATACGCTGCTTGTTATATTTCTGTTTGAAATCTCTCCTTTTAGCTTATTATTTAAGTACAAGCTATTACTTCTGTTTTTGCATGTTAAGTGGCATGTGCACTTCAACCAGAATTTTGGTCTAATTAGTATTAATTAGTTGCTACACAAAATGCATTTCGAGCGAATACATATTCGGTGCAGTGTCATTGGTGCTGGGGTGTCTATTTCGATGCAGCTTGATAATTACATTGTTTATCAATGAAATCATGGTCTCTTCGACTGGTAACATCATGAAACGCACTTTGGCCAGTATTACAACACCCTCATTTCAAGCTGTAAAGTAGACATATCTCGGCACTGGACGGTGTATGCCCGAAAATGCACTTGAAGCACATTCCCTGCTTTTTCTGCTTTATTGGTTTGAGCAGTATCGAAAGAGGTTAGGACAAATCATTGCGTGTCATTTGTTATTAAAAATGTGTGTTGTAAAATTTTACTGCACTGTTATGCTGGGCATACAGGCTTCGTCTATGTTTTCTTTTTCATGCAAACAGTGCTGAAAGTATTGATAGATAACTGCCTGCAATGCTGCCTAGCATATTTTGGCCCTAATAGCATGTGGAGATACGAGTGTTGTTTTGACTGTGCTGTCTGTCATATCTTTCGTATCGAGTGCAATATTATTTGACTGTACAGTCTTCTTTTATGTATTAGAGTATTGCCTGAAAAAGAATTGCTGTGTCTTGGTCTGCCTTCCTCCTAGAATGTTAAATTGTTTTCACATGCTCAGATATATTGCCTGAGCATTCTACACCGCGCACCGAAATTCTATGCTCATGCAAGAAACAATCCAAAAAAATGCTCTGATGTGTATAATTAGACTCTCGAAAGTGTCGACTTGGAGCCAAAGATGCTGAAAAATTGTCCTGTTGCTTTTCTATTGGCTTTGCTGCAATGAACGCTGCATAACCACGAAGCCAACACTCCACACAATTCGTTCTCACAGAATTCAGTATCATTAGGAACACAAAACTTGTGTACATTTGGTATCGGTAATATGTACGTAATGCATCATATGTCATTTCCTACGAACTTGCCCTGTTTATGAATGTTGTGAAATATTCTTTATTGCTGTTCACTGTTGCACCTGGGTTATTATTCAGAATAGTCCTAATAGATGAAATGGTTAGACTTCGTCTGCTAGCTTGATCACTGGCATTTTTCCGGTTGAGCCAATATTTTCCAAGATTCGTGCAAGATTGCCTTTAAAAGATTATCTGCATCAAAGGATGTACCAGAGTCAGGGTTCCAAGAAATATTGCTCATTATTTACTTCCTTGACTTGACCTGTTTGTGCTGTAGCAGACTAATATAATCATTGGTGAATTGAGAAAATTCGTTGCCCATTGAGGTCAATCTCGTCTTGAGGCTTCTGACGTTTTTCTGTTTTGTGAGGAGAGTTGTGCCTTTTGTGCAGACTTTTTTTTTTGCTGCTGTTTGGAATTCAACTGGCGTGCCTGCTACTGAGCAATGTGTGCCTGTTCAGACTGCACAATACAGATCGTTTGAGTACTTATGGCCCACTCTCAAAGTGAAATGCGGGGCATGCAACTTGGCATCTCTGTGTAGGTGGTTGCACGGTCAGTAGTGAGGCAGGTGACTGGCACAGATGTGTGGGCTAGTGTCGCCTTACGCTTGCGGACAGCCTCCTGCAGCTGTGCTGTGTGAGTAATGGAACCCTTGCCGCTTATTGCCACAGCTCCTGCAGCATTTTAATCCTGCCAGTCATTTAATTGCAAGATTGTGCAATCTAAACATTTGGGCTGATCTAAAAGATGTGAAAAAGAAGTAAGCTACTAGGTCTTGTCAAAGAATAGTAAGATTCTAAAGTAATGTAGTCAGAGCAGATTCAATTAAGGTGACTTGACTGTGGTTGAAAACAAAGGAAGATAGGGTATACAGTTGGAGCCACCTCTACATTCCTGAATGACAAGCAGGACTGCATGGTGTGCCCTACAGGATCTTAGTCTGGTCGACATTGACCTTTAGCACAGCCACGGTGGTTCATGACTTGAGATGCGCTCAGTGCACCGTGAATAGGAGAGCTACTTGCGTCGAGGCAGTTAATTAGATATGTGATGCTACATATAGTAGTAATGTGACATTACACTTTTGTTTGGTGGATGTATACCGCTGTAATCGATAAAGCAGATGAAAAAGAAACAAAAAGATCTGAAATCGAAGATGAGGATTTATGGTCCACCCTTTCAAACAGGGGGAGTGGTTACGATGTACAAGCGTATAAAAGCAATGACGGTAGCTCTAAAGTGGCATCATCTGTTCGAGTCGTGTGCGCAAACACATATTCGATGCACATCTTCATTTGATGTGTCTGTATAACACGATGACACCATATTTCAATCCAACTGTCACCATGGAGACAGGCGCAATAACGCTTTCTTTTGTCATACATTAGAAGCAAAGAACACCGTCACAATCTGGAAAAGCCATGAACTCATGGAGGAAGCATTGTCCATTGTGCTTGGTGCACGAGGCAGTTTCTAGCCGAAAATGGCAGGAAGATGAGATGATGCGTGACACCGCATTTAAGCGCTCAAGACATCGCACAAGATGCAGCCCATCAACACACGAATGTCTGAGTGAGATGACCTAGTAGGACATGCCACGTGTTTGGCACACTGTAACTGTATCCAAGCAGTGGCAACAAACTTCAGCCTCCAGGTGTTATTACTACTTTGGGCATTTGCATTTTTTTTGTTGTCTGTGCGAAACATGCATTCAAATAGCGATCTTGACAAGTTAACCTGGAAAAGTAGCTGCATACGAGCATAGCTTGACATAAATGTGTCATTGGTGCCCTCTGCATAAAGCTAGCACCAGTGTTTACATTCGTGTTGCTGATGCCTCATTACAGTGAAACGTGTGCGTGGGATTTACGGAAAAAGTGTCAGTCAAACCAGTTCCTCTTGCTGATAATCTTCTGGCATGTGTGTTTTAGGCTGCATTGGCTGTGCGATCAAAGCGACGTCACGCAACACTCGTCCTAGCTAACACTGTCGTGCGACCGCGGCACGTAGGTGCCACCGTTCTCGTAAGCCAGGGCACTGGAAACGGTGTTCACCTTGGCCTCCATTGTGTCTTGCCTGAAGGTGAGAAATGAATTTCGCCGATTTTTCTCTGGGTGAAAGAGCACGATGTAGACGCGTGGCAGAAACAGCAGCGCTAGCACGATGATGGACGAGATGCTGATGGCGAGGCACAGTGCGAGCTCGCGGTTGTCCTCGTTGCCGATGTACACCGCAATGTAGGCGACCCAGATGACGACCGTCGAGTACATCGCAAACCCTATCATCTTGGCCTCGTTGAAGTTCTCAGGCACGTTCCTGGTCTTGACCGCGTACACCGTGCACATGGCGATCAGGACGAAGTCGTAGGCCAACGGCAAGAAGCTGGAAAGCTCGGACGTGTCGCACAGCAGGACCGCCCTGTTGCTCGCCGGGTAGACGAGAATCGTACCGGGCCTCTCAATGACAAGCATGGTCCCTGTGATGATGACTTGACCCATGATGAGGACCCCGGTTGTGGTCAGCTGGGCGGTGGTGCTCATGAAGCGAAGCCTGCGTTGAAAAATTCTCTTCTCACTGACGGCCAGAATACGCGCGATGCGGTTTGTCTTGGTGAAGATGGCCGCGTGCACGGCCGCGATGCTGAGCACAGGGAACAGGCGCTCCATGAGGCACGACGTCGGCGAAGGCTTGGCCAGGATAGCGAACGTGCTCGCCTGGCTCACGATGATGCCGACCAGGATGACGAAGCTGAGCTCTCGCGACGACGCCTTGATAAGCGGAGTGTTGATGTAGCGGGCGTAGATGGCGCTGACGCAAGCCGCCGTAGCCAAGGCCAGAGCCGATACGAGCATGACCACAATGACGGCTGACTCAGTCCACTGCAGGTACTTCTGCTGTATGGGGTCGCACCCTGAAGCATAAAACAAAGAAATAGATTGACTTGCACTTGCATATCAAAACAGTTTCCATAACGAATTAGCTTCTTTGCTAATGTCATTCTGGTACCACAGCTACAAATAATGGTGCTCCGTAACGGTAGTGCAGCTGTTTATGTACATCAGAAGTCTGAGCAACCTGTCTTGGTGCTGATCGGTCTCTGAAAATATGAATTATGCACCATGGTCTTAGGTTTCCTGTGGTAATTATAACTACGCATCGTAGAAGATTGCTAGCTGTGATTAACGTCAGTGGATGTACCATCGTTAACAAATATTAGCTAATTGATATGTGGGGTTTAACGTCCCAAAACCACCATATGATTATGAGAGACGCTGTAGTGGAGGGCTCCGGAAATTTTCACCACCTGGGGTTCTTTAACGTGCACCCAAATCTGAGCACATGGGCCTACAACATATCCGCCTCCATCGGAAATGCAGCCGCCGTAGCCGGGATTCGATCCCGCGACCTGCGGGTCAGCAGCCTAGTACCTTAGCTACTAGACCACCGCGGCGGTGCAACAAATATTAGCTAATCAACTACATCTGCGCCAGAGGGCATATAGGAATTTCAAGTTGATGCGAGTTATTGTGTTAGGTACCCTTATAAAACACTCGGGTATGACCAAGATGCAGGGCTAGGCTTGATGGTAATCCATTTCCAAGAAACAGCGCAGTAGCGGATAACGGACAAAAGAGAGAGAGAGAGCATTCTTGAGCGCTTGTCGTTCCCTTCCTTTTTTGTTCGTTCACTGCTGCACTGTTTCACGAAAACAGTAACTTCAGAAAGCGGTGCCTGGTTTTGAACGGTGAATTCCGTCTTGAACACCGGCCTTCTTCAATTGTGAAGTATGTCGTACGCAAAGTTAATCACACCCGCGCAAGTAGGTCGTCTCGTGCAAACGTCGTGCGCAGGGCTTCCCGGGAATGGCCAGTGAACGACAGTTGTGCCGCACGAGCAGTTTTTTTTTTTCAACCAGGAACTTTGCTAGCAGACGCTGCTTGCGTCGGCGTTGCGAGGCGAGAGAGTGGGGTAGGAGAGGAGAGAGCGGGAGGGGCTCACATGCGCAGTAAGGGTGGTCACGTCGCACACCGGATTGAGCTTGACCATGAGATGCTTCGCATCTAAAAACTTTTCGAAACGGCTTCAAACGGCTACAGACGTCTTGGTATAAGACTCTAAAGTAGACATTTTCAAAAAGGAAAGATCTGTGCCTGAAATATATTTGCATACAGTTTACGGCCTGATATGTTCATAACGTGGCCTGAACAGAGGGAGAGGGGTGACGAACAATAGTCCTCGCCGGTTGCCAGTCGTGGTATTGTGCGCGCGCCGCAAGTGTTGACCATGCAAAGGCGCAAGGGCAGTCCCGCTCTATGCGAAACCACAAAAAATGTCGATTGCACCTGAATATATATGCTTGGAAGAGCACGCAGCCCTACTTTAAAACCAAATTAAAATATATTCGGGGCTATGCTCGCCACTAATAATCAGTCAGAAGTGGCCCCGCAACAGCACAAACATCTCGAGTTTTCAAATTTGGTGTCAGTGGGTCCTTCAACACGAACGCTCCTGTACTACTTTGACTGATGCCAGCCGCGAAGCGCTTGGCTGTTTTGCTGAGATAATGCTTGGATAGTATGTCGGCATGCGTGGTGAACATATAAGCAGAAATCAAACCTTCGTGGCGCTAGCGTCAATGATACTGTCTCAGGACCACGACCTCCTCTGTCGTGTTCAGGACTCGCTGTGGAGCGTTCCTGTTAAGCTTGCTGACGACTGTACATGGGTGTGGCATATTTTTTTCAACTCAAGGCACTCTAAACGATCCGTTCAGCTACGCACCCTGCAACTGCGATTGAATACGGATGCGACACGTGAGCAAAACACAGGTGCTCATTGCCGCTCACGCCGGCAGGCATCGGCAGTACGCGGTGACGAGACTGACGGAACTTGTCCTTCCCCTGCATTGGTACGCGGTGGCTCGATCGGCATGCTGCTTTCCGCATATTTTACATCAGTGTTTGGTGAAAGAAGTTCTACTGTGTGTTTTCACCGATGGTTCGTTTCAACGATGGCCGGGTCTGCTCGCCACCTTCGTTGCCGATAAGAAGCAGTGAACGTGCCACACGTTCGGGATAAGGCACCTCTTTCGGTAAGCGAAATTGATTGCGCACGGTGCCCCTGACTTTTCGTCGTTTCTACTGGAATGTTTTCGAATTTTAATTGAAAGTGTAAATATGGCAGTTGTTTGCTGGCAGTTGAATTGGTTGAATCTTGGTCGAAAGCGAAACTATGGAGCACGCGCCGGTGCGAGTTGCAAGCCGGATACTAGAGACTTTTATAATAACGTTTGCAGGCGCTTCGGGCGTTGCGGGCACCGTACGAGATTTAGAATGACGTTCGCCCCTCCCAGGGAACAATCAAGGGACTTTAGCTGCCCCGCAAACTCAAATGCACGGAAACTACACATGGCCTCTACACCAGCGTTTGCGGGCCGCATGCGCGCCGCACACACCGCCTGCTATTTCGGATTTTTGCGGGCGGGCCGCGGGTGCAAAAGTCGGCTCGCGTTACGACGCATGCGCAGTGGCAGCGACTGCACCGCAAGGGCTCGCGGTGCGCTATTCTAGAACTCCCTACTGACTCGCCCTATTTGGGATCATCTGTGCGGGTTACAGCTCGTGTGTGGGCATGTGCGTGCGGCAAGCATGCTTGCAATTAGGACGGCATGTCGCTGACAAAAAAAAAAGTGCAACACTTCTACCGTGGGCGCCTCACCTGTCAGTGCTGTAATGACCGATTGTATGGCATTTTATCACATCTGTAACTGGTAATCTGTCTTATACTTGTTGTAAAGTATACGTAGCTTACGTGCCTTTCAATGTATGCTCCTCTTCACTGCTCTTTGTGCAAGACATTGGGCCTGGGAACGCGCCTGCGACCAATGCAGCTGGCAGGGCAGTTTCCTTTACGGAACCCGGACGGCACCATGTGATAATCATTGTTCATGAAATTTCACGTGAAGACTTATTTTGTTTTTGAAAGAAATTTGCAGTTACCCCGTACTATCTGTCACTTCCTTGTTTGCTTCATATCTTAGCTGCAGCGTTGTTAGAAAAGCCAGGCAAGTTAATACTTATACAGAAGCATTTAAAGAGCGTAGACAGAATTTCTTTTTTTTGGGGGGGGGGGAGGCACCCCCTTGATCTAAAAGGGGAAGGGGGCGGCGGTGGTGAGCGATTCGTCATATTGGACAATATGTGCCATGCCGAAAAAAAAATGTAAAGGCACGGGCGTGGTGTGGCCAGTCCATGTCTACGGCTCTTTACCGAGGTGTTTAAAGGAGCATTCCTGTTTGCGTGCTATAAGAGAACGCTCGCTCTTCCTGTGCCAAGTCGAGGCTTGCGTAAACGTCCCGGACGTAGTGTGTACCTGGAACCCCCGACCAATCTCGTTTGGCGTGGAGAAAAGTTTTATGAGAGTTTTAGTGCCGCACACTTCAAGTTGCCTGCGTGCGCACGCTTTCGCGTTACATAGGATACGTATAGGAACACAAGGGCTTACGTACGCTAGCCGCTTGGAGCCCCAGCGCTAGAGCTCCATTGTGTAGCCTCATGAAGCAATGCATATCCGATGAACGTCTGTTAATTTCAATGATATTCCTACGCACACTGCCCTTTTTCATGATAGAGAACATGCGAGCGCGCACGTGACCTGCGCTCCGCCGCGGCTGCTTACAGAACCATCAACCGACAGATAAAGCCAGATAAACAGTGAGGCATGGACGCTGAAGAAGCGCTGCTAGATTGTGCTTCCACTCCGGCCTCGCAACGGTCAATGCTTCCTAAGGTGGGCACACTTTCTCTATCAGTCAGCTAAGGGTGCTGTACGTAACCGCGCCAGAGGGCAGGCCACGCGCTCGCGTGTTCTATTTCATAAAAATCGACACTGTAAGATCAGTGCGCGAATGGAAGGGCTAACTGCACGTCCGTCCTGTGTCCGAATGTACTATCTGTGCCAAATGAAACACGAACAGAAGCAAGCCTTCGTGATGGTATATTGTGCGCTGTCCATTTATCACCATGGACCGGCACGTGTAGTATATGCGCAGAGCTGCCGAACAGGATGCAAGGGCCTGTCAATCGTGATATCTGGGTGGAGCGCACTATACCGTCGCGAAGGTTTGCCACTGTTCGGGTTTCATTTGACGCTGATAGTACGTTTGACAGATGGCCAGTTTTCTTGCGCATAAGGGTCCTACGGACGACCGTATAGTATAGCTGGCGGATTTCTGGGGATCTCCACCGGACATTCGTATGTCCAAAACCTGCATAACCAATGGGTGTCTATCGCATTTTTCAATGCCGAACTTTGTGTAGGTCTACGGACACACTCACTGACCGTTGAGAGTAGCGTTGGGCCATGTGCCTTCTTCGCAGTTCCCGCACCTGTACTCGCTCTGCACGTACTGGTTGCTGCCGCACTGGACGCATTTCCAGCAGCAGAGGTTGGTGTTACTTTCGGGCACCTGAAAGGTGAAATATTGAGTTTGACTCCACAGGAGAACTCTGGAGTTCGGGAGTGGCACTCGTACTGGCTCCATCCGCTTATATGCGTTTTTGGCGTTCTCGCTTCCCTCTTCGAAAGACACGTCATAAGAGCGTGGTTGAAGTATGATCAGTTGCAGGAGCAACGAGACCTGATCCGATGGGTTTCTGAGATATAATTCGTTTGCCCTGATTTATACTACTTATATGACGTGCTACAGTTTTTATGTTATGACAGACCCCAATGTCTACATCATACACAGCCATCAGCTTAACCAGTTCCACTCCTTTTTATAAACATATTATTTTTGTCAGGGTTTTCGGACAACTCACACCGGTGCTCTGGAAGATTACAAAGAACGTCACTGGGTGCTCAGGTTACTAATGGTGTTCAGAAATAGCACATTGAGGAGCAGGGTCGTAGCCAGTTTTTTTTTTAGGGTGGAGGGGGGGTATTAACTATACTTCATATAGGTGCGTGCGAGCGTTGTGTGCGCGAGCAATATTTCAGAGAAAAGGAGGTTTGAACCCCCTTCCCCTTCCCTCTTGGCTACGCTTCTGTTGAGGATTACCACAATAGTTATACATGGTGGCGACGGCAGAAATTCGCCATACAACTCCAATCGCTGTAGAGATCATCCGAATTTGCGAAATTTATGAGCGGTAGCGTGGACTTCTCCATTATTAGTTAAAACTGGTATCACTCATAACGATAGTTATAGCGCGAGAACAAAACGACGACACAGAGACAAGAAGGACACGAAAGACACCAGCGCTATGTCTTTTGTGTCCTTCTTGTCTCTGTGTCGTCGTTTTGTTCTGGCGCTATAACTATCATCATGCCATACCAACTAGCCCAAGCTGCCACACTTCTGGTATCACTCCTTTACCCTCGCTTTTCGCCACCCTCGTACCTTGATGTACCCCCGCGAGCACGGCTTTCCGCATCGCGACACCGGAACCTCATCGTCGTTTCCGTCCTCGTCACTGTCGCCCCACTTGGGTTCTGCGTACATGAAGATCCTCTCCTCGTCCGACCACATGGCCACGTCCACAAACTCGTACTGCCCATCGTCCAGCGCCTGGAAGTTCACGACGTCGTAACTGCGGGTAGACAAAAAAGAAGTAAAGATCTCTGCGACTTTGCTGTCAGTTCAGCTGCGTATGATGCAGAGGGCGTAAGAAGCAATATTTTGGTGTTCTGGGCGTTCAATTAGAATGGGAGGAAATAGATATATATGTATTGGTTCCGTGTTCACTCGAACAGCACAAAGAACTTCCGTTACATCATTCGCTCCAGTACATGCAACAGAGGATCGTTTCTTTTAAAGGAAGTCTCTAACCATAGCTGTTCTGACAGGATTCAATGCCCATGCACATTACAACTACAACAATGCATTAGAGTCAGCTGTAAGTTAATAACAACCATTGAGGTGGAATTATATGTCCGAGTGAAAGAGAAAAAAAATGCTGCGAGCAACTGCCGGACAATAATGGGATGGTTAGGCTTTACAATTCAATCACGCCCACTTTTATCTTGTGACTGCACTCACGCGTCCGCTGGATTCTCCCCGCTAGTTCTCCGCATGAGTGTACGAAGCATAGGTTTTGCTTAAGTGCAGTTGGCTCGACGCGTTGCAACACTTATAGTTCTTACAAACGGCGTTAGAGTGTAACAAGCTGAGGGTAAGACGGAAGCTTGTAGAGTTCAATTCACGAACCCAGTGTGTCTTGTGACCTGACGCTTCGACTGATGTCTTTGTCTTCTTCGAGGGCACAACTGCCTACGTTGGCGTGTGTTTATGCACATGCGTTTACGCATTTTTCGTCTCTGTAAGATTATCACTGGAATCGCGGACGTCTGTAGTACTGTACGTGGCGCCATTTGTTGGCGGCAGAACGGCGTTTTGCTGTAATTGAATGGGAAATAGGGGAAAAACATACAAAGAACAAATGCTAGTTACTATGAAGGAGTCCAGGTTCAATACAAAATAGACCCGCTGGAGTGTTTTGATGAAATTCTGATATTGCATGACAATGCGTGAGGATTCCCAGGACAGCAGAAAACCGCCAATTAGAAACACACGGTGCTGCGTTGTAATGTATTGAACACTCAGGGAGGCCACGCGACTGGTATAGTGCGTCACTTAAATTTCAAAAGGAAGTTCCAGTGAATTTCTGCTGTATAGATCAGGGGAGTCCGTGTCGGTAATTAGCTTTTTTTGCCTATTTCCTTTTCGCCCATTTCGCGTTCGACTTCTTGAAAATGCGTACGAAGGCGTTAGAGCGAGGGTGTATATATATTCTGTTAGATTTATATTCAACAAGTACTCCAAGTTAGACTCACCCTCAGACTTAATTCTAGCCAACAACATTCCCTTACTGCAGATGCGAAGACAAAAAGATAGATTAGAATTCCTTGATCAGCTTTTGAACAAAAAAATAGCTCTAGACCAATCCCCGTATTTCACACCCCTTAGTAGCCGGCCCACCTGACACCACCACCCAAAGGCCTTGATCCCATATTTTGCTCGCACAGACCTTCTGAAGTATTCGTACTTTCCAAGGACCATATGTGAATGGAACTGTCTTACTAATACATGTGATGAATGAACTAACCTACCAAACAACCTTCTTCACCCTTTGTTGTTTCGTTTGGAAATTATTTTCTTTGTATGTGTATTACCACCCTGCTTGGACGTCGAGTCTGCAGTATTGAATAAATAAATAAATAAATATACACGCACCACGCGTGGGAGTACATTTCGACGCTGTCGCCCTTGTGGACGCCGCTGACGTTTCTGAGGTACTCGACGAACTGTTCTCCGGACACGTGAACCTGTCGCGTGCAGTTGTCGCCCGGCTGGGAACTGTTTCCGCAGTGGTCCAGCAGCATGTCGTGCAGCGCGTACGCCACCATGAACACGGCACTCTTGACACCCGACACCATCTCGTCCTGGTGGAAGTTGTCCGCCAGGGACTCGTTGCCTGCGTGGGGTAACGGACGCAGATATTAGGCTCTTTTCGCGAATTACGGAAATACGGCACGCGAATTACCGTACCGCTCCTACTTTTCGGGTCGTCGTGAAGGCACCTCAACACTACATGAAGTTTTTAAAATATTACTGTGGTTGTGGCCTTTCAGCTTATGCATTGTTAACAAGGAATATACATGGAATAGGTCGTTCGAGGAAGGCATTGTCACTGGGAAGATGAAGAGCTAGCGTACTGCCTTACAGTAATTGCGAACCGTATTTCCGCGACTTTCTAGAAGACCCTATTAGCACAGTGGAATGAGCACACGAAGTCTAATCTTGGTTTCATGAGTACGGATACAGCCGGATTTGGTTAGAGTGACGTATACTATAGAATCGAAACTATAAGTTAGTTCGTTATTGTATGTTGTAAACAAAAACGCGGACAGAATGTGTGTGTGTTTTACTCAAACGTTTACCCTCGTTTTCCGCCCAAGCTGTTTCTCGACGTGTACAGCCGTGAGCACTGTGAAAAAAGAACACTGAGTTCGCATTTAAGCAGCAATTATTGCTTGTGTAAGCGCACCACTCCCATAGCCAGTAGTTTTTTTCGGGGGTGAGGGTTGTGGGGGGCACTTGTTGAAGGCCTTGAGAATTAATTTCCTATTGTGGCTAAGTTATCTCGCTGAAGCGACCCCTTCTACCGGAATTTCGGGGTGAGTCGGGGGCGCTAGCGCGTCCCCCCCCCCCCCCCTGGTTACGGGCCGGAAGCGTACGATTCTGCAATAGTAATTAGTAAAAGGGTGTTTTTACATTTGTAATGTTGGTGTTGTGAACACTTTTGCGCTTGATAACTGCTTTTGGGCGGCTTCTTGGAGGTAATTTCAGTGTTCCCTTTCTTATTGCTTGTGACTGTATAAGTACAAGCGCGGCCGAATGTGCGCTCTTCGACAAGTAGTTCGTTATATCCGATATTCTTTGTAACTGTAATCTACTTTGAGAGATCACCGATCTGGCTAAAGCGAAAATACAAAAACGCATCGTTCCAGGCTTCGAAGCCACTATAAACTTTGTCTCATGAGCCTCGCCATCGCTCGAGCTTCCAAAAAATTGCAGTCTGGTTCACACAGAAGCGCAATAACCCGTAATGACTTTTCCTTTTTTTTTCGCACTGAATGATCAATTTCTACTACCTTTTCAAACGGTCATAAAAATCTGGTATAGCGAATTGGCTTTTGAAATTTCTTTCGATTTTTATTTTCCCTTTCGTGTTTTGAACCTAGTATTTATTCATTACAGCCGATCTCGTGGTGGATCTCGCGTTTTGAGTTTTAGTACAAAAATATTAAATACTACTGAAATACAGCGTGACCAATGAAAGTTAGTCTTAAGTTCATTATAACCGAGATTTCACAATAATTGTGATTATTACAGTGAAATTCAAGTGAAAAGTCATTAGATATTTCACTTTCCTATGAATTTAATGTACAAGTAAAATTGTCCCACCACTGAGTGCAACACACGGTGTAACGAAGGTATTGTGTCAAATGCAAACAATTCACAGCGAGGTTTGACTGCGTCAACTAAATAAACGACTTATCAGTCGGCATGGCTGATTACGTACTGATCACAGACGAGCGGATCATCTCGCAAATGTATAGTTATACAACTTTAAAAGTCAGCGGCATTTTCCCCTCAAAGGCGTACCCACACAATGCTTGCACTAACGAGCATGTACCTCAGAATGACGTCATGAGCTGAACGGCCCGTGGGCCCACTTTCGGAGAGCATGCCAAGTCACTGACATGCTCAACTGTCCTCCTGAGGAGGGAGTAGAATACGGCTACATCCTCCGAACAAGGGAAGCATGTCACATGTCAGCAACTCCGTTCGTAGTTGACAGAACTTAAAGATTTTTTCGTTGGTCGATTCGTGAGGCAATAAATTCTTTAATGATCCATTCAATCGTTACTTGAAAAAGTGTTGCAGAGTATTATTAAGGGCAAATAGGAGGTATTGTTACGAATTATTTCGCACAGCATGGCCATGCAGTTCATGTCCTGGAATCTACTGATTTTTTTTTTCAAATTGGTTTTTCGTTCACAGAGCTCAAGAGAATCGCTTGGTTTCTCTCACTATGATTTTGACAGGGTTACAACACTGCTCTACAGGTTAACTTCCTTTTGACACTTAATCATGTTAACGTTGAAGCCAGAGTCTTCCGTTGGGACGCTTACAGAGGGTTATGAGAGAAGTTCTAGAGGAGGGCTCCAGAAATTTCGACCATGTGGTGTTCTTGAGCGTGAATTGACATCGCATAGCACACGGGCCTCTACCATTCCGCCTCCATCGAAATTCGACCGCCGTGGTCGGGATCGAATATGGGACCTTCGGGCGAGGAACCGAACGCAATATCCACTTATCCACCGCGGCGGACTCTCTCTCTCTCTAGCAGTATTAACGACAAGAGAAAGTGCAGGGATATGAAATAAGCACTTGTCTTGTATTCTTTTATTTCACGGCTTTTTGTCTTAAGTGCCGTTAACTTACCTGTACAACGGAAGCCACTGATGTGCAGCCATGCCCTATTCTTCCAAAATGCAGCCGCGGCCTCGGTCGTCTGGGTTGTTGGACATTTTCAGAATAATTTTTACTAATGAAGTTTTCACAATAGGTCATCATTATCCTCAAGATTCCCCAACCTTCTCAGCACACTAGAGGTACACGTTCATTGCTAAGTTTAGGCCATATGACGTGAGGTCAGGTCGCAAGATGCAGGCTCTGCATTAAAGAGGGTTATAATTCTCACGGCGCGGATCTCAAAAGCCAGCCCACCTTTGCACCTGCGCCTGCAGTTGTTCTTGCAGTCGGGCCTTTCGCGGAGGCTGCAGTTGAAGTTAGTCTCCCAAAACTCTGTGAACCATGGGTTTCTCGTGTTAACGGTTGGGTTGAGTTGGGTGTAGTACACCTCGAAGTCTGGGTCCGGCTTAACGTGCACACGCAGCGCCAGGGTTCCCAGCGCTTCGGCTTCCAAGCCGGCAAGCAGCTGGGCGTCCGTCGTCCATGCGTCACTGCACAAAGGAGATAGACGCGTGCTGCTGTTTCTAACTGATTGATGTGCATTAAGGCGCAAGCCTTAAATGTCTCATACAACGCGATAATTAACCATCGGCCTCAGTCCTGCTGTGTCGGCGTCTGCACCACTGATGCAAAAAATCGCCATCACGTGACGGCACCACACTACGGCGTGACTGTGACGTCACAAGTCACCAAAATTTGTGACCTCACTATTACCTAACGTAACGTGGCGACACATAATGGTGTAAAAGGTCATCAGGACACATCATGACAATTTCACTTGGTCAAAGGAGGGCCCATCACCAAGGCCATGCAGAAGGAGGTGCGGTGAGCAAAGCTTGGAATTACTCCGAATCTAGAGGCCATGCACCACAGTATATCCAGAAATTTTTTACGAAGTCGGGCAAGGCTAGGTCCCGGCAAAGCTGGTACAACGTAGCTATAAGCCTGGATTGGCTAAGTTTTTAGCCTCATATCACTCTTTTCTCCACCTCTTGCTATGCTATGCTATACTATATATGACAACACTTAGAAAAAAAAATCTTGGAGCCTATCTGCAGAAATTCTACTGACCATTAGTCACCCGGAATGTGCAATATATGAATACAAGTGACAAACTTTCTGTCACCCCCTGTCAATTCCGAGTAGGCGGTTGGTACAGCCATACCGCAGAAAGTCTGCAGAGCATTTGTAACCATAGAGTTTTTTAAAATTCACTAGAGGGGACTCTGGTGCTGCGATCGTCCATGGGAACGATGAGTAGTACACGGATTTGCCTGTTATCTGTACTTGAAAGCAGCGAATCGCACTTGTGGCTTCGTTTGTTGCTGTGTTTCGGCTTTATTTCTAAAGAAAGAACAAACCTTTTTGAACATTGAAATGGTAAGCCTAAAATATTAAGGTGGTGAAGCGCAACTGCTGAACATTTGCTGATTTTTGTTTCGTGACAAAACAACTTCAAGTAATGAGAACCCAAATGAAACCAGAAGTACGAAGATGAGACAAATCCGTATAATACCCATCATTCCCATGCTCGATGAAGCGCCGCGCGTTGCGGCTCCCATAGACCCTAGCGCCAAAGCTCCCTCTAGTGTATATTTAGGAACCTCAGTGGTATGGTATTATTCACACGTCTTTCAATCTCGGAGGCCTTTGTTTTGATGATCTCAGTTCTTATATTTCGCGAAAAATTGTGTTGGCCTAAATGGTGCTTCATACTTTGGGAACCCAAGTGAAAGTAAGTCAAGCAAAATAATTTACATATCATTATTGATTTGAGCAATTACAACGAAATAATTTCTCCCTAATCTAAGGGCGCTACTTGCTCATGGCTATGGTAGTATATTCATTTTAGTTTGAACTTTCTTTGTCATCTTGGTGAAAAATTGACCCGCCATGGTGATATAGTGGGGCTAAGGCACTAGGCTGCTGACCCACAGGTCGCAGGATCAAATCCCGGATACGGCGGCTACATGTTCGATTGAGGCAAAAATGCTGTAGGCCCGTGTGTTCGGACTTTGGTGCACGTTAAAGAACCCCAGGTGGTCGAAATTTCCAGAGCCCTCCACTACCACGTCTCTAATAATCATACGATTGTTTTGGGACGTTAAACCCCACATATTATTATCATCATTATTATGGACAAAAATTGTAATATGCTGCATATGTAGCATTTTTTTAGAAAAAAAAGCACATTATTTTCGCTGGTAACATACTTACATTTTCTGATAAATATTTCTATGTTGAATTATCAAAGTATTTAGAAGCGAATGAAGCAATAATTTTGCCAAAGTATTGTGACAAAGTTGGCAAAAACAGCCTTTTGGCTCATATTGCGGCTTAAGCATCGCATAGTAGTGGTTCAAGTAAAAATATGGCTTATATAATGTTGCATATTATGGTCTGTCAGTAATACACGCAGAAACTTTAAAGAGTGTAGTTGTTTTATCAGTGAAAAAAAAAACATTTTTTTATCTTAAAGCTACAAAGTACTACAAAGCCCGTCTTTGCGTCGCCTTCACTGCATAACACGTTAGCGCGAGGTTTGAGCGGGTGCTTTTTGGCGGCGAATAATGCATGTAATGCAACTGATCGTCACTTTATTTATACTACTCTATAGAAAGCCCAAAATGGGCAATAGTGCTTATTTTCTGCAACTTTATCTTCACCCCTCTAACCATCAAAGTGAGCTTATATATAACCACTGCTTAGTCCCAAGGGGCAGAATTATAATGCAGTCGATGGCCAGCAATAAAGAGGAAAAAGTAAAAATATAAAAAAATACGAAACAATAGAAAGAGTGGAGAAAAGAAAGAGAAAACCAAAAAAACAAACTAAGAAACCTGCCTAGCTCCGCTCTTCATTGAGGTTTGGCACCTATATACCCGACTTATTTACTAGAAGTTTCCTGGTTCTATGATAAATTGTCTGCCAGCTAGATGAATATTGTGTTATTGGAATACGTGGCACGTGGACTTGCTTCGCTTTAGGTTGTGCGCAGTTGCCGCAAACATGTGTGCGGAACGCCAATTTCAACTTTTCTCGCACGTGTAGGCTATATAGGTACTGTTATCTACATTTCATGCAGTCAAACGGCAGTGAGGCTGTTTTTTTTTTCTTCTTTTGCGCCTTTCCTCAGTTTTTTCAACGAAACTCGGTTGTTTTCATGTGGCCTCTCATAGTAATTTTACATATTTTTATAGCTTGCGAGCTCTGAAGCGCCATGTCTTCCTGAATCATCACATTACCGGAATCGGCTGCATCCGCCGATGCGTCGTGCTAAGCACGGAGCGTTACTGCGTGGCCATCGAAACAACATAAGAAAAAATACAGAGAAAACTAGTGAAACAAGGCTTGAAAGAAAAAAGAAAATGAGAATGCGCATCGGGAATATCTCTTCAAGAAGCACCTCCGGTCTTTGGCCTTTGACATTCACATATTTGATCAGAAAGAGCTATCAAAAAATGCTTGCTCCTGTGGGGGTATGATGACAACAGAATCGATGGCAGGTGTAGTGCGCAGGACATAGAATAGTGGACCCTCAGAAGACATTCAAGGAAGGAAGGAGGGAGAGACTTGCTATACTTACACATAGCAAAGGAGAGCGAGAGGACAGAAAGATAAAAGATAAAATACACACGTCCATGCTGAGTGAACGTTTGTTCTTAGAATGAGGGGCTCTTATCCACGAATTCACGGAAATGAAGAAATGATTCTTCGTGGCCTTTAATAACTGAGAGCGGAGCTAATTGGGAAGTACTCGTATTAAAAGACAGGGCATGCAAACACGGACACAAGAGGGAAGTCAGGACGCTACAAAAGCTAACAATTGCTGTGCTAAGTGGTACGAAGAATTATCAGCGCGTGTGCAGGCAATAGGCGGACCTGTGAATTCGGTACGTGTGGGGGCCTACGGGAAAGATAAGTCACGTATAAATAAATAAATAAATAAATAAATAAATAAATAAATAAATAAATAAATAAATAAATCACAGAGCATACTGATAGGCCTAGTTGCCAGAAATGGAGAACAAAACTGCACCGATAGATACAGGACACAAGCAAAAAGAAGTGGACGAGACAACCAGCGTAGTTCCGTCCACTTCTTTAATCCCGTGTCCCGTATCTGGGCGTAACTTTATTTCTTCCAATTCATCGATCAATGAACCACCAACTGTGGTAGCCGCAACTTACCTGGCCACTATGTTGAAGTGGCCCGTGGCGTTGGCATCGCGAATGGCGGTGAGGAGTCCCCGCACGGTGACCGACGTGCAGAAGCAGACCACCACGCGCGCTCGCCTTGTCCTGTTCAGGTTGTGCACGGTGTTCAGGTAGTCCTCGGCCGTGCCGCTGGCCGGGACGCCCAGCCACTGCGACACGCACACGTGCTGGCGCACTGCGCGCTCCGCGAACTCCTCCATGCTGGCCTGGCTGCCACTGTCGCCTGCGGCCGGGAGCGTTTGGTGGCGTGAAAATGCTGTTGAAAGACAGCGTTCCTCGACGTTTGCTGTTACGGTGCAATGACCAGTTTTATCGGGCCTGACTTCATGGTGTACAGATTGGTCCACTATTAAAGGGAACACCTGCGTGAGCAGCATGCTTAGATTTCGCTATCTTACAGAATCATAGTGGCTTAGATAGGCATAAGACTACTGGTGACTGAAAGTTCCGACTCCTCTTGACAGAATATTGACTTGCATGAAGATTGTTTCTTAATCCACTTGCTCTTAGAGGGCCAGGAATATTGATGGTGTGCAGTCGAGTGTTCCCTTTAACAGTGGACCATACTGTACATGTCTGCAAACTCAAGTTCTGCGTGGCTTCGCCGCGGTGGTCTCTACGTAACTAAGGTGCTCAGCTGCTAACCAGCTGGTCGCGGAATCGAATTCCGGTGGCGGCGGCTGCATTTTAGATGAAGGTGAAACCCATGTGCTCAGATTTGAGTGCACGTTAAAGAACGCCAGGTGGTGGAAATTTCTGGTGCCCTCCACTACGGCGTCTCTCATAATCATATTGACGCGTGTCTACATGTGGACGATAACGATGATGGGGCATTTAGTGGGCACGAGGTAGTGGGCCTCTAGCTTCTCTCGAGGCTGAAAAAGACGATCTTGTGACTGAGCTGTTGAGGACACGCTGCTTTCGTCGTCCCAAGGTGTATCTGTGTTTTATTCTCGTTGTACCGCGACAATATGGTGGTTTCGGGACGTTAAAACCCACATATTAATCAAAATTTGCGTGATTACCAAGTTAAGGATGGCGTAAGCTAGAGTATCATGACTTGTGGCGCCACCTGTGGCGTGGAGCTGAACTAGATTAACACGAAGGAATACCCAACGCTATTTATCCCGCTGCTGGGGTTGAGAAAACCACCTTGAGCCTAGTTAAATGGGGAACAAGCTCACTAGGGCCGAGATTGATTCAGCATAACAAATCTCTGTGTCCGTGTAAGGAATGATTTTATCTCTGAATCTCCATTTCTGTAAATGACTATGTGAGCGAAACTTTTATACACTCCGATATTTACTCCGACACGAAATAACGTAGTTAATACCAGCACAAGCATTCTTCCAATAACAAGGTCACAACATCAGAAAGTTACTATACCTGGACCCTCGCATCGCTAACGCGTTGCAGGGCAGGCAGCCGGTATAAGCAGTAGTGACCCTCCGTGACTCTTGATAAGCACCTCTTTTGTTTTTGCTAACATGTTGCTGAAGCAGATGTCTTCAGATGTCATTAACAGCGCTGCTGGCTACTTGTGTCACGCTACAGTTCCGGCAATGCACCACTGGGTACTGTACTTAAAGAAACAAACGAACAAACGATCATTGAACGTCCTAAAGCTTCGGCTACTGGAAGCAACAATCGTAAGTCAGGTAACGGCAACGCGCAATAGTTCAAAATAGAGGCGTTCAGTCTGAATACCGAAGCTGTCATTTTTAAAGAATGTTGACAGGACAGCGGAAAATATGAGACACGACGGAGGCGCTTGCTGTCAAGGGATGAGTCATCCGCAGTTGCGCGCCATTTTGAAACGCATGACGGCCCTGTGTCGTGGTACGGGCTTGTGTCTAGTCGGTATGAAGCAAGCACCGTGAAATGCCTTTACACTCGAAAGCGGCCGCGGCAACGAACTGCTTTGTAGGCCGGTGGTAGGGACAATTGTTGATTAAGCTAGAGCATGTCAGTCATCAACAACGAATGTGTTTCAAAGACGAACGCTAACAGTGCTATTACTCTTAATTATGTGGTGCATAATGTGCTGGATATAGCCACAACATCAAGATTTTTCGTTTAGTTTTCCCGGCTATAACTAGCATGTTAGTTGGGACCGGAGTAAGAGTGATAGAGATGTTTCCTGAGTAATATTTAATGTTGTGAGAGTACTCGATACCGTTTTAATTACACAATGTAAGGTTCCCACGTTTCATGTGATATTATCGTTCCCATGTGTTGTGTGCATTATTTTACGTGTCTGTCCATGAGCCATTTTTGTGATTAACACATTTACTATTAACATTAACATGTTAATGGGAAATGATATCACATCACATTTTAACGTTCCTGCCACCTTTCATTCGTTCATCGGCCGATTACTGTTTTATTTATATATAATGCCGGCTCTTGTCTTATCTTGTAGCCTAGGAGAGTTCTGCACAAGAAAGAGCTCCCACCCGGTGCGGCCTAAACCCACTGTGGTCTCAATTATTATCTAACAAAAGGCGAAAATATTCACGGGAAAATTCAGTGCGCAGACCGAAAGGCAAGTAATGTGCAAGGGGGCAAGACAAGGTGTTCTTGTCGTTGTAAAAACAAAAGACGAATAAATGTCAGTGTACAAAATCATGGAGACAAATCACAACGCTTCTTCATCATGCAACGAAACAATACGCCATTCTTTTTCTTGCATATAACGCATGCTGCCCAGTTCTCAAGAGCGATAGAAGCATCCTTAAGGAAGGGGAGCATATGTCACATTTCATATACAGCCGCAATTCACTAACACACTGCTCGCAGTGCTGCTTTTATTGTCGGCAGTTGACTTTATGAATACGTATAGCGTGATACCAGATGCAATAACAGACCAGGATCAGTGCGAACAGAATACAAACGCTTGAAGTGAGACAATACGTTTGTTATGGGATAATATTTATTTGTGTCTGTCGGTAATCCGCTACCAGCTCATGAAAATTAAATCATACGAACTCGCCCAAATGTCTGCACATCATCCGAATGCGACTGAGAATATAATGTAGTTAGTCGAATAAATGCTTGAAACCAAGGCTTAAAATCAACAGTGTTGCAATAAGGGATTTCGCTAGAGCCAGTATTCTACGAAAGCCAGTATTCTTGTAATTTTAAGGTAACTTGACTGCTTTTCATAGCAACGCTTACGTACTCGTATCTATCTCCCGAACCCTCAAAGAGGGGTGAAGATAACAAGCTTGACCTCGTAGAGAGGTCTATTCATTATTTTGGACTGTGAGCGACACGTACAATAATACGGCTATGGGTAGAGTTGCTGCCGTGTAGAAGTCAAGCCCTCTTACCATTGAAACCTTGTCTAAAGCAACAGCCTTTCCTGGACCACTGTTACAAGCGAATGCAGTACACGCGCAATTGAAACCTCTATCTCACCTTCCGTGTACACGACAGACACATAGGTCCAATTGAAGAAGCCCACAAGGTCCACCATGGCCCTGGCCTGGGCTTGTTCCATGGGCACCAGACTGACGTAGAAGCCCAGCCTGCTCCGGAGTCCCAGCTCCTGTCCTGTCGTCGAGTAGCCGATTTCGGGAATGCGGAAGAGACTGAGCAGGCTGTTGACTTCCGAAGCGCCTGCTGCCGGCAGAGGGCCGAGGACGGCCACTAGATTCTTGGGAGACTCCTCTTCTTCGCACTCCTCTGTGCTCCTGCGCCGGTACGGGTACGGCTCTTCCTGGTATTCGGCCCCCATCCAGGCCGACAGCGGGATGTAGTGAGATGCCTGCTCAAGCGCTATGGGCGAGAACCAGCACGAATCTCGGATCTGTATGCCCAGCTTTGAGTGGGGTAGCACGTCGTCTCGGCTGTTGATCTCGTCGACGGCCTGGAGTGCCGCCTCCACTCTCTGGATGCCAGGTCGTTCCCACGTTTCTCCACAGAGCCTTGTCACGTTCTGGCGCGTGTAGGGAGGTCGATGAACCGGGAACAGGGCACCGATGAGAAAGTCTTCAGGTTCGTTTGACTTGTAGTAATAGGTGACCGGGAAGCAACGCGTGGCGAAGAGCACTGTGGTAAGCAATGGCACGAGGGTATTTAACTGGCTCATCACGGCAGCCTTGGCTCCCCGTGAGCGGGCCTTATATGGTGACGCTTCAAGTGTCCGTAAACCTGTTGTTTGCAAGTTTCCCGCCTAAGCCTTTCTGCTTCCTGATTTAATGACACAAATAGGCATCCTCTCGTAGAAATGACCATACTGCAGTGTGATTGGTGAGATGGTACCTCGTGGACCGATCTGTGGTAGCCGACACATTGTTGCTAGTTATGTGAACGGGCCACGGCTAATGTACCACGATTCTTGCCTTGGCTCCGGAGTGTTGTCAACATGAGACGCGGTATGCAGTCTAAACAGGGTGAATTCAACAGATATAGAGAATGAACATGTCATATATAGTAGTGCGGGCAAGATGACTATGCCACCCGTATGAAGCGTTCTGTAGTAAAACTGCGTGTCTACAACGTCTTTGCACTGTTCACTTAAGAGGTCACATGCCTTGTACGCCAAGTCGTCACACCGAACACAGTACCAAGTTTGAAAGTGCTCAGCGGCCTCCCTGTTTTGCTCTTTTCGGCAGTGTCCCAGCGAAGACTGCGAGAAAGTAACTTTGCCGTTTTGCACTCACCACAACTCAAAATGCAGCCTTCCTGAAAGAGCGGTTCCACGTACTCCGCATTGTTTCTTGCTTCGTTGCAACGAGGAGTACGAAACACTTCACGCGCTATCGTTGCGTAAAACCAGGGAACAGTACAACTCGGTCGTCGCACTTTGCAGAGCTACAATGGAACCACTGGTCACACAATCGACACCTCATCTATGATCCGACGTCCACTAATGTCAAGCACCATTCGCTACTCATCGTTCGTCACCAATACGCGCACACTTGCGCTGAGCCAACATAGTCAGGGTTCCTCTCTTCGCCGCTTCCGATGATTCTGCTCTGTCGTCGCGTAACGTCTGTTTTCGCTCGCACGTGCTGTACGATTTCCAGAGCTGGCGGAAAGCAACGGATAAAGTAGACAATGCCATTACCTTCCGCGTATTGTCGACGGTTTGCCGCCCGGCATCCCTGCTCGATGCTTGATAGGGCGCGTGAGTCGCATTTGTATGGCCCTCGCTCTTTCAATGTCAGGCTCGCAGGCTTCGGTGCCGCCATCTACGGGGCTCAAGCGAGGTTTCGTGCAGCAGGTGTGTTTCCCTTGTTAAGGCAATGCCATCAGTGTCAGCCGTTGTTTGCCTCTGCTCACTTGCATATTCGAGGTAAAAAAAAAAGAAAACATTTGTTTTCGTCTTTTTTGTGCACTTTTCACTGCCGTTGAAAATGAGGTTGCCATATTGAGCGCGCGACCGATATTTCCCGAAAGCACAGTTCGTCTGGAAGCGAGCAATATTGAAGGAACCGATGATGCCATGAAAGATCTGTCAGGAGCCTGCATTTTTTAATGGATTGACACCAAGCATCGCAGCTTTCTGTTATTTTTTTCCTTCTTAGTCGGTGTGTTGCTCTAATAGCCAATGTATGCCGCTTAAACGAACCGTCCTTTCACGTTGCACAAAACCAGCCGTTGACGCTCATCCGTCGGACACGCTTCACTTCTTTCGCTGCGCTCCGCGCCGACTTCGGTTTCACATTCCTCCTTTTTGTTTTGTTTGAACATTACTGTTTCAGCTAACACCAAGGCCGCACTAGCGAGTGCGCCGCTACGGTGTGCTCATCAGTTCCTGACCGAATCATCATCGCGGAATGTGGCTTGAACACTAATTCTCAGGAAGGAAAAAAAAGGCGATGACATATCTAGAAAGGAACTGACATAAGAAAGAGATAAGGTTTTCTAGTTATTATAAGTGTATAACAACCAGAGGGCTTCTTTACCGAAAAAAAAGGCCGGTCCCTCCATCATATGAATCAGTATAACACGAAAGTGAAACGTGTCGTCATAGAAGTAGTGCTTATAGTGTAGGCATATCTGAGATCATGGACAATTTTTATTGGCTTTTCGCAGCTATAACGCCGTTAGACGTGTTACAACACCGTTAGGAACAGTCACGTTAACGCCGATTGGCTCGCCTCCATCGTGACTACTACCACCCATGATCATGATTTGACCGTTGCGGTAACAAGTTTTTGACATATACCTGAAGACAGCGTATTGTTAATCGCACACAGGGATGACATCAACAAGCACACATTAAACAACACTGCTACTCCATATGCGCGTCTTCAAATATCGCCAGTGTGCGCTCCTAAAACCTACGCCAGCGCTCACGCAGGATCCGCTTTATCGACGTGGGACGCAGAGGTTCATAGCTTGAGCCGCGAATGCGCACCGGGGTTCCCCGTCCTGCCGGCAATAGTTTCGCTGCACCAAGGCACGGCATTCACCCGTCGACACCGTTGCCTACCTGCAGTGCTTGCTGCACCAATTTTATTAAATAAGCCGGTGCTATCACACTCGAAGTGGTCAGTGGTTGCATGTAGGTGCATGTAACCGTTGGTGCATGTGGAAACTGCACGACTTTCGCAACGAGCTGTCACGCACTAACACGAAGCGATAAGCGAGGAACATAACTGCTTTGGCGAGCCTCCACTAATCACTCGGTCAGGGTTTTTCATTGCCATTGTGGAGCTTTAACTACGGCCTCCAAAATTGTGCGCCAGCGCGCAATCTCAGCCACCATGCTTTACCTGCGTTGTGCCACATTGCTTCTCTCGAGCTTTCATATACGGCGGAAATTTCAGGAAACTATATGAGGCGTTTGTTTAAAAAGCCAAATGCACTTTAAATGAAACTGAGGCAAACGCACTTTTTTTCTACTGACAGTATAGTTGGGACTGCTCAAATTACTTTTCGCAGTATGTTCCTCTTTCTTAAATATTGTGGCTGAAGGCTACATTGCTAAACATCGTCAATATTGTGGAGTGAAGTTTGCATTTGGCTCATACAGATGGAAACAGTTCATTTGTACATGAATTAGCTTGCCAAATAAGTGTAAAATGGTTCGAATGTATGGTATAGCATTACTTTGCGATAGAATTGAAATCATATTTGTGCTTCCGTCGGTGCCGTGCTTCGACGCATGGGCGTAATGGCGATTACTAGACGTGAAGAGTGAGTGGTCCTTCCTGGCAAAAGGCGCACCATTCTGTACTGTCATCAGTGTTTTTTTTGTTCCTGGAATCTATTAATGGCCTTGAAAAGTGTTCCAGTAAGTTTTATGCCATGCCATTTCTGAGCACTTTTTCTTCTTTAGGGAGTAGATAGATGCCCGACATCCTTATTTCATGCCGATTTTATTTCAAATATACCATGTTGGAGTGAACGGAGAAAATGATACTGTTGCGCTAAAGTCGAAAAGAATTACTAAGATGAAAAAAAAGTAGGCAAGTCAGCCTCCGTAGTCTTTACAATCGAGTTTTGTCATTGAACATCATGTTATTCAGTAAGTGCCAACTCGGGCTGGAAAACCTAATTGTGGAACGTAAACACCATAACAGAGCAACTAAGACATAAATGAAACATTTTGGTTGGGACCATGTTGGTTGTTTTGATTATGTTTGTTAGCGCAGTGCCGGTTTAATGAATTCGGCTCACTTTGATTGAAACGGTGGGAGTGCTTGACTCATTTTTGATTATAAATTGCCTTTTTGAGCTCATGATACAATGACGAATTGCCCCATTTCGGTTTTAACTGTTGTAAAAATTAAGGATACTTACGCATGATTCATGTTCCACAGAAATTTAGCCGAGTTTTGGTTTCTGCATTTGGATCTTAAAAAAAAAAGAAAAACGCCTCATATGGTATACTGATGTCTGTGGACATAACGAGCGCCCTTATGAACAAAGTTCGCAGTTGCTGCTCGAGTGACGCAGCCCCCCCCCCCCCCCTTACCCTCCCTCGGTTTCCGGTCATGTTCCTTCGCCTGAATAACGAAGGGCGGGGCGTTTACCCACTGCTTCAGGAGCCATTAGTGGCACGCCCCGTGCTCGAATCGGCGTTATTGCCGGCATCCTTCGGGTGACAGAGATGGCTTGCTCGTCTCATGCCTGCTTCAGCCGCCTTCGTCCCCAATACTTGCGCACTTTTATTCGCGCGTACGTTGCGCGGAGCGATGTTATCTATTTGGACTTTACGCGGAACATGAAGGCGAAGGCGACGACAAAAGCGCGTCGCAAGTGTCCAAACAATATGTACTGTGTTGCGCGACTGAGAAACGGACAGAACGGGAGACTATAGATGAAACACAATTTTTTGCAACTTATTTCACGAACTACAAGATTAAGCTGTTAATAATAATAATAATAATAATAATAATAATAATAATAATAATAATAATAATAATAATAATAATAATAATAATAATAATAATAATAATAATAATAATAATAATAATAACAAAATCTTGTTTTTGGTAAAGTGCCGGTCACCCTTCGTCGTAAACGGGATGTTCTTTCACCCGTGTCATCTAAGGAACTCGCATGGTCCCTTCCCAACTCGTCTAAGATAACATGGTGGTGAAAGTGACATTCTTTTTGGTCTTCCCTATCGTATGTATTGATTCCCCCCCCCCCCTCCTATCCATATTCGAAACAGTGACGTATTAAATTTAGCGCCTGCCCTTATGCTAGTGACGTGTGAAATGAACCGATTCCAGTTTTATGAAATCAAATATTTAGCTTTGGGGTGTATTTAGGAATGTCACTCTCAGGAAAGTCTTGGAGATTCACCGATCGGTGAGGAGGAAACAGTGGAAATTACCCCGCACCTGATTATGAATTAGTATTACCGCACTACTACCCCACGCTTCCCGAAAATTTCCGGAAATACCCTACAAGTAGGAAGATTACTTAATTGTTGGCAAACGTGCATTGCATTGCTTTTTATTTGGAGTGTTCAATATTGATGCACTACAGGAAGAAACAAATACAGCAGGCTTATTTGCATATGCCACATCATGCTGTTGACGCGCATCCGCCTTTTAAGCTGGACTAAAATGATTCAGGTTATGTCATCAAAGTTGATGCGGGAGGAGGTTGCCAACCGTAGGGCAATTATACTTAATGAATCAGAACTGCTCACTGAGAGATCTTCTCTAAATATCCCTTGTCAGAGATTTTAGCCCATGGCTAGAGTAGCGTG
The DNA here is from genome assembly GCA_013436015.1 of Rhipicephalus annulatus. Taxonomy (NCBI): domain Eukaryota; kingdom Metazoa; phylum Arthropoda; class Arachnida; order Ixodida; family Ixodidae; genus Rhipicephalus; species Rhipicephalus annulatus. The sequence goes on from WOVY01004153.1 coordinate 151,761, forward strand.
TGACCTTTACGCCGTGGTGACAGATTGTACGTGCACAGGCAAAGCCTGTTGCGGCAGCACTCACGGTATTGGCACAGAGCGGCAATTGTATGCTAAAGCGCTTCGTTTGCCACCAGCCTGATTAGGCATCACTACCGGAAAATGGTCTCTCTGTCCGTGGTTTCCACTCACGTGTTTCTTCCGTCAACCGAGCCCGCCAAACGAGTGGAAATTTCCTACACTGATAATCCACTCTAGGTACTCGATCATCTCCTGCCAGTTCCTTTCCGTTCTTATCCGTTATTACGTTACATAATTGCTGCTCATAAAATGACATTGTTACAGCTTGAAGGTTCGGTCTCTGTTGGGTGCCAGTTTACGTCCACTGTCTATACTTTCTTCAGATTCATATCAAAATTATTAGATTTTTATACCTGTGGACGAAGTTGGGTAAATATCACTACCTATATGTGCCACTCTTCTCACCACTCCCACAACACACTACGCCCACAACTCACTACGACGCCCACTTCATCCATTCAACTCATCCCCACATCATCCCCACTTCGTTTAACATACTTCGTTTCACTTCACTCAAAACTCCACTGCGCGCCATCAGCTTTGCAGTTTCATCAGTTTTCGCTAAGCGGAGCTGGCTGTATTTTTAACCATCGTTTTCGTTGTTAGCAATATTGTTATGCAGTAAAACATATTATACCAGACACGCAAAAACTTGGCTATTCTTGCTTTCAGGCACTTTACAGTGACGACCACAAAGGACATGCCCAGTACTCGCCATGCAATGGCTGCATCTGGCGCATTTGTACCTAAATTCTATTTCAAGGGCTACTTTTAGCTGCAACACATTATTACTTTCAAAACATTTCCCGATAAAACAAATATCAGTTGCGTTGCCTAATTACCCTTTGTCATTAGTATAATTTGCAAAGTACACTTTACTTTCTCGAGTAGGAGCGTGTAGCCGAAGTTTCGTTACCGGGGCACAAGTGCACTCGCTCAAAGTGGCACTCAATTAGACCAGGACTAACGTTGGCTTTAATTAAATCAACCACGCAATTTCTCGCTCATAACTTTTATAGGGACACTCACTCCCTCACTCACTCACTCACTCACTCACTCACTCACTCACTTACTCACCGAACGAACATTGTTTACATGTATTGCACTGACGTAAGACAAAAACAGGGGTCACTTTGTTTTATTTTGAGCCAAGCTTTCGAGCGACCCGCTGGAGCTCTGGGGTCCCTCGTGTCCGAGATCCTTGACTACAGAGACCTGGCTACTAAGAGCTGGTCGAGTGCCAAACGCGAAGCAGCAGGCGTGTTTCACGGGCTCGGAAAGCATGGCGTATATCTTGGTGAGAAAGAGAAGCCCCAGCAGCACTTGAGAAGATGCGCTTATGGCGAGACAGAGGGACAGCTTTCGGTTGTTCTCGCTCCCGACGTAGACGGCCACGTAAGCAATCCAAATCACAACGGTAGCGTACATCGCGAACCCGACCATCTTGGCCTCGTTGAAGGTGGTTTGAAGCTTCCTGGCCCTGAAGGCGAATGCCGTGCACAGGGCAATGAGTAGGTAGTTGTACACCCACGGCAGATGACTTGCGAGGTCACTCACGTTGCATATCAGGATGGAGCGATTAGGTGCCGGGTAGACCTGCGGCGTTGAAGCGTGGGCGACAAGTGCAATGACCACAGTGTAAGAATGCGCGAAAAAGCACTCTTAAATTCACAAGTTTGGATGTAGCGACGTTAAAACGGCTCACTTTAAAAAAAAAACATAGAACTTTTGTGTCGTTAATTTACCGTGTACATTTTAAGAGATAAAAAAACGGGATTAGGAAGTCACTGGAGCTGTATTCATTAATCGAACAATTGATAGATACGTCCATGGCATGTTCACCACTGTTCATGAATATTGGTTGTTCGATTGGTCCACTGATAGAGAGATCAATCAATGTTCACAATAAGTAGATAAATAAATAAACAAACAAACAAATAAATAAATAAGTGCCCATGAGCATTGAAATCTAATGATCACACTGTAGGATTACTTCAAGCTTTGTTAACATTTTTAAGTAGTGTACTGGAGTGCAGCTTCAGTTACTTTTCTTGTTCTGTTCATTCCGACAGTATTTATGTGTTAAAACGAGGACCCATGGTCGTAGCCCTGTCACATGTCCTTACTTCATTACGGCTGGCTCTGAATCTCCACCTCGTTCTCCTCTTTTCGCCCCTCGCTCCTGCCTCCAAGCCCATGCCTCACTTCTTTATTTTCGACATCCTCCGAGGGGACGGCATGAATGTGACACAAGACTCTTCGTTTCTTCTAACGTGCACAACCTATGTACAAGGCTTCAGAAGTGAGTCAGGTTAATACACACGAAACAAGGTATGTCCATTGCAGTTCGTCCAGAATGTAGCGATTTCACTCGCAGAGTGCTCACTGGCACCATTGTAGTGACTCCGACATGAATCTCCGTTACAGCCTGGTCCGGGAAGCAGCGTGGCGATCTACCCGTGGCTAAGGCACTCGGCTGCTGACCTGCAGGTTGTGGAATCCAATCCCGGCTGGCGACCGCATGTTCGAAGGAGGCGAAAATACTTGAGGTCCGTGTGCTTAGATTCAGGTGCACGTTAAAGAACGTCAGGTGGTCGAAATTTCCAAAGCCCTCCACTATGGCTTCTTTCATAATCACATAGTGGTTTTGAGACGTTAAGCCTCAACAATTATTATTATTAGCGAGCCAATCTGGCAAAGAAATGGTGCATGCATCGCCATCTCCGCCGTTTTTATGCCAGCACGATACTGCTGGTGTGCCCCGCATTCAGGTTCACCCGTAGACTCTGCCACAGCGTACTGGCGTTGTGTTCTGCACGGAGTGCCTTGGGATCTGCAGTGATTTTTGTTCCTGTGGCATGAGCTGTTTGACACCCCGAAATTGGGGACAAGTGCCGCTTTGGACGCTTCGTTCGATCGGTTAATCACATCAGCAGTGAGTCCCTGGGCCTGGCTCTTCCTCTGCTGCCTGAGAGTATGCTTGTTGACGTGCTTGCACAGTTATTTCGCGAGATGGCGCATTGGCTTCGGCAGAGACCACAGGGTGCCGAACTTCGCTTCCGCAGGCCAAAGAGCGCTCTCACTTGCTTTCCTAGGTGCCAATCCACTTGCTTGGTCACGCCATTGTTCAGATTCTCGAAGCTAAGACAAAGTCCTCACGTCCAGCCTGTGTATCCAACGACAAGGACACGACAGGAAACATGGTAGGACTGAACGTTCCACCAACCACCAAATTGAACTGGTCATTGTTGATGATTGGTAAGCTGTCGGCAGGTTCTTTGGCACTCATCAGTTGGTTAATAGGTTAATCCTCTTAAACCTTATCGTACATGCCACAGCTTCTAAAATTTCTTCGACTTGCTGCTGCCCTTTCAAGATTGACAATCTCTTGATATTCTTCCCTGGGATCTTTATTCTACTTCAGAATACTTCCACAATACTCAGATAGTTGTTCTTCTCTTGTAGAATTAACAGCGTAACATAGTTGCTCTGGAGAATCTTCCGAGCACGTCATTGTCGCTTGGTAACTACCTAAAGAGACCTCGCTCACTGGATCCTGCTTTCGTAGTTTTACCACCACGACCGATTTGGTGTTATTGCCTTCTACTTCGATCCCACTTTTTTCTGTACTCGCTGGTAATCCGCTTTCGTGCCCAAATAATGAGTCTCCGCAACTTAATTGGGATATCCCTTTCCATGGTTTCGGATACGCTGTCACAGTCTTTGACTACCTCGCCGTGGTAGTCAAAGACTGTGACAGCGTGGTTAAGCGTGGTTAAGACAAAGTGGTTAAGATACTCGGCTGCTGACCCACAGGTCGCGGGATCACATCCCGGCTGCAGCAGCTGCATTTTCGATGGAGGCGAAATGCTGTATGCACGCGTGCTCAGATTTGGGTGCACGTTAAGGAGCACCAGGTGGTCGAAATTTCCAGAGCCCTCCACTACGGCGTCTCTCATAATCATATCGTGGTTTTGGGACGTTGAAACCCACATATCAATCTATCAATCAATCAACAGTCGTTGACTATTCTGCACAAACCAGCTCGGTTGTAGTTTTTACTGTCTTTTATGACGTAAGAAAACAGAAAATAGCTCGTGTCGCATATATGAGCAGACTGCTTGCGTTCTGACAGGAAATACTGCCCCACAGCGATTGTATACACGATTTTCTCATGGTAGTGGGGAGCAGCCTCGAGTTCCTGGTCAACTGCTTATTCTTCAGTTATGCCGGGGATCTGCTTGCCCAACTGGCGGAGCTTAGCTTATTTAGTCCTGATAAAACAAATTGCCTGTGGACCTCGTGCGCCTCGGTGTAGGAGTGCTGCAGTAGTCCTGTCAGGAGGGTAATATTTCATAGGCGCTGGTCCTGACAGTCCCACGCACCATTCGGAGAAGCTTGGCTGACAACATGGCAGTCCCGGAACAACCACTCCCGGGTTTCGGCACCAAATGTTAAGAACGAGGACCTATGGTCGTAGCTCTGCAACACGCTCTTACTTCATAAGGGTGCTATCCAAATGCTAACTTACTTCTCCTCCTCCTTCCGTCTCTCGCTCGCACATGGCACACTTCTTTATTTTCATTATTACGGACCTGGCAAGACATGTTTGCTGTCGGCACCGGCGTTACGCTCCGTAAAAAGCTCGTACGTTTCTTTTTTGTGCTTGAGAGCGCGGCCGACGATCACTGCTCAAGCAGAGACGAAATGCACCGGCCATCTTCCATCACACTAAATGCACATGAAGACACGAGTAAGTTGGGGGCTGTGGGCCTCCGGTAGGATATGGGTACATAGTTCGACCCGGGCGTGCTCATCTCAGTCGCACCCGTATATATTTGAAGAGTTCAGCGGACGGCTCACAGCTTTGTACGTGTCATGCTCTTGTCGCAAAGTTTGCGTTGAAGCGATAGGCAACACGAACGTCACTTCATTCGCTGGATTAGACCCTGTTTTTAGAGGAGTGAGGTTTTAGCCTTCGCATAACATTCCAAGTTATTGCTATCACATTCATTGCATCTACTTTGCGGTGAAATGAACTTTCTTGCTTTGAATAGATAATTTTTGTAATTAAGTGCACGAATAAATGAACAATGGTGATGCACCATTGCACATAAGTCTTTGTCACGTGTGCTTTCATAGCTTCCTCATGGAAGCGCTTTTTTATTTGCATTAGGAAGCACTTTTAAACGTAAATGCCACCGCAGGCATAACCTGCGCACAGTCAGCTACATCTAAGGAGAACTCTTCGAAAGTATTCAAGATAGTTAACCATGAACGTTTAGTTGATTCATTCATTCATTGTTTATTCATTGCTGAGTACTTGAGTACAAAAAAAAATGAGCTCACATAATATATACAGCATCAGGAGGTCCCAAAGTAAGAAACTGTCAGGGGGACCTCCTATCGTTAATGGGGTACATGAGAGAAATTGCAGTTATATGACGTCGAATTATGTCATGGTTAAGCATATTTGTAACTTTCCGGATCATGCGTTAAAATTAGCTTGATTGAGGTCCTAAATACATAAAGTGCTCATTTTAAATATGTATGACTGTCCAGGCCAGAAACACGCTAATGCACATTTGGACACCCTTACCAGTACGGTTCCCGGTTTATCAAAGACGAGCGTAGCGGCCGTTATAAAGAACTGCACGGCGACCAGGCCTCCCGCGATCAGCAACAGCGACCGAGTGCTCACGACCCTGGCTGCATTTACGGCGGCAGGGAAGCCTCGGCTCTCGGTCGCCGCCAGGACGCGGCACAGCAAGTACGCCTTGGCGAAGATGGCGGCGTACACCGTGGCCACTCCCAGCACGGGACAGAGCCGCTCGAGCAGGCAGGACGCCACCGAAGGCTTGGAGGCGACGGCGAAGGTACCAGCCTCGCTGAGCAGGACACCCGCCAGCAAGACGAACGACAGCTCTCGGGACGTCATCTTGACGATGGGTGACCGGGCGTACCGGATGAAGACGGCCGTGGTGCAGACGGTGTTCGCAATGGACAGGGAGGAGATGACGATGGTCAATATGGAACCGGCTTCGGTCCACTGCGCGTACTTCTGGGGAATCCGCTCACAACCTGCGAATACAGTGCAATACGAAACACGAACCCTGTGGCGTGCAACTCTAGAGGGTCAGAAGCGTGGCAGCTAGGGCTACTTGGTATGGCACGACGATAGTTATAGCGCGAGAACAAAACGACGACACAGAGACAAGAAGGACTTGTCTTTTGTGTCCTTCTTGTCTCTGTGTCGTCGTTTTGTTCTCGCGCTATAACTATCGTCTAGAGGGTCCGCGCGATGTTCTTCAGGATGCTTTTTCAGGCTGTGTGACGTCATACGTAGTCAAAGGGTGACGTCGAGTGTGACGCCTAAATGCCACCAAGTATGGCGCCAGGTGATTCAAGAACACGTTTCGGAGAGAAATTGCGTAATATACGGAGATATAGCGGTTGAATTTAACAATGGCCATGAAAATTAGATGCCATTATAAATTTTCCCCTTCAGATTCCATTTATAGAATTTTTGTGGAATGGTGCTACGTTTAACAATCACTCATATGCAACGTTTTTTGAGTACCTAAAAACGTTTCTCATAGGGCAGTATGAGTATAGCTCAAGCGTATTGACGGAGGACGTTTAAAAACAAAAAATAAAGTAAGTAATAAATGCGATTTTGTGTAGTTATTTCAAGTTGCAAAGAGCCTCATAATTGACGAGGCAAAGCCAATCTTCGGGAACTTCCCACAAGGTCGTGTAACTGAGAGTTACGTTGCTCCATCATGTGTCCAATTTACTCAAGAAATGTCTGTCTGTAGCCCGTTTATGTGATGCATTCTACGGAATGAAAATTGCGGCTTCGGAAACATGTTTTAAGCTTATCTAACAGAACCGTTTTTTGAGTCGAAGCTGGGAAAATAGTTCCTATAGAATAAACATATTACGTACGAACTATTATAGCCCACAAGTTGTTATGTAAAATGACATGAGCAAGGCGTGACTATATGCGAGTGCATTACACTGATTGCACAGCAGTCAACAAGACAGGGGGCCAGCACCAAGATGCTGTGTTTCACACGCACTAGGACAGTCTCCCTTTGGGGAATGCGGCTCAAATTTTGTTAGCTGCTGTCACAGAACGAGCGCTAAAAATGGGCGCGCCGCCAAATTCTTGCGATAACGGGCGGGAGAAACACCGCGAGGTCAAAAGAAAAAAAAAGAAAACGAACATCCAAGGCTCCCCGGGCGCGCGCTCTCCCCTCGGAAGCGTGGCTTCGCCGACGAACCTCCTCACCCCACATCGGCGGCCCAGCAAGCCCGCGATATTTCTAGAATGAAGGAGGCGTGGCCACGCCGAGTTGAGTCATCCGACGCGGAGGGCAGTCGAACCGTCTCGCGCCTCTCTCCAGCCTTCGCTGCGTATCGCGCCGACGAAATGACGAGAACTTTCTGGAAGGTGGCGCGGAAGGTATTTAATCGAGCGGCCGAGACGAGAGATCAGGAGGAGACGGAAGTTAGCGCCAGAGCGCGTTGGGTATCCCGCCGTGTAGTCGGCGAAGGTTTTGTCCGTAGGGACGAAGCAGGAGATGAAGAGGATTTCCACCTGAGGGATGAAGGCCCGAGCTACAGGCAAGAGAGTGTGTTTACCGCTATCGAGCGAAGACGCGTGGCGACAGCTGCGTGTGTGAAGCCGACGTGTTCGGGCGAAGAAGTTTGAAGCTTGGAGAGTGGCCAATTGAAGGCGCGAGGTTTCCTGGAAGAGAAACTTCGAGGGCGCGGAACAACAACGCTGGACTTTGAGTGAGTGATTCTCGGAAGAGTATCATTCAGACTTTTGTTCCAAGGACTTTGGACTGAATAGGTTTTATATCTCTTTAGTCTTTAAGTGTCTTGGTTGTTCAAGGCATGCGACTGCATTGTAGTGTGTACTGTTGTCTGTGTCCGTTGTTCGAGTGTGGCTAATTGTACTGTGTAGTACGTTGTTTGATCGGTGGCATATTGTACTCAGCTATTGTGGAGTGAGCATATTTGTGTACTGTTTTCCTGATCTGCCGTTATTGAGAATATAGTTTGTTTGTTTATCAACTCTCGGCTCTGACTTGTTCTTTGGGCCACAGCCGGCGTCCGCTGGCGCGCCAAAAAGGACCACTTCTAAATTGTCCACGCTTTCGTGGTGCGGTTCGGGGGGCCAATACTTCGGCCCTTGGAATTAGCCCGGCGATCGCCTCCCTAATTAACGGGACCTGTGTGTGAGAGCTGCCATATGAAATTAACATACACACCAGGTTACAGGGGACGCTGCTTTTTCGACGAGCTTCAGTGGTTAAGAAAGGCCTGCTAAGTTGGCAAGACAGTTTCATCTTTAAGAATGTGTTAATTATAGTATTTTCATATAAGGACTACATGGCTGCATGTATGTAGCACTGTATGCGTAATTGAGGGTCAACTCACCATCCATGTTCTCATTCGGCCACGTTCCTTGCTTGCATTGAGAACAAAGGTAATCGCCTTGCACGTACTGGTTGTCGGCACACTGGACACACTTCCAGCAACACGGCTTTGTGATCGACTGGTGAACCTGCGCAAAAGGCATAACCGGCAGCTTAGATTGTGCCACGTTATACACTCTTTCGTATTCGTGATCAGTTTTCAGTCAATGTGAGAGTCATGGGCTCAATAACAGAGGGCGTAGAGATGAATTTAGCGCAGAGGACCCCTGGCGTTCGGAAATCAAAGAGTAGAATCAGCCAGTGCTGCTGGATCCACATCGTGCACTGGATGCTCTGAGATAGAAAAGAAGATCCTGGGACCTTGGCCGACGGTTTCGCAAACGCGCAAAGCCACGAAAGCCTTCTTGTGCTTTTTAAGGACCACCGGACTTCATGAGCGCTTGTGAAAGAATAGCGTGAGACCGTGCTGTGTAGTCTCGAGCTGACTATTCATTTATCTCTCTCTCTCTTACTCCTTTTCTTTTCTATCTGTTTTCCTTCTATTATTCCCCCTTTGCCCCCCCCCCCAAGTGTAGGGTAGCCAACCGAGCCAAGCTTGGTTAACCTCCCTGCCTTTCCTCTCGATTTCTTTCTGTGTCTCTCTCTGAGACAGACAGTGTTGTGTACTTCATGTGCTCCTGCAACAACCAATGTCCCGAAGGCCACACGAGTCTGGAGCATGACAAAAAGAGGGTTTTCTAGAGTGCGTCGAAGGACATGCGCATAGCGCACAAGGATGTGCTTTTTATTTTTTGTTTGCCTTTGCACATTTGTAGAACAAGAATGAGGAACCGAAAGCGATTGCGAGCCAGGTCTACACCGCTTCCACCGCCACCGTAAAAAGACATATAGAGACACGGTTATTTAGTTGGTGTGGAATAAGCTAACGGTAATCCTCTATGCATTTGATTCTTCGTGACATTTAGAAGTACAATTTTTTTGTGTTATATCGTTGTGTACCTCAATGACAAGGCATAGTGAACGTAATGGAGAAGCAAGCACTGCGTTGAAGCGCGTACTTGTTTCTAGTCGAAATGCACTGCATTCAACTATACATTATACGATTCTAGAGTACCGGCTACATCACGATATGTTGCGTCAATATAACATTATATATATATATATATATATATATATATATATATATATATATATATATATATATATATATCGGATAGCTTGTACAAAGCAGTACCAGCAATCTTCTCCTGCAACCACATGCGGACAGGATTAATTCATTCAGATGACGTCATATTGGCCATATAGTTGAAGTTGGTCAAGATAAAGGCATTAATAACCATCATCATCATCCATTACAGTCTAAATACGCCTACCGCAGGGCAAAGGCCTCTCCCAAGTTCCGCCAATCAACCTGGTCCTGTGCTTTTGCTGCCGCGTTATACCAACGAAGTTCTTAATCGCATCTGCCCACCCAGAAATTACTAATTTGCTGTCTCCCCCACACGCATTCGCTTGTTCTTGGAGTCCCATCAGTTACCGATAGCGACCAACGCTTATCCTGCCTCTGTGCTAAATCATTAAACGTGACGCAGGAATCAAAACCCGAAAATATTCAGTCAACCGCCAGGAAGGAAAGAAGGAAGGAAAAAAAGAAATAGAGAGAAGGGAATGGTTAGCCGGATGTAAGTTCGGCTGGCTACCCTGGGATGCGAGAGCGCGCATGATTGCTTGTGGTACTGAGAATTCATATACCTTGACGTGTCCGATGGGGCACGGCTTTCCGCATTCGGATGTGGGCACCTCGGTGTTGCCCTGCGAGCTCCATTGGGGTGTCTTGAACACCTCAAGTTGATCATGGGACCAGGTCCCCACAGTCTCGATATCGTAATCACCGTCATGGGTCTTGATAAAGTTAACCACGTCGTACCTTCAGAAAAAGGAAAATAATTAGTGGTAGCTACGCGCTAGTGGTGCGAAGATTGAGGAAACAGCAGAACTGATGACCTTCCCCACATATACTTGCTATATTATTATACTGGAAAGGAGGCACCTGCGCAGTATACCTGCAATGATCTCTTTACTTTGCTAAAAGGCATCTTCAGACATGTAAAAACATTAATTACGGCAGTATTCACAGAAATTAAGACAATTAACTTTTCAACCACTGGAAATAGCCGATCGAGTCCAATGCCCGCCGTGGAGGTCTAGTGGCTAAGTACTCGGCTGCTCACCCGCAGGTCGCGGGATTGAATCCCGGCTGCGGCGGCTGCATTTCCGATGGACGCGGAAATTCTGTAGGTCCATGTGCTCAGATTTGGGTGTGCGTTAAAGAACCCCAGGTGGTCAAAATTTTCGGAGCCCTCCACTGCGGTGTTTCTCAATCATATGGTGGTTTTGGGACGTTATACCCCACATATTATTAAAGTACTTTCTACGAATAGTCGACAGACACTTTGAAATTTTGGAAAGGCGGCCACCGGTAATTACCGCGGAATCGAGAGTTCTGACCAATTAAGCTGGCGAAACCGAAACCGACGCCCCAAGCAGAGAATCTACCATTCACTTCGACAACGCGCTAAATGACGACACTTTTTCCTTCGCCGTTACCAACCGTCAATCTGTAGAAATTCGCTTCGAGACCGCTTATCGACGCTAGCGCATCTTCTCCTCCCAATGTGAGGGAAATAGTTTCATCGCTTAACCATCAGTACTGTTCGGACTTTTGTTGGATCATTTCTAATAAGGGGACCTTACTACCATAGATCCATATCAACTGGCACAGTTGACTGTTATTTTGCACGGTGACGTCCTTTGACCAACTGTTCAAAATTAGCGCATTAATTTTCTAAACGTACAGCAATGAATACTTACCATGGAATCACGCTACGCTTCTTATTGAGCTCAGGTATGCTTCTCTGGTACACTGGGGTCGCTTCCAAGAGGTAATCGAAGAACTTGTCGCCACCGACATGGACGCGCCGATAGCAATTCTTGTCGACGCTCGTTTGGCAGTAGTCATCCAGCATATTGTGCAGCGCCCGGGCGACCAAGTAGATGGCGCTTTTGACGCCGTCGATTTGCGGGTCTTGCTCGTAGCCTTCACTGAGTGACTCATCACCTGCGAAAGACGATTTCTGAAGCCTCCCGGCCTGTAATTGTTAAATGTTAGATTTTCACGCGTCATCATTAAAGAGCTCATTTCGCAGAAATCTCGGCATCGGCATCGTTGGTTGCGAGCGAATAATCATCACCTTGTGCATAACCAAAACATCAAGATGCAGAAAATTTCCTCGTCCGTGTGAAAATCGAACCAGGGGTGTTCGCGTGGCAAGGACGTGTTATACCATACAGCCACGCGTCTGCTTGAGAATACAGTGAGAATAACTTCCTCTGCTTGGAAATGCAGTGGAAGCAACTTTCATGCTTTACAAACACATGTACGCGTCCTGTATACATGCTTCACAATACAACATCTATTATCGTAGTAATAATGCGTGGTACAAGTGTACATTGCCAACGCACGTCAGAACAGGTGATGATGACTACCTCGTGGTTCAAAGCTGGCCACCCACCACAAGTGGCGCAGATGTTACGGCATGCATACCCTTGTAGAGGGCGCTTAGCAAGTTCGGAAACATTTCGGAAACATTTCACGCTCATAATTACTCACGAGCATGCCACCTATTTCACAGAACACGCTATAGAGATCTATCGCTATCGCGTTCAACTTTTAAAAGTGAAGGTTAAAAATTCCCACACTTTATTAGTTTTATTTATCGAGCTGACATCACACTGTCTTGTTTTCGTTACTCCATTCATCACCAGGAAGAATACACCTACATTATTCCGCATGGCGGCTACGTCAGTGCATGCACGCGGTGTGTGTTTTGTAAAATAAATGGCTTCTGGTAACTTCACGATATAGGTACAAAAGATATAAGTACGAGAGGGGGGTAACATGTTTGGAAATGCAACTTTTAATGCTTCTCCTAAGTATAGCATTTGTTACTTCTTTTTTGCTTTCAAAGTGGAAAGCCGAGTGCAAGGCATCAGTGCTCGCACGAAATCATATATTTATTAAGACGAAAGCCTTCAACGTCTCATCAAAAGTGAAACGTGACCGTCGCCATGGACACGTGTGATGAAAAAAACAACCATGTAATGACGTCACCCTATGACATCATCACGACGTCAGAGGTTGTCGAAATTTGCGACGTCTTCGTGTTATGTGACGTCATTGTGACGTCGCACGTTTACTTCGTTCTTTGCTAAAAGATCGTTTTTCCTCACCTGTGCACTTCCGCTCATAGTGGTCGGCAGTTTCACCTTCGCTGTCAAGTGAACACTGGAAGTGCGACTCCCAGAACTCGCGAAACCACGGGTTCCTGGCGTTGTTCCTGGGATTCAGGCTCGTGTAGTAGGCTTCGAACTCTTCGTCGGGCTCGACGTGATTGCGGAAAGACAGAACACCGGCGGCTTGCTCTTCGAGGCCGGCAAGTAGTTCCTTGTCTGCCATCCATGATTCGCTGAGAATAGCCGTGTGGCGCATCTTAGACGTATATGCGTCGCAGTCGCACGTTGCATCTTACATCAGGAGGTTCGAAGCTAATGCACTGCGTGCCGACGGGTTGTTGAAGGAAGACAAGCAATCATTTTTGTTCAGTTGCCCGATTCGTTGTAAAGTGAATTACGTCGCTATCTGGGTTACCGTAAGTGTTTTTTTAATTTTAATGAGCTTAGCTGAACTGAAAGTAGCACCGTGTCATAAGACGGAAGACTTGAACAATACACATTCATTCACTAGGAGTGGCGACTCGGATGACGCTATATCTCCCCGCCGCGGTGGTCTAGTGGCTAAGGTACTCGGCTGCTGACTCACAGGTCGCGGGATTGAATCCCAGCTGTGGCGGCTGCATTTCCGATGGAGTCGGAAACATTGTAGGCCCGTGTGCTCAGATTTGTGTGCACGTTAAAGAACCCCAGGTAGTGGAAATTTCCGGAGCACTCCACTACGGCATCTTTCATAAACATATATGGTGGTTTGGGGACGTTAAACACCACATATCATTATCATCGGATGACGCTATTCGCATATTCTGCATGTAGAGTGGTAGATCTGCATTTATTCGTTTGTACAAAGCATGTACAATTGATATACTACAGCCGAACTACAGAAGCATTTTGCCAACGCCGCATGAAATGCGTGGCTGAGCGCCAAGAAAACTCAACTGTTGCTGCTTCACTATATATATGTGGGGTTTAACGTCCCAAAACCACCATATGATTATGAGAGACGCCGTAGTGGAGGGCTCCGGAAATTTCGACCACCTGGGGTTCTTTAACGTGCACCCAAATCCGAGCACACGGGCCTACAACATTTCCGCCTCCATCGGAAATGCAGCCGCCGTAGCCGGGATTGCTGCTTCACTATTTGAGGCTACTACTCAGTGTGAAAGTGACCGCGCACCAATACATTGTCGCACGAGTGAGCATGGTATATCAATTCTCGAGCCATACTTGTTCAGATTTATTGACATTTGTACTGTAACACAACAATTAGAATATGACTTCATAACTGAAGTCACAAAGGAACATAGAATCAAACCACTTTCTCTGCGTGCTGCACCAAAACAACATCCGTTTTATCGAAGAACAAATTCGTCTCGACTTGGCGCAGCTAAACGACGTCATTATAGGAGATTGACTTTTGTAGAAATTAGGTGCTGAACATTGAGTTTCTCTTTGGGACGTTAAACTCCACATATCAACCAACATTCAGTTTCTCAAGTCGAATGTGAGTGTCGATGGCAACACACGCACGCACACACTGAAACAAGCTCTTGCCACCAGCTGACACTTCTCGTCACTTTTTCAATTTTTTGAGCGTTCTGCGTGCTTACAGTATACTACTAACGCCTTTAACGAATTTTTAACCTATAATTATAGTACACCGAAATAAACGACCCGAATCGATCGCCCTTGCACATGACCATTCAAAATGCTGTGATTTATTATGTTCGCTACACCAATGAACTCATAGCGTTAGCTGCAATTTAGCTTTGTCGTGGCTTGTTATAACAATGCGCCATTTTTCACCTTGGCCGAGCTAAGTGTTCTGCAATATTATTTTGTTCCACCATGTGTATGCTGTGCAACATAACTCAGTTATGTAATTTTGTGCGAGTGATACCCTACTGACCATGTGTATGCTATTCCTTCTCTTCGTTCAAATGTTTTTGCACACATTGAACGATTGCTCACGCGCTTTTATTCCTTCTCACGTTAACCGATCTTTGTAAATTCTGAATATACACCCACTTAAGTGCTACTCAAAGTAGGGGACTTTGAGAGAGCGAATAATAATAATAATAATAATAATAATAATAATAATAATAATAATAATAATAATAATAATAATAATAATAATAATAATAATAATAATAATAATAATAATAATAATAATAATAATAATAATAATAATAATAATAATAATAATAATAATAATAATAATAATAATAAAGAAAAAAACAATAACAATGAACATAACGAAACACAGAGCAAGCGCACCACACTCACCTCACGACGAGAGTGAAACGTCCTGTGATGTTCGCGTTGCGAATGGCGGTGAGCAGCCGAACGATTGTGACGGAGGCGCAGAAACACACGATCACCCGGCTGTTCTCGTCGCTCTGCAGGTTGGCAATCGCCTCGTAGTACTCTGCCTTGGTCACCCGGGGGCTCAGCGCCAAGAAGCGCGCGATGCATACGCCCCTGTCCTTAGACACCGTCATGAACTCTGCCAAGGTGGCTTCGTTTGCGGCGTCTACGTAGGTAGGTGAAATATGTGCGAGTTAAAGGACCATGACCCCATTCTTATATTACTAGAGTAGGAATCAAAAGTATAGATTTACAAGAAAAAATGAAACGATACTTAAGAATCGCACGCGCTGGTTTGGTCCTCAGCAGAATCGGAGCAGTTACTTATGTTGTATGATAGGCATTCGAAATCGACACGAATGGGCTCACACAGCCATGATGTTCTTGCGCTGATAACTGCCGTCACCACTAAATGATGTCTCACTGCACTTGTTTCACGTGCTGATGTATATATAACCGCAATCAGTACTATAGCGTATACAATCGAAGTCTCGTGTTACTCTTAATTTTTGTCCAGCGCCGACGTAAGAAGCACGCTCATTTGTGATTAGGCGATTGGTCATCTATTAGTGTTTAAAACGTTACTGGCCCATAAAACTTGTTTTAAATCGGAATCATCGGTCTTTCATTGAAAGAGGTACGTACTTCCGCACTGCTGTGATAAAAAAAGTCTGCAGAGGTAGTTAAGCACCAGTCACGTGCATGGTCTGTAACGCTTACTTAAAGAGTAGTCGCGAGACCTCCTTCCTGAATGTGCGGCGTGCACACGGAAACACCATATTACTCAGTATGTCGTGAGGCCAGCCTAATTGAAATGCTTCAATAAAACACAGTTCTTTATCTTTCTCAAGTGCATTAAACTTATGCACACAATGTTCAATGACAACTTAGGTCTTGCAAGTAGGACACAATGGTGTCGCGGTAGGTTTCATCTTGTAGAGACGTACTGCTGTGTGCGCTAACACCATGCGGATACGAAGTAGCAGAGATGCCTCTGCTTTGGTTAGTACCTTTGTTACACAGTGCTTGTGAAGTTTAAACCACAGTGAATTGAAGTGCCTCGTGACAGCTTGCGCTTTTCGTCAATGTTGTCATTCGTCTGCGAGCTTCCTTGTAGTACATCCTTACCCAACAGTACGTCATACCAACTAGCCTTAAGTGAAACACCTTTAAAATTACCACTTCTTTCCTCGACAACTTAATGCCTACACACGGTACTCCTTCCCGTGCGTTTTTTATGAACCCACTGAAAGGCTCGCTCATGCCTGCGGTTAGCACCCGTCTCATCCCCAGGTTAGCTTTAAAGCGACTGGTTGACAATGAACGCTTTGGTCTCAAGGCGACTACTTTGATTCAATCGCTCGTTGCTCGATGTTTTGGTCGCGCAACCACAGTAGCAGACCTTTAAACTATCCAAGATGCGTAGCAACAGGACGTCAGCTTATTTTACGGAGCAGTGGAAATGCGTACAGACGGCAGTTATGTGCGGCGACGGGTACATGTCGCAACTCAGGTGTGAACATCAGTCACTCTAAGCCGCTTGTGGTCGCCACTTGAAAATGACCATGCGACCGGTGCTAGTGGCAGTTGTGAGTGAACCTTGACACCCAGCACCAGCCACGTGGGCATGCTTACCGTTAGTGAAGACTGTGGAGACGTAGGTCCAGTTGAAGTAGGCCACCAGGTCGGCCATGGCTTGTGCCTGCGTCGACTCATTCGAGGGCGCCACGCTGACGTAGTATCCCATCAGCGAGCTGGAGTCGGGCTGTTGGCCGTCGAACGAGTAGCCGATCACGGGAATCTTGAAGAGGCTCATCAAGCTGTGCACGTCGTGCGCTCCGCCCTCGAGTAACGGACCCACGACAGCGACCAGGTTTTTCTCTGGAGCAGTGTCCTCGCACCGGGCGGCGCGTATGCTGTCCACATCGGGCGGTGGCCGGTGGTACGGGTGCGGCTCCTCGCGGTATTCGACCGTGGACCACGCTGATCGTTTGATCATCTGCGACACCTGTTCGAGTGCGATGGCCGTGTATTGGCAGCTGTCGCGTATCTGGATTCCCAGCGTCGAGTTGGGCAGCAGGTCCGGGCGCGAGTTGATGTCGTCCACGGTCTGGTGGACATAAAAAGCACGATCACTAGCCTAATTCTTTCATGCATAACAGAGAAAACAAAGAGGAAAATCGAGTAATAAAGCGAGATGGAGAAACATAACTTCAAGAGAGAGAAAGAGGGGGAAAGTTGAGTAAAAGGCAGGCAGGTTGACCAGTAGAAAATTAACTCGTTTGCTACCCTGCACTGAGGATGGAGTAAAAGCGAACATAAACAAACTGCACATGCACCATGCACTCAAGCATGGTAGTGTCATAGCCATTCAGCGAGGCCAATTCACCGCAGGAACTTCAGCACCGCCTTCGTCACCTTTTTTTTGAAGCTCGAACGTTGCAGCGCTACAAAATTAACTGCACAGAAAGCGGTTGACCATCGAGGTGGACTAACTTTGTTGAGAGCAGTTGTCTTTGGGAGCTGAAGACAATCACAAAGCATGTGGGCGATGGTTCCCTCGCTGTCACAGTTACTCTGGGTAAAGCCCTTATAACCCAAGGCACCACGGGCTATTGCGACTTGCCGAACCTAATCAAAAACCGCCAATTTGTTTTCTAAGTCCAGTTCGGAGATTCGCACCTCCGGCTCCAATTTATGAGTCAGGTCTTAATTAGAGGCGAGACAGCGTCTGCTGGACGCTTGTTACATTGCAGGTTCTTAGTTAATGGGTGTCCGAGCCGTCGCCCCAGACTCCCACGAAAAGACGAGGCCGTTTGTACGCCACACTTTATACACACAAAAACGAACACACATAACATGGACAGGCTATTTAAAGAATCCTTCACTGTCTCTGTGAACTATCAAAGTCCTAAGCTAGCCGTCCCTCCTTTTAGCATGGACACAAGACATGAGGTCGGTCTCACCGAGGTTCGTTGCTACGTCTTGAGCTGGCTCGCGTTGTCCGCACGGTCAACCAGGCGACTAGTTGATGGGTAGGCTCCGCCACCGCAGCCGCGTCGCGGCTGGACACATCCGCTGGAGCTCGTGCCCGTAGCCCGACAGCTCCGCGTTGCTCGCACGGTAGACGAGGTGGACCAGTTGGCACGGTAGACCAGGCACTACCACCGGCCGCGTCCCGGCCGGACACCTCTGCTGGAACTCGTGCCCGTAGCCCGACAGCTCCGCGTGTCCTCAAGCACAGGATGCTTTGAAGCCGCAGCCCGTCAGCGACGCACGGCCGTGGCAGGTAGAACGTGGCAGGTAGGCCGGGCTCGACTGTTACTAGGCTCGGGTCCGGAACCCAACGGCCGAGTCGAGAGCCCCGTCTTCCTCGTTCCTTCTCGTACCTTCGCCGCCACGCTACTCCGCGCTCGTGCTACCTTCGTCGTTGTCTGCTTCAAGCGCGCACTTTGTATGGCGCGCACTTTGAATGGCGCGCACTTTGAAGCTTCGCGCACGACACATATCACAAAAGCCCCCCCTTAAATGAGTTTTTTTTCTTTTTTTAAAAAAAAAAACTGCTGACACGTGCGCGGTCTGTAAGCCCCTTCACTGTATATGTCCTCTGTATAGTTCACATGTCGAGGTCCAATATTTACTAAATACACAAGAACACCGTTAAATACACTGACATACTTCGAGTGTCCAACACCCAATATCACAGTGCATGAAGTCCGAACTCTTGGCTCACAATCTACTCATGAAGTCCGCACCGGTATTTTCCGACCCTTTTATATGCTGAATGCTAAATGAGTATTCTTGCAATGCCAGGCTCCACCTCAGTCCTTTGGTCAATGGTGTAAACTGGTATAGGTGAATCTGCCTCCTCTTCTTCCATCACTACGAATGACGCTGTTTGTGTAAACCTCTCCGGTTCGCGAATCCTCGTAACGCTTTAACATGTTGATGTGGAACAACTTGGTGTCACGTCCCAAGTCCAACCAGTAGTCATGACTGCCCTTTTTCCCTGTGACCTTAAAAGGTCCTTTCCATTGCATGAGTAATTTATTTTCCGTAGTAGGGAGTAGAATAAGGGCCCGGTCGCCTACTTTCAAGCTGACGTTTCGTGCTTCGCCGATCATAGTATTGCTTCTGTGATTTCTTGCTCGTGTCAAGTTCTCATGAGCCAGCTGCAGTGTTTTTTCAAGACGATCTCGCAGATCCAATACATATCCGTAAGTTGTCTTCGCCTCGTCGCCGATGTGTTCTCCAATCCATACTTCTTTTAACAAACTAAGTGGTCCTCTGACGTCACGCCCGTAAATAAGTTCGAAGGGAGAAAATCCCGTGCTGGTCTGAGGCACTTCACGATAGGCAAAAAGGAGTGGGGCAAGCAACCGATCCCAGGATTTTGGTTCCTCCTGGCAGAGCTTCCGCAACATCTGTTTTAACGTACCGTTAAATCGTTCCACCAACCCGTTACACATAGGATGATAAGGTGTAGAACTGAGGTGCTTAATGGCCAGTAACTCGTTGACTTCTTTCATCAGTTCGGAAGTAAAACAAGATGCTTGATCACATAGAATTTCACGCGGGAATCCTACGCGTGAGAACATCTCCACCAGGCCCTCTGTTACTGTCGCCGAATCGATTGCTGGCAGGGCCACCGCGTCCGGGTAGCGCGTGGCGAAGTCCACCATGGTCAATATGTAGCGGTTTCCGTTTCTCGACACAGGTTTTAAAGGACCGATAATATCGATTGCCACTCGCTCGAAAGGGGTGTCGATCAACGGCATTACGCCCAGAGGCGCCTTGCCTACTTTACCTTTTGGATATGCTCTTTGGCAAGTGTCACAGGATCGCACGTATCTCTTTACTTCTTCCTGAACTCCTGGCCAATAGAATGATCCTAGTACTCGGTCAATTGTCCTCTTGATGCCTTGATGGCCCGCCATCAGACTTTCATGAGCTAGCTGCAGTACTTGGCTCCGCAGTTTGCGAGGAACAACTACCTGCTGTACTATCTTGCCGGAGGATAACCGATAATGGCGATATAAAACTCCCTTTTGCATAACAAACGAATATTCTGTCGATCCTCTCCCAAAAAACACCTGCCCAACTTTGTTCCTACAGAGATCTAGGCTCTTGTCCTCCGCCTGCTCAATCTTGAGGATTCGTTGGTTGATATTCAAAGCGGTTGCTTTCACCGAATACAACGAAGTACTTGAATTCTTGACTACGCTGATCATTGGTTTCTCGTAGCGATCTGCTTTCATCACCCCTAATCTCTCCTTGACGCTTTTAGACTTCGTCTTCCTTTCCGACAGTCCCTCGCTCCACCTGCTATCTGGATCATTGGGATCACGGGATCCTGGCACGTTTCCCACGATGACGTCATACAATGGGGAAGTCATGCATTTAACGATCACCGT
Source organism: Rhipicephalus annulatus (assembly GCA_013436015.1). Classification (NCBI taxonomy): domain Eukaryota; kingdom Metazoa; phylum Arthropoda; class Arachnida; order Ixodida; family Ixodidae; genus Rhipicephalus; species Rhipicephalus annulatus. The sequence goes on from WOVY01004153.1 coordinate 172,342, forward strand.
GCCAGAAAAATAGGGCGAAAATATCTCCACTTTTGCTTCGGGAACTTTTATTCTGCTCCCATCGGCTAAAAATACTGTCGTCATAGCTCCTGTCAGCACTTCGTCGGGCACGAGGGAACGTCGCACAACCGTCGTGTTACTTCCTGTATCCCGAAGAACCGAGACAGGCTTACCAAATAGGAGACCCTGGAGAACTGGCATCTGATATTTCGTTGCCATTTGTTGCGTGTTTACTGCCCCCGACACATTATTCTCGGGCCCGCCGCCGGATGCGTTATCATTGTCTTTAGAGTTCTCTTCGGACAATATACATGAAGCCTTTTTATACGTGGCGGGTTTCTTGGTGCAAACTTGGGTATCGTGTCCTGCCCTACGACAATGCCCACAGTAAGGTTGCTTCGTCCGAGCGCGACAATCTGAGGCTTTATGGCCGATTTTGTTGCAAACAAAACATTGCACTGAAGTTTTTGAGGTCGTGCTCCCACTTTTCACAGCCATGCCGTTTTCAGCCTTTTCTCGGAAAACAAGCAGGTTAGACTGTCGCTGTGCCTCTAAAAACTGATCTGCCGCTTCAGCCATTTCTTCAAGTTTACGGCAATTCTTTTCACGCAAAAAGAGCGCCACTCGATCATGACACTTACTGATGAACTGTTCAGCTACAATCAGGTCACGAACTGACGCGTATTCTTTGTCTACTTTCGACATTTCCACCCATCGGTCGAAAAAACTCATTAATCGTGCAGCGTACTGCCGGCCGGTTTCTCCCTCTTGAGGCTTACTGTGCCGGAACTTCTCACGGTACCCTTCCGCTGTGAAGCGAAATCGCTGAAATAGAGCCAGTTTCACTTTCTCGTAATCAAGTGCATCTTCAGGGGATAGGCGACCAAACACTTTTAGCGCTTCTCCGCTTAGGCACAAACTCAGAGCCGTGGCCCACTTGTCTCTAGGCCACTCTTGCCCTGTCGCCACATTCTCAAACCTTTTTAAGTACGCATCTAGGTCATCCCGGTTTTCATCAAATCCTGGTATAAAATTATGAGGATTGACGTTGGAAGACACCCTTGATGATCGACCTATGTCTGCCCCGACAGGCTCTCTGGCGGTTTCAGTCTGAGTCAGTTGAAGGCGCAATTGGATCGTCCTTTGGGCCTGCTCCTCGACTTGTAATTGCAACTGCATTTGTTCCTTCTTCGCCTCTCTTTCTGCCGCCCTTTCCTCACGAGCTCGAGCTTCTCGCTCATCAATCCAAGTTTTCAATTCGGCACCTTCCAAACCCATGCGCATGGCCAACGCCATTAAATCTGTCGAGCTCATCTTTTCCTCACTAATCGTCAGCCTCACTCAAGCGATACAAATGGCCTCGTCCTGTCGCAGCGGACGCCAGTGTTACATTGCAGGTTCTTAGTTAATGGGTGTCCGAGCCGTCGCCCCAGACTCCCACGAAAAGACGAGGCCGTTTGTACGCCACACTTTATACACACAAAAACGAACACACATAACATGGACAGGCTATTTAAAGAATCCTTCACTGTCTCTGTGAACTATCAAAGTCCTAAGCTAGCCGTCCCTCCTTTTAGCATGGACACAAGACATGAGGTCGGTCTCACCGAGGTTCGTTGCTACGTCTTGAGCTGGCTCGCGTTGTCCGCACGGTCAACCAGGCGACTAGTTGATGGGTAGGCTCCGCCACCGCAGCCGCGTCGCGGCTGGACACATCCGCTGGAGCTCGTGCCCGTAGCCCGACAGCTCCGCGTTGCTCGCACGGTAGACGAGGTGGACCAGTTGGCACGGTAGACCAGGCACTACCACCGGCCGCGTCCCGGCCGGACACCTCTGCTGGAACTCGTGCCCGTAGCCCGACAGCTCCGCGTGTCCTCAAGCACAGGATGCTTTGAAGCCGCAGCCCGTCAGCGACGCACGGCCGTGGCAGGTAGAACGTGGCAGGTAGGCCGGGCTCGACTGTTACTAGGCTCGGGTCCGGAACCCAACGGCCGAGTCGAGAGCCCCGTCTTCCTCGTTCCTTCTCGTACCTTCGCCGCCACGCTACTCCGCGCTCGTGCTACCTTCGTCGTTGTCTGCTTCAAGCGCGCACTTTGTATGGCGCGCACTTTGAATGGCGCGCACTTTGAAGCTTCGCGCACGACACATATCACAACGCTGTGTGCACAATGAACGTTATGAGTTCGAATGTCTGGGTGGAGTCGCACAACAGACGTTTGTCGCTGTGGTTTTCGGGCAATATCGTCTGAAGTCTATGTAAGTTGATGTGGGTGCTTGTATTCGGCGCCAATTCCTCGCCTGTGATACGTGGGGCGACTATTCGATATGGAATGCAACGGCTGTAACACACTTTTTCCATAGTTAATAAAGTGCACGGTTGTATCTGTTTATCGGTTTTGTTGTTGTAATCTTTAAAATGTTATGATGTTCGTGTTACTCAGGTCCTACACACCGGTCACACGGACATAATCCCTATTCGTTTTACGTGAATTTCTAGAAGTGATCATCGGGGCCAAATTTGAGGATATATGTTTGCGTGTTCGTGTAAATAAAAAAATGGGTTGCCAGTCAGCTCTTGTCCGCGTCAGGTGTTTTTGTCTCGTTGATGCTTCCCCCTCCGCTTCTCTAACTGCAGCGGTGGTCACTAAAGGTCTACGAAGTGTTCTATTGTGCAACCAAGCCCATAGTAAGGGAGTTTTTTTGGGGAGGGGTAGGAAGGCGTGGGCCTTCCTACCCCTCCCCGAAAAAAGCTGATATCTTGTCATGTTTATGTCAAGATATGTATAGCTGATATCTTTGTCATGTTTATTGATCATTAAAGGAACAGACGTCGCAGGGTGATAGTTTGATGTCCATGGGCTCTCATACGGGAAGTTTGTAGACTTCACATGCAATGTAGTGTGCTTTGATATGTGTGCTCTTCTATGTGCGGAGTGTTTCATACTTGAAGGAAAGTTTTTTCCCCTTAGGAAAAAAAAACGTTTTAGAGGATATTTCGCCTATAGGTGTGAAACTACTTCAACGCCCTAGAAGGTTCCTTTCCACACTCACTACTACCACTACCACTGCCACTACCACCACCATCATCATCATGTAATCACCATCATTCCTGTTTTGTTCTATTCGAACAGGCTTGCTGACAAGAGTTTGATGTTTATATAACCTCGGCAAATCCTTTTTTATGAGTCCTACTGTGCAAAAAAGAAAGCTACCAAGGAGTGAAATAGCGTAAAGAAATAGCATAAAGCAAACCGAAACCAAAAAAAATTCCAGTACACAATTTGTTTGGAGGCGTTCACTTTGAAATAGTATGTTGACACGCAGAAATGTCTCTCCACGTTATTTTAATTACCCCCTTCATGTTCCTCAGTGCAGAGTATTACCTGTTACGCTTTGCCTTTCCATGTCTTTCCATCTTTTCTGAAATAACACTCACCTCTGTCTCACCCGATTGCAAATTTTGGCGTGTTCGCATATTTAATGCCCTCTCGTTTGCTATCTCTGATTATTCGTACAAAGTGTTTTTCACTGCTTGCTGCATTGTTATCGCACTTGACTTATTCTCTAACGGACGTCCCCCCGACAGTTTTCTAACTTCGGGACCTCCTCTGTACTGTAGAATTTATTCATGTAAATGTATGCATTCCTGAAATAAAGTTTGATTTGATTTGATTTGATTCCGGGTGTTTCGCATGCTGATTGCGAAGGATATAAGCACCTGCAGTGCGGCCTCGAATCGCTGGATGCCCGGTAGTTCCCAAACTCCACCGCAGCTGCTGGATGCATTCTCGTTCGTGTAGGGAGGACGGTGAATCGGGAACAGGGCTCCGATGAGGAAGTCCTCTTTTTGGGTGGATTTGTAGTAGTAGCGCACGGAGCGACACCGCTCCACCGTTATCAGCACGACGAAAAAAAGCGACAACCACCAACCCAACATGTCGTATTGCCTGTTGAATGGAATAGAAACGCTTTAGTGCGCTTACGGCCATACGCGTAAGCATGGGGGGGGGGAAGGGAAGAGGGGGCGCTAAGCCAGCCTCATACATTGACATTATAAAGAGAAGGAGGTGTGAGGGGATAGGAGGGCGCAGAGTCAGCCCATAGATTGGCATGACATAAAGGGGGGTGCTGCGAAGAACCTTTGTCTCTAGGTGGTCGAAATTTCCGGAGACCTCCACTACGGCGTCTCTCATAATCATATGGTGGCTTTGGGACGACAAACTCGACATAGCTATTAAATCAAATCAATCAGCGAAGAACCTTTGCCGCCCTCCCCTCTCCTGAAGAGAAACCCTGTGCACGCTTATGCTTATAACGAGCAGTTTCGAGGTCAAAGTGTTGACAAGACACTGCTTCTGTGGATGGTTGTGTGCCGTCTACCTCGGTAACCTGCAGCGTTTAATAGAGTGTCTTATAGCACAAGCACAAGTTAACATGAAAGCAAGCTATACCAGCTGGTCGCGGTACACACGAAACAGCGCCGAAAAGGCGTTTTTGTTGTAATTGCAGACATAAGAAAATAAACGCACGTCGTCCACGTGTAAAATTATGCTACCAGGTTTAGTTGAGGTCGTCCTTCATGAGGCACAAGAAACATGGTTAAGCATAAACTTACATCACACATGTAAGCATATGCTTAACCATTTTGTTCCGGAAGCCCTAATAAAAGTCTGAGGCTGAAAAATGTATGTTAAACGAAAGAAAAAAGTGTTTGAGCTAATGATAGAGTGATTTATATGCTGGTTTTATTTTGATATGGCTCGGCATTCCAATTAAACTTTGTGGCTTGTACAGATGCTGCGCGAAATTCACATTGTCATACCCACTATACCGACAGTCAACAACCTGGCGTCTTTACACGACATTTTGTGGAAAAATCATGCGACGAATTGGCATTCGCGGATACAAAGAATAAGATGTTTTTTTTTAAATTTCACCCGTTACTTCTAAACTTTAAGAAAAACACAGCGCAAGTACTTACATTACAAGCTATAAGAAATGCGACCCTCCTTTTCGGCCAATCAGCTCATTGAAACCACGACGCCAGCATTCGACGCATTCCGTTCATATTGTCGACTGCCCGAGCGGTGGCACGTATCACGCGTGTCTGCGCGTATCACAGTGTACCCCCCCCCCCCCCGCACACACAACAGCCGGGCCGATGCTTCACGCTCACGACAGAGCAACTACGATGCCTCCATTTCAGATCCGATCAGTTCAGCCGCACCACCTGCTCGTAATGCGCTCTCATACAGGGTGAACATGCAGCAGTGCATCGATGGTGCTAGCAATGGCCGTGAAGCCGCTCCGCGCTTCATCGAACAATGATCACGATAACGAATGCGCTCTCCCGCGGAAGGCGAGTGTGTTCAGTGGGCCTTGACAATGTTTTTCCTATTTGGGAGGTTGCGAGATATATTTCCTGCAGTGTTGCTTCCCAGGGTCATACTCATTTTATGCATCATATGGGTACGTACATGTGGCGTACCGCAGCGCATGCGCCATACTGACGCCCATGGACGTGGGCATGATTCTCTATTGAAAGGGGAGATGTGCAGTTTCAGGGAGAGAGAAAAAAAAATGGCCCTGTACGTGCATAGTTCACTGCAAATGTCATTGAGATACGATAGCCTCGCGTGTGGAGATAGTGAACATAACGTTTATTTGATGTTCTGCGCGAGGAAATCGGTGAATTGTATTCTGGAAGCGCTGCGTTAGAAAGTCTCAATCCGTGCAGCGAAGACGAACGAGCGCATCGAGAAACGTTCGACACGAGCTCGATCTCGCAGAAAAATGCGCGCCAGTCTCGGTGGCGAAAAAAAAAGTTTATTGCAGAAAGGCTTGTGAGTGAAAGGGGGGTAATCTCTTATTTAAGAATACTCTGACCTGCACCCCCGCCGTGCTTAAGCGGTGCGTTGACGCTGGTTTCGGAGATCACTGCCTCCCACGCTTCACCGAGGAGCGTTTCCGCATTTGTTGCTGCTGATTGTAGCGCTGGGATACTTAACTGCTTCGCATATGACTGTAGAAGGCGTGCCACAGTGTCTGCCACATCGCAGAGTGGTCAGATGTAGCCGTGTAACATTGGTATCTTAACGTGCGATATGATGCCGTGAGTGAACGCACTGCGTTGCAGACGCCCGTATAGTCAGTGCGTTCGCCTCGTCTCTTGTGTGTCTGGGACGTGGGGAGGTAATAGTCCGCGTTGAAGCCTGTTGCTGCAATAAGCCGAATGAAAAAGAGGCTTCGCATTGTAGGCAGAAATGAAAAGGAAACCGCGACGTGCTACTCAGGACAGCCTGCCTTTAGAATCCCAGATTTTCCGCCGGAGTGAATGTGGGAAGTAAACAGCTTTTGCATTGCAACATGCAGGGGTACTCGCCAGCAGGGGTGTAGCGATGGCTGGGGGGGGGGGAGGTCGCAGGGTTATACTCTAAATACCCCCCCCCCCCTTCCCTGGCTATGCCTCCCGGTTAACTTTTGCTTGCGTATATATACATGCACTCTTACAAACGAACATACGAACATGAATTAAATACAGTTGAACCCCCTTCCCCTAAAAAATTATGGCCACGTGCCTGCTCGGCAGCCATTATATTCGATACCCTATTATACCACAAAGCCCTGCACGCTAAACAATGAAGATACAGGTAAACCTGATGAGGGTATGAGTATGACTTGATTCCACCGTCGATAAATGAAAGGGGGCGTAAGTGGGATGGGCCCATATTTGACAAAGCAACAATTCTATCTGATGATGTCATGATTTCGCAACGCCTTATATTACATCATTGACATAGGAATCTGGCGCCCCGCCGCGGTGGTCTAGTGGCCAAAGTACTCGGCTGCTGACCCGCAGGTCGCGGGTTCGAATCCCGGTTGCGGCGGCTGCATTTTCGATGGAGGCGGAAATGTTGTAGGCCCGTGTGCTCAGATTTGTGTGCACGTTAAAGAACCCCAGGTGGTCGAAATTTCCGGAGCCCTCCAGTACGGCGTCTCTCATAATCATATGGTGGTTTTGGGACGTTAAACCCCACATATCTATCTATCTATCGGAATCTGGCGCACATCACACCACGGTCGCGTCATTTTTTGACGTCATCGCGGGATGATTTATCGCGTCACTCGTGCTGACACCACCAGCGCCGTCGGTCAATTTTCGTGTTTGATGAGGTATTCAAGGCTTTCAAGTGATTAATGCGAAAATGAAAGTTTATGGGGAAGCCGCTAACAATTCCCGTTCCTTATTATGCTGCACTAATGCTATTATGGTCTCATGAATTGACATGATGAGGATAAATAAATAGATAAATAAATAATTAAACAAATAAAAATGAATAAGAGCTGCGGTCTTCAGTACTAAATATCGAAGTTTGTAACGTTAAAAAATTACATTTTAGGAATATGGAAAGATAGCATACGTCATAGCCAGCCATTCCAACATAATATATTCGTTGCCCAACTAATTGTACGAGAGCAAAAAAAAAGGAAAAACAAATAAGCGGAAGCAGAACTTAGCTGGCATGGCCGAACGACATGACCGGGTAACAATCAAACGAAGACCTATAAGTAGTGCATGGCCAGATTGCGGGTGCTGCTGAAGGCTAGAACTGCGGGACAGTAAACAAACAAGCAATACGAGAATAGCAGACGCCATTAGTCTGTCGTCTGGAAATTCATTAGGTGAAAACTATCAGGTTCCAAAGAAGCAATTGTTGGGCAAGGAAAGACACATAAATGCAAGATAAATGATACCGAAAAGACTCAGCCCTCCACTCATGACTGGAGCTGATGTTCCACTGCACTTCCCCATCTATTCCCCTTATCACCGCCACCATTTAGTTAGACCCCGCAACCACTCCCCTGGCGTGCTCGTTAGAGACTCAATCTTAATTACGTCCAGCTAATTACGGCTCCCCGACGGTAGCGACAGCCAATCGATTTTCTTTTTAGATCACGTGACTCGGTTCCACTTCAATTAGTGCCACGTGCCTGTTCTTGCCCCAAGTATTGCGGCCTGTTTTTCTAGCGTGTCTTCAACGCCATGTGCGCTATTAAAATTCAAAGGGACACTAAAGTCAAACAACACTTCATGCCAGAGTGAAAGCTCAATGTATGACAATGTATAAATGACAATATTATTTTTGAACAGCAGTGCCTTACTTGCCGAGAAATAGAGGTAAAGGAACGAGAACACATGCGCTATGATAGGACATTCGTAAAATGATCGCGATTACGTCAGAGGTGCGGCTTACAATTAATCACTAGTAATCAAACTAGCTGCACTAAAAAAACCTTCCGTGAATCAAGAGGCGTAACAAAATGCTGTTTGTTCGTTACTGTTTGATTCATAAAAAAAAAGTCACCGGGCGTTACTATGGGGAATGGCGGGAGTGGTTCAAAAGTTAAATAGGTGGATAGCAAAATGGTGCGTTGCCTGCTATAGCACTTTCGATTCGAGGCATATCCCTTCGCCGCTTCAAGGTGCCTGCTGTGCAGTGTAATTGGAGAGGTGACTTGTGCAATTGTCACACCGGTCCCGTTAATTAGGGAGGCGATCGCCAGGCTAATTCTAAGAGCCAAAGTATCGGCCCCCCCGAACCGCACCACGAAAGCGTGGACAATTTAGAAGTGGTCCTTTTTGGCGCGCCAGCGGACGCCGGCTGTGGCCCAAAGAACAAGTCAGAGCCGAGAGTTGATAAACAAACAAATTATATTCTAAATAATGGCAGATCGAAAACAATACACAAAAATGCACACTCCACAATAGTTGCATACAATATGTCACCAATCAAACCAATCAATCAACGTACTACACAATACAATCAGCCACACTTGAAACAGCGGACACGGACAACAATACGCACTACAATGCAGTCGCATGCATTGAACAACCAAGACACTTAAAGACTAAAGAGATAGAAAACCTATTCAGTCCAAAGTTCTTGGAACCAAAGTCTAGATGATACTCTTCCGAGAATCACTCACTCAAAGCCCAGCGTTGTTGTCGTTCCGCAGCCCTCGAAGTTTCTCTTCCAGGAAACCTCCCGTCTTCAATTGGCCACTCTTCAAACTTCAACTTCTTCGCCGGAACACGTCGGCTTCACACCCGCAGCTGTTGCCACGCGTCTTCGCTCGATAGCGGTAAACACACGCTCTTGCCTGTAGCTCGAGCCTTCACCCCTCAGGTGGAAATCCTCTTCATCTCCGGCTTCGTCCCTACGGACCAAAACCTTCGCCGACTACACGGCGGAATCCCTACGCGCTCTGGCGCTCACTTCCGTCTCCTCCTGATCTCTCATCTCGGCTGCTCGGTTAAATATCTTGCGCGCGACATACCAGACGGTTCTCGTCATTTCGTCGGCGCGATACGCAGCGAAGGCTGGGAAGAGGGCGAGACGGTTGGAATGCCCTCCGCGGCCGATGACTCAACTCGGTATGACCACGCCCCTTTCGTTCTAGAACTTTCGCGGGCTATCTCGGCCGCCGATGTGGGGTGAGGAGGTTCGTCGGCGAAGCCACGCTTCCAAGGGGAGAGCGCGCGCCCGGGGAGCCTTGTATGTTTGTTTTCTTTTTTTTTCTTTTGACCTCCCGGCGTCTCTTCCGCGCGTTACCGCAAGAATTTGGCGGCGCGCCCATTTTTAGCGCTCGTTCTGTGACAGCAATTCTGTGACGCTTTTGTAGCCGCTTGTTCAGTAAATATGTTCTTCTTCCTTTTTTATTTGCGCATGGATAGACGATATTTTGCGCATTTCAGAGAACGAAGCGAGAAGCGCAAATGGGCAAATACAAAGAACAATAAGAGGTGGGCTCCGAAGGCAGCAAGCGATTATACTTTGATTCATGCAGTAATCTTTTCCAGAACCAACTAAATTCAATATTTTTGAGCCCAAACGGTGACCACTTTGAAATCAATCACACGTAGTTATGGGCACATGCTGCCGAATGTCAACATACGTTCGATGACAACAGAAGTACGTGCACTCTGTCAGATTTATAAAAACCACTGAGCACGTTAGGGGCCCACGGAACAAAATGGCCACTCTGTTAATGGTATCGTAGGACGTAAAATGATCGAAATAGCTTTTGAAGCAACGAGTAGCATGGTATGGTGTCTTTATTGCAAGCGTAAAGTGCCGATAGGCCGTGTTATGTGTTGTGTACAGAGAATTTTGCATATATTGAAACACAACGTTCGAGTGTGTGGTACAACAAAATCTAACGTATAGAAAGATGGCAAGGCGTAAGAAAAGCCAAAAAACTACAAGCGCATTGAATTTTCAGAGTAACAGTTGGCGATATCGAACCCGGGATGTTGTCTTTGTAGCGCAAGAGCAAATTAAGAATTTTACGGGTGAGCAACATAAAAACAAATCGACAAATATTTCGTGATGCTATGATGTCCAGAAAATTATTGCATGTAACGAAAGAAGCGTATAAAACCCTCTGCAGCAAAACAAGAATGTGTCCGGAGGTGCATTCCGCTTGAATGAAGAAATGACTCCTCGCACGATTATATCTATCGCGTAGTGACTACATTTGTTATTAAACTAAACTGCATAGCTCTCCAAAGTATTATACAGCGATTTGTGAGAAAAGGCACCGCGAGTGCTGTGTGGAACACGCAGAAAGTGATGGCACTGGAAAGAATTCCCGTACGGTGGCATGGCATCTCGAACTGGAAGTTGATGCAGGCGGGTGCCGTAGCCCACAATTTTTTGCGTGAGCCACCATTTTGCTATCCACATGTTTTCTCCTGGGTGAATTAGACAGGTCGTGGCATCTAGCGGGGCTCAGTTGAACTAAGCACGTCCGCCATCTCGCAGGTCATGGCAGGAATTCGTTAAATGACCGTTTTTACGGCTGTCGCTCCGGCCACTTTCGTTCTGCTGCTACTAGTGTCGGCAGCCGCGCAGAAAAACCGGGCAACATTGTGCACGGCAACAGTGACGTAACACGTTCACCTTGATTTGGGTAATTTGAAGTGCCCTTATCTGATGAGGACCACTAAAACATGATTTTATTTCAAAATAAGCACTTTCTTGGTACAAAAGTAACACTAACGGGTTCTTGGACCGCTGTTTCAACAATCAACCTCCACTTAATAGTTGCCGTTAGTGCCCTTTTAAGCCATATCACTTAGATACCTCATCAAACACAAAAATTGATAGTCGGTGGTGTCAACACGAGTGATGCCAAAAATCACCATGTGATAGCGTCACAATATGGCATGATGACGTCGTAATAACCAAAGTTTTTAACATCACCACGATGTCACTGTGACGTCATCCTAATGTCACATAGCGTGACGTCTATATAATTTTGTGGTAGGAATGCACTGAAGTCTGGAAGAATGCAGATGAAGATAAAGCACCATGCCTCTTGTATCAGCCGGCTTCACGTATCTCTTGCAGCCGTAGCAGTCAAGCAAGGGACGTGACCGGGTAGTGAGGAACCTAAATAATGAAAAGCCGAAATATTGAAGTGCTCAAATGCTGAGGATACCTGAGAAATGCTCCATTTCGTTGTGTAAGTGCGATGCAGGACAGAAAGAAAGTTTTAGCTGAGATAAGCGGGATTATAAAACTGTTGAATGAATAGTTTCAGTGCTACGTTGAACTTCGCTATAGCTTAGCCATCATGTCTACCCGTGGGGCACATGCACGTAAATTAGGAGCACTTGCTGTAATGAAAGAAAATAGGAGGAAAAGAATGGCAGGGAGGTTAACCAGCCTATAAGCAGCCGGTTTGCTACCCTGCGCATGGGAGGGGGATGGGGGAGATGAAAGGTAGGGGAGAGAGGGAAAAAATAAACACAGCACATTAGGCAGCACACTCGCCCACACTCAGTCATGTTTTCCAGTCTTGTCTTTCGCGTTGTGTGACATTGCTGTTACAGCCACTTGTTCAAGTCTGTGTCGCGTAGAATTTTTAACAGTGCTCGTGTCGCCTTCTGTTGCAGTGTCCTCTCACGGGCACTTGAAAGAATAGTGTCCACAGACATTTGGCTGTTGTTGATGCGCGCAAGAATGGATGCCAGTGACTGTCTCTGGATGTTATACAACGGACAGTCACACAGGATGTGGTGTAGCGTCTCTTCGCAACGACAGGCATCGCAGAGAGCGTTGTCGGCCATTCCTATGACAAATAAGATTTTGTAAATGCACTTGCTGTAAGCTTAGAAGGCTAAACATAGACCCGGTGAGCTCTAGCATTGCAGCCATTTTTCGAGGGGTAAACACTGCAAGCTCTCCCTCTTTGCGGCAGGGCGGCAACAGCCCACACCAGTCAGCAGAGCGGACTCGCCATCAAGGAGTCCATGATGAGGCTAAGCCTAGCCTAGCGAGGCCGAAGAAGACGGCGAAGTCCGGGACGCGGTGACGACGACGAGCGGCTCGTTCAGTGGTACCAACCGACGGCGACAGTAAAAAGTTGAGGAGAAAGTCAACGACGTACGTGACAAATCTCGACCCGGCATTGGAGGGAAGCTGACGTGAACCATAAGATCGTTCGATTGTGGAAACGCCATATTGGATTAGGGGCAGTGGCTATGGCTAACAACGAATTTAAACTGGTTTGCAGACTATTTTGCTTCTACTGTTATTGGGGTAATTTTGTGTTCACGAGTGGTGCTTTCATTTTCGCTTTCGATTTTCTGCCTTTTACGTGTTGGGTTATGAGCGTTTGTTGTTTGTACCACACCCGTCTCCCGACTCTATATTAGATCCAATGCAAGCGCTCCCGAGAAGAGCTCCGGACATAAAGCGGCGAGCCTGCCAGGATTTTAGGGGTGAAGCTCCGTAAAGCGTGGGTGTGCCCATCCTCCGTCGTTGTCGTACGTAGCCACAGGTGATGCGAGATGCCAGATGGCGGTAATTGGAGTGTTCGCAAGATGGACGCATGGACAAACGGACAGACAGACAAGGAGGCGGATGGCCAAATGGACAGATGTGCGGACGTACGGACGAATGGACGCACGGATGGACGGAAGCAAGGACGGGCTAACGGATGCTTCGCCCCACTCATCATCCTTCACTCTGTGCGTATGCTGTGAGTTTTTTCCTTGAGTGGCCCAGTCACATCATCATCGGGGTTGCAAGGATAGATTACGAGAAGGTGACGGCCATGGCTAAAGGCTTGGGTATGAACAAGGAAGAAACGATCGAGTTTTTTTAAGAATGCTCAGCAGCACCAAAAAAGAGAGCATGAGCGAGCTCATACTCTCTTTTAGGTCATCCCAGTGACGCCAGCGCCAGGGCCGGCCAAGGTTACAAAACGGGCTCACCTTAATTTTTAAGGTCCCCTGCACGAAAATACTTACACATTGCCATTTAGAGACCTGAAGTGTGATTGCTATGAAGCAATCATACTGTTGCAGTGTCCTCTTTGTCCATTTCTGCGGAATGAGCATGCTTTTCAGGTACTTCTAGTGTCGGTACAGCATCTCCCAAACACCTACAGGCCTTAAAAAATATCCACTACATTCTAGTCTACCGTTGCAGCCAAGACGCTTAGATCTCTCTAATGCCGGCACAATGTCTTCACCAACACGCACAGGCCTTCGAAAGTAACCACACCTCTACAATCTGTTCAACAAGACGTAGATCGCTCGAATGCGGGGATAGCGTCTTCATCAACACCAGGCCTTCGGGAGTAACACTACAGCCTCGGGGTCTACTATTGCACACAATATTCAGATTTCGAGTGCAGGCACTTGTTAGGGATTTGGCGCCGGCCGCCGGTATCAATATTGTTAGGCCCCCTACCTGATTAAACGAAATCAAAGCGCGTATCCCCAGCTGAACCAATGCAGCCCACTGGGGTCACATGCCCACCGAAAGTGAGAAGCCAAGATGTAACTCACTCTCTACCATCATTGCAACCATGATAAAATCAGCCACAATGATGGTGGGTGCTATGCGTTTACAGTGACCTAAATGCACGCACAAACTTGTTTTCAGGAACGACCTCGAAAGTACTGAGAAAAGAGGTCTTTACTTCCGTAGTCGGTTGTAGATGGATTGTCTCGCCTTTCGAGCAAAGTCGTTGTTTTCGGAGCGAAGATCCTTAGGGTGTGGGTCTGTGCTTTCTCTGTTGTTGTCATACAAAGCCACCAGTGGCACATACCCGCTCTAGAGCGGGTAAGTGCCACAGGGGATGCGAGATGGTAGATGGTGGTACTTGAAATGTTCACTAGATAGACACATGGACGGATGAACAGACAGACAGACTAGCAGACGGACGGACGGATGGATGGACGCGTAGACGTACGGACGGATGGACGCATGAATGGACGGACAGATGGTTGAACGGACTCACGGACGACAGACGGACGAACGCATGGATGGATGCGTGGATGGTCGCGCGGAGGGACGAAAGCAAGAACGAATGGACGGCCGCTTCGCCCACTCATCATCATTCACTCCGTGGATGCTGTGTTTTTTTTCTTCACGCTGGTTTATTAAAATATGATTAAAAACTTTATTATGCAGTTTTATTAGAAATATCGCTGAAAATGACCTTTAAGGGGTCTCTTTGTTCTTTTTGCGAAAGTTCGGATAAGATACCGGTCGCTTCGCACGACCCTCCGATAGCGGGTTGGGTGTAAATGAAAAGGCGCCAGAACTTTAGCCAAATGTAGTGAAAGTAGTCATGCCATTATTATTGTATCAGATCTGTGACGAGTGAAAGCCAGTAACAAAACACCCTTTATTAAAACAAGAAATGCGTATATATAGTATGCAGCATGATAACCATGTGTGGTCATTATCTAAGATTAGTTTCGTTGATGGTGGTGCATGCAGGCGCATGGCTTACAAGCATTGCTCGGTCGATACAATTATCAAATCAGTAGCCAAATAGAACAGGAGTGGTATTTTTGATAGAGCGATGTATGAATGAACTTTATTAGATCTTTCAGAACGCGAGAAAGCCATTTTAAATGCGCAAAACTAAATTTAAAGGTAGCCTTGTGAGTAGCTTGGCGTCAAATGAAAAATTTTCATGATGAAACATGCGCCAATATACGAACACTTACCTCCGTATTCACAAACGTTCCTCGACTCGACTTTCACCCTTCACTTGACAGAGTGAAGCGCTGCGTCACTGCTCGGCTGAAATTGACGATGCGCTGCTTGAGAATCGCACCACATTATCGCAAATATGCAGTGACTTGCCGTGCCTAGAGAGGGCGCTTCCATCGGCTTTTTCAAGTGAAGGTGAAGCATTGAGTGAAGAGACGTTCCAAAATACGGGGGTTAGAATGGACACTTCAGGGAGCACTTACATAGCAACTGAAGATAGAGAGAGAGAGAGAAAGAAAGAAAGGCCGGGAGGTCAACCAGATATTGGCATCCGGTTTGCTACCCAGCACTGGGGGTGGGGAAATAGAGGCAAGAAAGAGAGGGTAGATAGAGAAAAAAAAACAACGCACATGCACTCATGAGAAAACAAAAACACACACAGGAAGGGCGTTTTGGCTACAGCCGTTCAGAAAGGCCGGTCGATCGCAAAAAGTACATTAGCGCTTTCAGGGCCTTCTTCAGTGAAGTTGCATCTTGTCGATATTGTAAAATTATTTGCTCCGACAGAGGTTGATTATCTAATTCGCTGAAACTGAAAATTTTTATTTCACAAAAAAGACTCTTATATATGCATAACTTGCATGCACGTCCCCACAATCTACCCTTTTTATCCCGAACAGTGTGAAACAATGAAAGACCACACCCATAATCAATTGCATACAACCGAAAATTGTCGATGGTGCCGGATATCGCCCTTCAACGCGTCCATGAGGTAATGTAATGGGGTAGATAGGTACGCTAGTTAGAGCAACTTCATTAAAAAAACTTCGAATCGCAAATAAACAAGACACAGTGATGACAAGTCTGCAGTGTGTCTCTCTTGTTTGCGCTTTCAAGATTTTATAGCGTTCCACGCGTGGTTTGCAGGCCAAAACATAGCAGTGTACAACTTCGCGTTAACGAAATGCGATTTATAGCTTTGGGTTAGCCGAGACGCAGCCGAAATGTACTGAACCCATGGAGGAGTTCGGCTGCGAAGTACTTAACCAGAAGCTACACTGTGGTATAGGGACATCAGTAACAGTTTCTGCCAAGAACGCTGGACATAAAGGACCGGAAGCCGTCTTTGTGTTATTAAAACACCATCATGCGAAAAACTGTCTGATAGCTGGTGCCGGAGCAGTTATCTTTCCCTAATAAATAAAAAAAACGTGTGCTTCCATACTTACGATTGTAATCACTGTCAAAGTACCGCGGTTTTGAGTGCGCCAAGGTAATTTAAAATGTGCCAGTGGCAGCATTATATAATCCGTCTCACCACGCCAATTCTGACACGCACGACATGGTAAGCTTCTATCATCAGCAGTAGTACGCAAGGATACTATCAAAGGTAGTACATCGCTATGCACACCGACCACTCTGCAATACCGGAAAGCCCCTTTTGTATGCGAGTCCCTTTCACGCACAGAATTTTCGATTAATGACTGCACTAGATCTGAGCTAACGGTGGCTCAAACTATCCAACGGGCTTGTACGCTTTATTAAAGTGCCCATCAAACCACGATCTTGTGTCGGCCTTTACAAAGCAAATTGATTCTGGAATACAAAGCGCTGGCCTAATTTTAATGAGGTAGCCGGAATACTTGCGTAATCGCACAATGACTTGGCACAAGCGATTCCGCTCGTTTTAAGGGTATCTGACTGCGCTGCAATAGCCTAATTACGCACCGCTTTACAATTGTTCACAGCATAAGTGGTCCCAGATGCCACGTGCAGCCGCGTGAGAAAAAAGATGGGCCCGCCTTACCATTTTCTGAAACCCCGACTGGACGCCATTTCAAGGAACAGACATTGGTTTCGTGGGCTTGCGCTAAAAGTAAATTTCAGTTAAAAGTGAATTAGAAGTGAATAGCGACTTGCTCGAATAATTTCGAATTGAATTCGAATGGTATATATAAGTGCTTCCTCGTGGGTCTCGTACCACGAACGTGACGTGCCCCGTAGGTAAAACAGACGGTTTCAAGATTGCAGGCGTTGTGCCCCCCCAAAAAAACTTCCGGTCACCTCATTTACCAGCTTTTAACATCGAAACTGAAAGGCCATTTTCACGTTTTTCAAGTCTAAGAAAAGTCTCCTATTAAGTTTTCAGACAAAAAGAACGTGCGTAATGTTCAAGGAAATCTCTTATAAATTTTATGTAGCTAAAAAACATTTATTTGAATATATTTTGCCAAATAAAGAAGGAAAGTGTAGAAACTCAGCAGTGCGCTTTTTTATAACTCTCTCCTATCGTTTAGTTTTTGTAATAATAATAATAATAATAATAATAATAATAATAATAATAATAATAATAATAATAATAATAATAATAATAATAATAATAATAATAATAATAATAATAATAATAATAATAATAATAATAATAATAATAATGCGGCAGTCCACATTACGAAACAACTATGTGAATGGGAGGCACGCCATATAGCGGAGAGCTTCGAAAAGTTTGACCACTTGAGGTTCTTTAACGTGCACCTACTCATGATTGCACAAGAGCCTTCTAGAATTTCATCATCTTCATCACCATTCCGACTACGCTCGCTGCAGAGAAAAATGCCTCTCCCATGTTCCGTAAATCAATAAACCTGGTCCTGTGTTTGCTGTGACCACGTTATACCCGCAAACTTCTTAATCTCATCTGCCCCCCTAACTTTCGGTCACCCCTTCACGCGCTTTCGGTCTCTCGGTACCCATTGTTACTCTTAATGACCAGCGGTTACGTTGTCTACACACATGTCCTGCTCACGCTCATTTCTTCTTTTTGATTTCAATAAGGTGTCCTTAACACCATTTGTTCCCGGGGTCACTCGTTAGCTTGGCTTTAACTTCAGCGTGCGCAAACGAGAAAACGCGTGTTCCAGCTTAAACTTCAAATTTCGCGCTTCTGGAGGTCCTGTTTTCCCTAAGCTGCTAAAGATGGCACTCTAAGTCCCGTGATACAAGAGTAACTGTATATGGTCCCTATAGGAATCATATACACATACGTTAGGTGATATGAACCGCTTTCAGGAACCACATATATAATGAAAAAGAGCACGCTGCTGACCTATGTGTGCGTACTTTTCCTTCTAACAGGCAATTTGATTGACCCCCTAATTAAAGAAAGAAAGAGACGCCAATAAAGAGAGCGAGAGGAAGTAAATTGTTCGTTTAATTCCTCATCGACGGTTCTCGGTTTTCGTTATTGTCGAGAAGAATGAGCCGCCATAGCCAAGTGCAAGAAAAAATGCGCAAAAGGTTTATGGGGCAAAATTGACGCCTCCCCCAATTTAGATGATTAGGAGAGGGGGGCAGACGTAATTCCTCCCCCCAATGCTGCCTCGTGCGCCCGCATATATGCTCCTTTTCCTCCGTATGACGTCACATATATGATAGGGCACTTTTTAGGGAACCAAAAACTGGATGCATGGTGATTGTGGTTGTGGTGTTGCAATAGGCGTGGTTAGCCGGGCCTAAATGGCTGGCGATTGCTTCACCTGAGCACTCCGCCAAAAACTGGGAATAAATAGAACATCCCAAAATCTAGCCTTGTGCTTACCTTCAAAGCTAGAACCCCATAGCATAGCCAGTTCCCGTGCGCATCGCTTACTCAATTGCAAGCCTGCCTTTGGTTAACGGTGAAAGCCTCGACCATGCTGAAAAAAAAAGGGGGGGGGGGTGATCCGTGCGCTTAACATTGGCCCTTTCGAGCTATCCTAGAATGCACTTGCGAAGTGCCCAATACGCCATAGCTCTTCTTTTTTGCGAATCAGCGAAGTGCACAGTATGCGTCCGCAAAGCAACACGCCAACCTATGCAGCTCCTCACTTTGCTGGTGCTTTTGGCGATCATGGTGAGTAAACATGTCGGAACACTTTGCGACAAGTGAGCATTGAAAAGAGTCACTCGTCGCGAAATTTGCATGTTCGGACGGCTGGCGCTGCTCTACGTTTTTGACATGTAATTTTACTACAGGGGTTAAGGTGATTACTAGCACTGATGACATTCGCGTAGTGTTCTTATCCAAGGTTGCGTGAAGCAATAGCGTGGTTTTATGGTACACCTGCTTGCCATGCACAAGGTCGGTGTTCCTTTCTCACTTGAACAGTGTATTATTTGCATCATTCTCGATCGTTCACTCAAAGCCAAAGACACTGAGACCAGAGTTATGGCGGGACGCGCTCTTTAATCACTCACCATCACGTTACCATGGCTAAAGAGTGGAGTCTCCCTCCTCCCGCAAAACCGCAACTCCTTTTTAGATGCGAAGCAGCTTAGGATCGAGCTCGATCCGGTGTGCGACGGGACCACTCTTACTGTGCATGCGCGTCCCCTCCCCCTCTCTCACCTTGAAACGACGACGCAGTGAGTATCTGCTAACCTACGCTAGCTCCTCCTTCTTCCTCCTCTAGGCATTCCTTCCCGCGACGTTTACACCACAATTGCGCATGCGCGTCCCCTCCATCCTCTCTCCTCTCGTAAGCTCTCCGTCTGTCGCCTCGTTACGCCGATGCAGGCCGCGTCTGCTAGCGAGTTTCTTTGATTGAAAAAAAAAAAAAGACGACTGCTCTCTCTGCACACCCGTTCACTGGCCACCGCGTATATATAGGCACTGGATCTTGACCTCCAAGGTAGTGTTGTAGATTTCTCATGTGCGTTGGTGAACAATAGAAATTTGCAGCGTGTGTGTTAACTAAAAGCGGACTGCGGGTCTCTGTGTCCAATCAGTCTTCTGTCTCTCATTTCCCACGATATAGAAGTGATTGCTATGTTCCAGCAGGAAACACAGGTTCATTACTGCGTGCTTTGCACATCTCCAGGTTTTTCTCCTGCGCAACGTCGCGATGAGCGCCATAGTCAACGTCACCGCAAGTGTAAGCGTTATTAGGGACGGTGGCTTCGTATCTGCACATGGTTCCCTTTAGCGGGAAATTGCGTAATTTTTTCCAACTTGCACAGCTGCTGAGCCCCACAGTCTTATGCTGTGTTTACAAAGTATTGCGTTAATAATTTTCGACAATCCCTAGCAATGCGTGATACAAGGAGTCGTGAAAATATGTGGTTGAAATTTTTGAGATTACTTGCAACCACGTTGGCCAATTGCTGCTGCGGGTCTGTGAGCAGTGCGTATCATTTTTCGAGCGCTTACACACGTTTATTTACAATGGCGCTGCGTTCCTTTCTCGCTATTTGGTGCTCCGTCGAAAGCCAGAGTAAACACCAGCGTCACTTGGTTGGAAAACACAGTTACACCTGCGTGAACTTAGGTCAGCAAGCATTCGCACTATTTTAATCCCTCATCTGAGTGTGCGCGCGTGTGCTGCCTAATGTGCTGTCTTCCCTCTCTCCTCTCTATCTTTCATCTCCCCCATCCCATTCCCATGTACAGGGTAGCAAACCGGCTGCCTATAGGTTGGTTAACCTCTCTGCCGTTCTTTTCCCGCTATTTTCCTTAATCAATCCTCGAAGAAGAAATGAAGAGTCATTTTATCGTTGAAAGAAACAACATTTTGCCAAGCAATAGAATGGTATTATATTGAACTTTATAATGCCAGAAGTGAAGCGCCAAGTCAAGTTATTGGTTGAATTTTATTGTTAATGTGTTTATATTCCCCTATAAAACGCGTACAATAAAGAGGGAGGAAGACAGGAAGTGCGTTGACTCACAGCTGAAGGTGAACAGTGACATATGCTTACATATACAGAGAGCAGCTGCATGAAACAACTTAATGGTCACCGTAAACGTTTATACTGTCATCCTAAATAAGTGCGCCAAGTGAACACAGACCCGAAGCAGAACGAAAAAAAATGCAGGAAAAAACATATCGAGCACAAACTATACCTACCAGTTTATTGCCTGTATTTCATGGTGAACCGGATGCGCGACCACACACAGCCCGAGAAAAGAAGGAACAAACATTTTTTATTTTTTTATGCATATGGCGATCGAAGCAAACGCACTCTAACCGTCATAACGGTCCCTTTCGCTCTCTACAAGCCACATAGACCTCAAAAGCGCCCAATTCTATCTACCGGGTGCTTTGATCGAATTCACCAGACCGGAACACAGTGCCGTATCGTAACGACGCGGATGGTTGCAACGCCTACTTTGCACTGGCTATCGTAGTCGACGCAGGAAGATCTATAGTGAAAAGCGTGTAAGCGACAAATGTGCCTTGACCACGTGATTGGTATAATGACTCGCTGCGCGACTGCACTGTCTACATTCTTTGTACTTGAGCTCACTACTGTGTGTGTGTGGCTGGAGGCGATTGGCCTGGAATGGGCGCCGACCTACCGAACAAGTGTTTCGACCGAGGCAAAGAAGAGTTGTTGGGAAGGCACGGGCCGACTGTCCAAACCATATGTGTCAACAGATTTGTCCAGCCGTGTCGAAGAGAGGCGGCAGCCTGAAGGCCGCAGGGCTGTCACGGCGCACCACAGACACGCTCGCTCGCTCCTGGTGTCGTGTTATTACCGAAATTTTTGGGAGGCCTGCAGTAGAGTTGAGCGGGCGCGTCCCTCCCCACACGCACTTATCGCTGCCGACTATAGCCTCTTTGATGTTTCCTTGTTCAAATATTAGGCCCGCGTGTGCGTTGGTGATAAAGGCAATGCACCAGCTCAAACTCCTACCCAGACGTTGCTCTGTCTGGTGGTATGTCGTTCTGCCTTTTTTTAGCCCCATTTACGTAGAAAAATGTTGATTGAAGAAACGTTCAAACCCGCCTGAAATCTTTCGATTTTGTTATATGTATGCATACACGCATGAGTATACAAACGCGTGTACGAGTGTATATAAAGAATGCTTGAACACCTTCAGTAACATTTTTAACGCAAGTCTGGGTTCAAGATTCATAATAAGACATTTTGTGACGAAATGCCTATATCATCGCACTGAATCACTTTGTTATACATTGTCGTCATCAGTCTTGAAACACCTCATTCTTTGTAGCCCCTCTCTTCTCAGAGTGTCAAGCGAAATGGGCATTACCAGAGACCGGTTTTTCTGTGTTTGTTCACTTTCTATGCTTCTCTCTCTGAATCTCTGTAAATTTTCCGGCAATCACCATAGTTATTTTATTGGAAATTCGCCCACGGGAAACTGTGCAAACTGAAAGGTTTTTAATCCCACCGTGCTACTGCGATTCCCACGAAGTTGAAAGATTTCGAAACGAACGTCGTTCTTTTAAGCTTCTGTAAGAATAACACAGCGATATGTGTCGACTAAAACACGTCTCGGCTTTGTGGATCACATTCGTAATAGCACATTGCAGTGCGACTGGACAAGAACTTAGCGGACACACTGTTATTACTGGAGTTCTAAAACCATCATTCAAAGATACCGGCGTTTATATCATGGCATGGCGGCCGAGGTCATATGCTTAACGGCCTCAGGCTGGAGTTGGGGCAAAGGTCGCTTGAGACAGAGCATTAGTTCGCGTTTTCTTGTGCTTCACTAGTGCTCCCCATTTGACCTCGCAGTCTTTATTGCTCGTATGCACCGCTATCATAAAGGTGTGTGACCTCACATTTGTGCACTCAAAGTGCACATATGCGAGCATACTTGAAGAGCGAATTGCGCCTAATACTTTAAATAAATAAAGAAATGTCCCGTAAATAGACGTCTGTATCCATCTCTTCGTGAACCTTGTCATGAGTGGTTGAATGCTCGTCCATTTTAATGAGACACCGGTGTTCTCTAAAGCAGGGTGTGCCCTTTAGGCAAAATGAGCGAGGGGGGGAGGTGAAGAAAAGGTGAAGCATTTGCGTAGGCATGCCCCACAACCACCCAGAAGTTGAGAGCTCACGATGGCACATGTAAATCATCATCCTCTGAAATATGTTCACTCTCCGGCTGTAATGGTTTGCGATGCAAAAAAAGTGCAATGGAGACAAGAAATGGAATCGCTAGTTCAGTGCCCTGTCGTCTTTACTTCAGTTCTTGTTTCTATCTTTGCGCTGTTTTTACACCCCAAGCATTAACCACCAACTAGCCCAACTTTATTTTTATACTGTGAAGGCTTGCGCCACAGGATGCGCGTGCACGGACATAAGCACGAATCACGGCTGATTAGCCGGGCGTGAGCGAAGTGATTGTTTGGGGAGGAGGGGGGATATCAAACGTGCATCTTCTAAAACGACCGTTTTATTTTTTTCCCTGGTAGACCATGCGCGACATTAGGCTTTGCTCACTTCAACCACCACTTTTTCACATAGATCCATGCCCCCAACACCCACTCTCAAACCATCTGCATTTGCATCTGCACCGCAGTTGCCTCGCACCGAACTGAACGAAAAGCTTTTTCGCTCAGGGGGGTTAAGCCATCCTTTCAGGATGTGTGAGAAAAACAAATAACTACAATGACTGTGGGTGTTCGCACCGTCTCTTTGTCGGTAAAGAGGCGCTACGCAAAGCTCGTAACGGAGCCGAGATTTGGTAAAGATGGGGAAGCTTTCCATGGCGTAGGAATTTTAGGTTCCGACAGTCCGTCTCACTTCTACGCGCACAATGGTTACCGGAAAGAAATGAAGGAGCAACGTTGTCGCAATGGCTGAGCTCTCGCATTTGGTAAGATTCTTTGTCGCTACCCTGCTCGAACAAAAGCGAAGCAAGAAATTGAAACGAGCGACTGAGTGCGGGATAAATACCTCCGAAATGTGCCAAATCATATCTGTGAAATGCGCAGTGTACATAGCAAAAAAACACGTGGCGCACGGATTTCACGATAAAATGTGAATTTTCACTTACTTTGAAGGCACGAATTTTATTTGTCGCTGCGGAAACAGTGAAAAAACTTGCCGCAAAACATCGAAAGCAGCTTAACGCGTTCCCGGACTTTGCGATTATTTAGCTGTCTAGGCGAGATTTACACGGCTAATTATACGTTTTCATCAAGATTTTGACTTTTCGGCATAAGTAACAAGAGACAGTCGATAGTTATCAGTACAGGGAACCATCGCGGCATACGTTTGTGTGGGTCAATCCAAAACATCGATACAAGACTACTACGCAGTGTATGTGTCAACCAATTTATAATAAAGGATAATCACTACTCATTGTCCTATACAGCAATAAATATATACGGAAGGCATGAAGATTACATGGAAGATATGTGCTGACATTGCTAGAATGATGTACAAGGGCCCCCAAATGTGCATAAAGTTCATAATCTGCCCGGTGAAGTTGGAGGCTAATCGAGAATGTTTTGAACAAAATATTTGATCGCGTTAAGAGTTGGTAGTAACCTTAAGATTGGCTTGTGAAGCCGTGGTATTGACCGCTCTTTGCGATTGCATCGAGATGATGCAAAGATTTACAAAAACCGTAACCTAGAGTTAGTTACTTCCTTAGACAAATAGAACAGATAAGTGTCTCCAACAATCAAGTCACTGCTTGCTTTCGGAGCTTTGATGATTACATACAACCATGTCTACATATTCTTTACCCGTTACGAGAACGTTTGAAGAACAGAAAAAAATGGTCGAGAAATGTAGTTATGTGATCTTCAGAAACAAGTGGTCGAAAAAGAACAAAGAATGTCCCTTGAACAAACTACGCTTACGCGCTCCTTCGATTTGAAAACAGATGGTACCAAAAAACCGGTTGATTACAATCACACATTGCGTTTATACAAAACACGCTGAAAGAATGTGTAAAAAATACCACACCTTGGTGCGCCAGATGAAATAACATACACGAAAAGACAGGAAAAAAAAGTGCGCGCATGTATGATATTATGAAAGGTCAGAACAAACTTTGTTTCTTGCTTAAAAAATCTTTCAATGCATGCGCAATAATGCATTTGTATAGCACGGAATCTTAAATAAAAAGCTGCCTGAAAAACTCATTTTTTTTCCTGAAGCTCGGCTCATGCATCACCTTTTGTTTTTCGAGGAACACTCCATTCTCCGCAATTCATCACGAGACGGCCGACCAGCAACATACATTCTCTTCATTTAAACTTGCGAAAACTGTTTGTTCAGAAAGTTTGAGCTAAACAGACACTGCAGCCTGGGTGCATGCATGATTTGCAAAACCGATTTATTCTGCATCAACTGCAGTTCCTGGTACGTTTATTTACATACTTGTGAAAGACACGGCTGTAGAGCCGGCCCGTTATTCTCGAATGATCCAAGCGTGCAATTTCTGTGTGCGAACAAAAACAACATTTGGAAATGGTGTTGCAATAGCAAGCAAACGCGTTGAGCACCTTCTGATTTGTGGGGTTTAACGTCCCAAAACCACCATTTGATTATGAGAGACGCCGTAGTGGAGTGCTCCGGTGTTGAGCGCCTTCTAACTATGTCATCGATGCGCAAAGTGAGTCATGTAAATGTTCGTGTTCGGTATTGTTTAATTTCTGAAGCGACGTACGGACTACTTTAATCGAATAGTAAACACAGGTGCCTGTTAATATGTTCTTTTTTATGCAGCTGGTAATTCTCCATTTTGTTCTCTCAGGGTGCTGAGCAGACTGAACACCTGTAGGAGCATAATAAACCATGCTCATGGAAATTAGTTTTGCATATGGGAAAGATAAATACTTTGATAGCGTCGGGCTTTACCGCACAAACTTAGAGCACTCCTGACAAGTTTTTGGTGCATATTACTGCGGCGAATATAGTTCTTGCTTCATAGATGATTTATTCCACGATCGTTCATATGGCTATAGCGCGCCATGACAAATACAAAAAAGCGAGACACACACATGTACAGCGCTAACTTGCAACTAATGTTTTATTTGCGTTACCACATGCTAATTGTACCATAACAGTAGAGCGATGGAGTGGTGGCTTGCGACCGCTTCAGTTTCAAGTGGCGTGCTACGAACCGTCTTCTTTCCGTCAGCTACGCCCACGTTGTATTCCATACGTGCGCGGAGGTGACCGGTTTGATAAAATGACTAGGCTTGCCGAAAGCAAACAGTGCATGATTATCTTGGGGTCCCGAACGAAGAGCATTGATAAAAATTTACGGAGTCAACCATGCTTTCGGTGTGACGCACACATACGTGACCGGGTGCTTTGAAAGGGTGATTCGTGCAGCCAGCCAGCGTAAAGCTCGTAGCCAAAGCTTATGCTTTTGTGCAGTGTCGACAACACCGCGCTGCGACTCTGGTGGCAAGCTAAGGGAAATCGGGAATTCGCACGGCAGGAGGCCGCAGGGCGATTCAGTGTACTTCATCGCAGCGGGAACACGTGCGGCACGCGTTCGGTACGGGGAACTTTGGCGCTGTGCCGTCAACTTGGCGCCCTGGAAGACGCTCGCTGTTCGACGTCTCTTTTCAGCGATGGCAGAAGCGACCGCACGGGAGCGTCAGCGAGGTCCTAAAGTTTGTTCTGTGCAACGAGAGTGCACCCCGTACCAAGACACGTGATCCACCCGTAAAACTATCGGTTGCCGGACAAATCGTACGAGAAACAGGCATGGATCACCGCATGATACACGCAGTTAAAAGAATGAAGTTCTAGCTCTGTCTCATCTTCTGTTTTGGTTGTCTCAATGCACTTGAAACCATTTTTTTTGACTACGTGAATCAGGGCGTAACACGGCGAATCCATGCAGCGACTGCAGTAATGATAGCTCGCTGTCTCCTCGAATTGCGAAAGTCCAGTTACGGTTGTATTTTGAAACAACTTTGTGTTTTTATTGTGTTTGTGAGACATTGTTGTTGTTGTTGAATGTTCACACTTGCATAAGTAATACCGCGGTTAGAGTTGCCTTGTCGGTTGCGTTGAAGTTTAAACTGAACTGCGCACATTGCCAAATGTTCGCCGCCTGCAATTAACGTGTCGGCAAGACTGCAGCAGCGTTCCGGAACGAACATCTGTGCATTTTCAGCAAACTTTGACATCACCTTGCTAGTTTGTCCTATTTTCTCGCCTCATTAGGGTGGTATTTATTCGAGCAGCTGCAATGAACCGGCACCTAACACATTCGGAATTGTGCGGTTTTCTTTCATGCGCGCACATGTGTGCGTGTTGCGTTACGATAACGCGTAGTGCTTGCAGTGTGCGTTAACATGTGGTCTAATAGCGCGAGCTTGTCGCCCACCAGACATCACATCGTGCTTGAAATTCGACACCTCTCATGCCGAGTTGCGTTCGTGCAGCAGGCCTCATAAACTTGCACAGTTGATATTCGTAGAAAATTGGTGTGCAATCATGACATGAGAACCAAAAAAAAGAAAAAAAAACACCACGCCATCGCGGAACGCGCAGCACTGTCACAGCAAAAGCTGCAAGAACGACCTTTCAGAGCCCTTTTAGGCGCGAAGCTCCTTATGGCGGCACCCGTTCATCCCTCGTAGTCGTAGTAGTAGTCGTAGTGTGTAACCAGTCTTTCATTTTGATTTCCAAGGTGGCTCCGGTGGGAGATTTCTTTTGTGCGTTGTTAAACAATAAAAAAATTGCCCGCAGCTTCCCTCGGGGGAACACTGAGGAGGATGCGGAGCACATAATTGGTTAACGGGGTGTTAAAGTGCGACTTACTTGGGTCGATGGCTAAATTGGTTAACGTGGTTGTGAAATGGGGTGTTAAATTGCGACTTACTTGGGTCGATGGCTAAATTGGTTAACGTGGTTGTAGGAGGGGGTGTTAAATGAGTGATCACGTACACACGTATGCGAAAGGGCGGCGCTGGTCGAAGGGACGTCGATCATTGTGTTTGTGGATTCGTTGGAATTCATTTCACCGCGACCTTGGACGTCGACGCGCCGTACAAACCAACCGACGAGCGACAACTGAGCGAGCGAGCGCCGACCTTGAGTATATATACAGCACGACGGCGCATGCACTGTCAGCTGTTGAATGTTCTCGAAGCGCGACGGCGCATGCGCGTCCACTGGAGAATCAGGAGAATTGTAGAATGTTCTCGAAGGGGAGAAGCGCGCCCTGCACAGATGGTGGGTGACGGTGCATGCGCGCGTCAGCTGTCGAATGTTCGAGAAGGGGGAGAAGCGCAATGGCGCATGCGCGCGCGTCAGCTGCCGATGTTCTCGAAGCGTGACGGCGCATGCGCGCTACATTATACAGCTAGCGAATGTTCGTGAAGAGGAGAAGCGCACGCGAAGTGTAGAGGAGGAAGGGGGCATAGATGGTGGAGGAGTGAAGCGCGCGCGGTGTGTAGAGAAGGAAGGGATGCACAGATGGTGGAAGAAGGAGGAGGAAGCTTGCGGACGGCGCCGCACTACAAGCCTCGAGTATTAGATGCTCCGCATCTAAAAAATGCGCAGCGTGCGCGTTAACTAAAAGCCGAATTCTCCTGTCTCTCATTCCCCCTTAGCAGCTATTGGTATGTACATTCAGCATTATCTGACAAGAAAAGCTTGCTACGTTATACTCGCTGGGCATAACCTCCTGGGTTTCAGAAAGGTTTAGCGAGTGTTGGGTTGCAGTGCCATGAATACAGTGAACTAGTATATACCATGAACTCGAGGTGGTTAAAAGTGGGAAGGAGACACGAAACGCAAGCCGTAAGAAAGTGTGCGTGTGTCATTGCTCGTTTAGTCCTTGGAATGTCCGCTGGATGGCGGTGCTTCCATATGAGGAATATATGATGAAAAGATGCAAGATGGTGGTACTGGGAGTGTTGAATAGATGGATGAACGGACACAGACAGATGCATGGTCGACATCAGACGCACGGATGGCTGCACGGACGGATGAACGCATGGACGGACGCAGGAGCGGATGCATAGACGAAAGCAGGGACGGATGCACAGATCGCACAGACGCGCGCGCGGACGGTTGGATGGACGCATGGGCGGCCACACAGACGCACGCATGGATGGACGGAAGCAAGAACGAATGGACGGATGGATGTTTCGCCCCACTATCTATCATTCAGTCCGTAGATAAGCTGCTATTTTTTACGCTCTTTGGGTAGCTGTTGCAAGCAGAATTGCAAGGTACTCACTGTATACGACATACATCATTATGGATCTAGTATTAACTATGCCACCCTTCGTCATTCTTCGGAAAAGCCTGGTACCCGCTGCACACTTGCTAGGATTCTTGTGCAACTGTTTTTGTGCTGTGGTTGACGACGATGAAGAATTATACCAGGAATATTTGTAATTTCCACGATTCCCATGTGCCACAGTGAATAGGTGAACAAGATCAAGCTTTTGCAATAGGTTGAAGCATTAGACGACACACTCGTAGGACAATTCGCGTTGTGTGACACCCGGTTGTTCTTTTGCTGTTTTAAAACACTTTGGTACACATATCAAAGTGTTTAGTTTCCCAACATCAAGCCTGCCTAGAGCCAGTTGGTAAGGGAGTTCCAAGCAGTTCGGAACGGTTGCGTTTTTGGTGTTCTCCGCCACAAAGGATCAATCGGCTTCAAGCCGAGGTGTTGCTCCGATTTCGACCGGACGTAATGGATACCGCATCGTACTGCCCCGTCTTCGCACTGGTAACCTCGTCGCCGACTCCGTTTTTTCTGCATGCAGACCCTGCTGGTCGTCCATACCAAGCACATGGACTTTAGAAATGCCCTCCAGAACATCATAGACCTTACAAATGTAACCTTGATTGGACAGTTTCAAATGTCCTATGTTTGGATGGTGACTTGCAGGACAGCAATAGCGAAAACGAAGCTTTTAACCTGCGGTGAATTCTTTGTTCGAGATCGAAGGTGTGTTGTGAAAGACCCTGAACCGACGGAAGTTAAAATGAAGTTATTATGGTTCCCTCAACGTTTAGAAGATATCTATGTACATGGAGTCCTGCAGTCATTCGGAAAGATCAAATCAATTAGAGCGGAAATTCGGATGGAGATTCTCCGAGATGGAATAGATGCGTACTCTTAATCGAGATGTCGTACTGACACTCGCAGGTAGAGTTCGTGTTTGCGACATCTCACATCTAATCTCGGTTTGCGCTGTTGAAAACCTCGTGCTCATTCTAAGCAGACCATTATTATGCCTGTGCTGCAACAGAGTAGGACACATTCGTCGTCACGGCCGGACACTGCGCTGCGAGGATTATCGATGGTTTGGACACACGGCTGAAAAATGTGTGGCGACGTATGTCAACAAACTGCTCTATTGCATACGACCACTTGATGACGCTTTGCGAGAATGCATTACGAATGCTACGGAAGTCCTTGAAGCCACAGGCGACCTTCCACGTACCGTAGTTCTTGAACCCTGTGCTTCCCAACAAAGACGAGGCTAATGACTGTGCTGTAGCGGAGACATCCGAACAAGCATCGAGAGACGATGGCGCGAAAAACAGCAGCGAAAAGCAGGCGGTCTCTGCATCTGGATTGGAAGACACCTGTAAAGAAAACCTTGGAAGCAGTGTTGATAATGAAGCACTAGATACGGGGACGACTGCTAACGATGTGCGAGGATGCACCGACGCCGTCATGAGTAAACGCCGAGCATCACCAAACTCCGCGACAAGTGAGGAAAGCGACTCGACTGCCTGTCCTTGTCAGTCACGTCGTCGCAAGTCATCACAGTCTGCAGGAAAGTGCAGACGCGCAAGATCAAGGAGGCCGGGTACAGGTGACGGGGTGCATTCACACGCCCCTTCTCCACCACAATGGCGAATGCAACTCTGAAAAAGTATTCAGCCACTATGGCGCTGTCCCAGAAAGTCACTTTAGCAACGGTCAACGCATGTGAACTACGATCCAAGCAGAAACAGGGGCAGCTCCGCCGGTTGCTCTTCAGCCGACATCTCAATTTCGCCGCCGTTCAAGAAACGAAGATAGAGAGTGAAGCGGATACAGAGAGAGCCTTGCGGCTTTTTCTCTTTGTATTTGATGTATTTGTGTCGCAAGCTATGAGCATTTCGGCGGGCTGCCTTCTTATTCTCAGGAAGAGTTTACCGTATTCATATATAGCATATAGTGTTGACCAAGAAGGGATGCTGATACAATGTGATTTTGTATTGTATGGTTTGCCGTGGCGCCTAAACAACGTGTATGCCTTTAGCGATGAACCACGATGTACTAGTTTCTTTGAAAGTTTGGCTACCTTGTTAGATCATCACCATAACATTGTGCTCATGGGCGATTTGAACTGCGTCTGCAATCCATACGATATTACCGGGCTTAGTCACAATGACAGGAGTGCTGAAGTGCTTTCGCTTATAGTTGAAAATGCGGGACTAGTTGATATAGGATCAATCAACGACCTGCCCTTGTATACGCATGCACAAGGAAGTACAAATACGTGCCTTGATCGCATTTACGTTTCAGCACCACCTAATTCCCGCGACGTGTCATGCAAAACAGAGCCTATTTCCTTTTCCGATCGCTGCATTGCTGTGGGGCGGATAGATAGCTGCATTAAATCTAACTTAAAACCACAATAGGCACTTTGGAACTCAACTCATCAATCGTGAGCGACCAGAGGTTTACTGCACGCGTCCGCGTAGCACTGAGGAACTGTTTGTCGGCTGAAATGCCTTTGTTCGCCTCTTGGGAATCATTCAAACAAAAAGTTCGCGCAATAGCTATAGCAATTTGATCAGTGAGGGGCTTTTACAGAAAATTAGAACAAAGCATGCACAAAGCAAAATCTTCAAAGCCTATATGAATTTGAGCGTGAGGCCCCAGGTTACTATACAGCCGAAATTGTTAATGCTAAAAACGCACTCCAGAAGTAAGATGCTTTACGTTACAGAAGTTCCCATGTTCGATCCCGCAATACTCGTGTTTTGCAATCAAAGGAGCACACACGTTAAGCGTTATTCGATGAATATCAGAATGCTAAAATCAAGTTTATACCAGACCTTTACACGGGAGGATTATTGGTCAATAATTCTAGTGAAATTATGTCAGAATTTGAAACCTATTACAAAGACTTGTTTAGCGCCTTTTCTGAAAACGAAAATGAAGATCTGGTGACGCAGTTTTTGTCGTTTGTGACTCCTGTAACTGCCGAGAAATGTGAATCTATTAGGGGGCCATTCACTATACAAGAAATAGAACTTGCCGTTGAACAGTTATCATTGTCAAAAATGCCAGGCCTGATGGAATATTCGGCAAGCTTTACAAAGCGTTTAAATCCATACTGTGCCTTGTACTGCTCGACATTTTCACGCTGAGTTGGAATCTGGAGACGCTTCCTCGCTCTTTTACTAAAAGCCATACTGTTCTAATTCGGAAATGCTCAGATAGAGAAAAATTTCGTCGCGTTGATGGCTACATTGTGCAACGTTGACTACAAAATGTTTGAGAAGGTACTTTATAAAAGACTTCAATTTACAATGTCAATACTTATTGGTGCCCATCAAACGTGTGGTCTAAAAAGTCGCTCAATACAGACTAATATACACATCGCTCACACAGTATTGAAACATTGTTCACCCTCATATGAACAACTGGCAATACTACAAGTAGACTTAGCGGAAGCCTTTGATCGGGTTCGCCATTCCTTTCTGTTTTTTCTTCTCGAACATGCCAGCGTTGGCTCCACTATATTTAAAGGTGTGAATCTATGCTACAATGGATGTTCAACCCGTTTAATTGTTAATGGCTGTTTTTCAAACCCCGTGTTTCTTAACTCGTCTGCGAAACAGGACTGTTCGTTGTCATCAATGCTCTTTGCTCTTTACTTAGAGCCACTGTGCTTAAGTGTAATTCAATCTAGTAAAGTTCGCTGTTTCAGTGCTTACGAGAATGAGGTAAAAGTATTGGCGTATGGGGATGACCAGCGTTCTTTTGCACAGTTCTTTCTAGTATAAAGGTTCACTTGGGACAGCCAGGGGGCGCCGACTAGTGCGGACGCGCTGATTTTGGCTCCTGCTTTTTTCAATGTTTTGGTTGGTTTCTTTCGTCGAAACCGAGTACATTATGTGTTAAACGACGCAGTGCGTTGCGAGGACTTGACCAACACCGGCCTTTCTACGGTGGGTGACTTTTTCCTCTTCATGAGTGTGGGCAGCTCCGACCACGCCACGGCACAGCTAACCCTGACGCGGTAAGCCTAACCTCGGCGAGGCAGCGCAGGCAGGCCTAGGCCTAACCCTGCGACCGCGGGCGCCTTAGCCCAAGATGGAGATCGTGGAGGGAGAAGAAATCTCCCAGGAAGAAGCAAGCAGCCCCGGCTGGATGACGGCATATGGCCGCAAGAACAGCAAGGGAATGAGAACGGCGACTACTACCCGCGAAAGCACCCCAACGCGTGGCGGACGAAAGGGCGGTGGCCGCACCGCCGCCCCACGGAACGCGTACCAACGCATCGTCGCCACCTCGAGGCTCACTCAACTTCCGAGGGACACGTATCGCATCATCGTAAGACCGAGGGACGGTCTGAATGTGACCAAGGTCAGTCAAATACGTTTCGAGCAAGCCTTGGCCATGGCGGTGGCCCTGGCTCCAGCCGAAATTGAAGAGGACACCATTTGTCCCAATGGCACTTAAAACATTTATGTGGTGTGTACTCCTCATGAGAAGAATGCGTGCGCGTACGTAAAGGCGCAGCAACTCCGATAGGGCGATTGCACGTACCGGGTCTCTGTGGACCCGGCTCCCCCCGATGACACGTGCAAAGGTGTCATAAGGGGTGTCGACGTGGATATCAGCGAGGCTCAGCTCCGAGCACGAATTGTGAACCACCGCAACCCAGGAGCCATCGAGGTCAAAAGAATTAAAAACACCACAGCTGTGGTAGTATAGTTCAATGGTATGAAGGTGCCCAATTATGTGTCCTGTGGTGCGAGCATGTTTCGCTGCACACTATACAGGAGACACACGAAGGTCTGCTACGGCTGCGGAGGTTCGGGACACCGTGCTGACGTTTGCCATAATCCAAACAGCAAGTGGTGCCGCACGTGCGGACAGAAATCACCAACGGAGGATCATCATTGCACTCCAAAGTGTTCGATATGCGGAGGTCCACATCCCACTGCAGACAGAGCATGCAAAGACAGATTTCAAGTCCCCTACATCGTCAGAAGGAGACGACGCCAACGCCACCGGCGCTCCGAGAAGACGCAGATGGCCCTAGGAATGCAGTCCCGTGACTCCAGCGTCTCACCTAGCGTCTCCGGCACACCCAGGAGAGGCCGCTCCGTCACGCCAGCTGCGCAGCGGCGCAAGAGCCACTCGCGTTCCAGAGGGCGTTCGGCGTCTAGAAGGAGAATCCAGGAGGAACTCACATGGGCGGATCGAGTCAAGGAGTAGACGACCAAGCCCAAAAAGATAACGTGGTCGGCATTGCCGGAGCATGATGAAAAGAGTGAGATTGAACAGTTACGTCAGGAGATTGCTAGTCTCAAAGCAGAGCTACGCAAGCAGACAGCCGCGCAGGCCATTTCCAGCAGAGTCGAGGGCGCGAACGTGGCGGATAACGCCGTGCATAAAAGCACGCAAGAACCCAAAGTCGAGGTCAACAAGGCCAAGCGTAAGGCTCCACCTCCAAAGGATGAGAGCGACTCGGAGATGCAAGTGGAAAGCTCGCAGAACAAGATGCTAGAAGAGTTACTTAGGATTTCCAAAGAAAACCAGTTAAGCAATAATCAACTCGCGCTGCGCATGGGAGCACTTGAGAGTAAAGTAGGAGCCATAGAAAACAAGGTAGTCGCACTTGAGAATAAAATGGCTATTAAGACCAGGCCAAAGGTACGTACACAAGCTGCAGTTAATGATGATGCGGGGGCGTCCCCGCAGGGTGAATAAAACTGAAACTAGCAAAATGGCGGGCACTCAAAATAATCTAGTAATTTGGCATTGAAATTGCGCTAGCTTTTAAAGGCGCAAGACCTCACTGCAACAGTACGTTACGGCTCAGGCAGCAAGGCCCCAGGTAATTTTGCTACAGGAAACACTGTGCGACACACCCACTTTCGCTGGTTACAAATCGGTGGCGGCAAGAGGGGAGTCCAAGAGAGGTATAGCTACGCTGGTGAGCAAAAAGCTTGCATATGTTGTACATGACATTCAGCCAGGTCGCGGCAAAATGGAGACGCTTCTCATTGAGGTTATTCCTAACAGGTGGCTTAAACAAAGCGTGTTCATTCTAAATGTTTACAGCCCACCCTCCGATCACAGACAGTCTTTCCACTCCCTGTTTACAAAGGCCGCTACACTCACTAGGCAGTCACCGTTAGTAATCGCGGGAGACTTCAACGCCCCACATAATGCATGGGGATACATCAGGCAAACGGCTAAGGGCATAAATCTAGCGCGGGCAGTAGATGACCTAACGCTAACAGTCATCACCGATCCCCGGTTTCCCACGAGACTGGGCACGTCGGTGGCTAGAGTCACTACCCCCGATCTCGCGTTTATCAAAAATTTACAGCAAACAACCTGGGATAACAAGCAAGAAAACCTGGGCAGCGATCACTTCATCATTAGTGTTACCATTCAGGTCAGAGCCCCCCAGGCCAGGGAATTTAAAGTGACGGACTGGGATGCTTTCCGAAAGCTCAGAAACGAGGATACAGGCAAATATGACAGCTTCAGCGAACTCATTGAGACACTCAGAGCAGATGTTGAAAAGGCCACAAAAACTAATCAAACCGACCTCGATGTTCCCAGGATGGATCCGCACCTCGCACATCTCTTGGAAGCCAAAGCCTCCATTTTGAGGAGATGGAAAACACAGAGGCTTAACCGACGGTTACGAAAGAGGGTTGCGGAACTTAATAGGGAGATCGAACAGTTCTGCACCGAGTTAGCTAGGCTACAATGGGATGAGATCTGTTCAGCAGTCGATGAACGCATGCGTACAGGGGGGAAATGGAATCTTCTTAAACACATGCTAGACGACACGCAGACCAAAGGCAATCAAAGACAGGCACTGTGCCGCCTGATTCACAAGCACAGACAAGAGGGTGGAACAGAAGAAACGCTCTTAGACGAGGTAGCGAATAGATATCTCCCTCTAGGCGCAGGACACTCAGAAGAGTATCCTGAAATAGAATGTGACACGGTAAAAGAGCTCGATGACCCCTTCACGGAGTCTGAAATTAGGGCCGTCCTTCACAACTTGAATAGCAGGTCAGTCTCAGGACCAGACGGCATCTCAAACAGACTGTTAAGGAACCTGGATGATAGATCAATTGAGATGCTAACGAAAGAGGTCAACAAGACTTGGGAGAGTGGAAGCGTGCCGGCAGAGTGGAAAGCGGCCTCGATTGTGCTTATTCCGAAACCGGGTAAGCCCTTAAATCTTGACAACCTAAGGCCGATATCGCTAACCTCCTGTGTAGGCAAGGTAGCGGAATATGCGATCCTCAATAGGATCTCGAACTACATAGAACGCAAGGAACTATTCCCACACAACATGATCGGCTTCAGGCCTGGCCTTTCCACACAAGATGTAATGCTACTTCTTAAGAAGCACATTTTCGATAACAACACTAAGGATGTTAGGGGGATCTTAGCCCTTGACCTGACCAAGGCCTTTGACACCGTATCTCATCGCTTTGTCTTGCAAGCCACGGCCAGCCTAGGTCTGGGAGCAAAGTTTCAGGCCTTTGTTAGGTCATTCCTAATGGATAGAACGGCTACCATAAGGATCGCTCAACACAAGTCAGACGAGTTCGCCTTAGGAGCCAGAGGCACTCCCCAAGGGGCAGTCATCTTCCCCTTGTTATTCAATATAGTCATGAAGGGCATATCGGAGAGCCTCAGATCCCTGCCCAATATAGGCCACTCGCTTTACGCGGACGATATCACAATCTGGTGCCCGCGAGGATCACTTGCAGAAGTAGAAAACGCACTGCAATCAGCCCTAGACGAAACGGAGTCCTACCTAGAAGGCACAGGCCTCCAACTCTCTCCAAACAAATCAGAACTGTTACTGTACAGGCCGGCCAGGCAAGGCGTTAGGAGACTTCCACACCTCGACCAAATTCCCATCTCCCTATTTGCAAGAAATGGACAGCGCATTCCACGAGTAGATTCAATCAGAATCCTAGGACTACTGATTGACGCGAGAGGGTGTAACGCCAAAACCCTGACGCACATCACGGCCAAAACCGAAAGCATGCTGAGACTTGTTGCTAGAGTATCAGGGCGCAGAAAGGGACTAAGTGAAGCCAACCTACTTCGGATCCATCATGCCTTCCTAATGAGCCACAATAATTATGTAGCATCGGCGCTTACCTGGACTAGAACGGAAAAAATAAGCTAGACACTCTCATCCGTAAGAGCATCAAAAAGGTGCTAGGGTTACCAGTAACCACATGCTCTGACAAATTAAGACAACTCGATATGCACAACGAGATTGATGAAGTGATAGAAGCGGAAGTCACCGCCCAGGTGGTCAGGCTCTCGTCAACCAGGGCAGGAAGACGCATCCTGGACGAGGCTGGTATGGCTCCCAGAAAGCTTGCTGAACGGGAGATTACCTTATCCCGGGAGGTCCGGGAAACCTTTGTGGTCAGCCCATTCCCTCGGAATATGCACCCGCAATACAATGTAGGGAGGCGAAAAGCCCGAGCACGGGCGATATTACAGAACGCCGCCGAGAATCGAGAATCGACTCTCTTTGTCGACGCGGCTCAGTACGGCAAGTCTAGCACATTCGCGCTGGCAGTCATTGACGGCAACGGGGAATTACGCTCCTCAGCCTCGGTCAGGTTAGCTACGAGCGCAGTTGCAGAACAGGTCGCCATAGCCCTGGCCATGACCGACCGCTCACACACCACCGTGTTAACAGATTCACGAGCGGCCATCAAAGCTTTTGAGTCGGGTAACATAGCGCGGGAGGCTGCCTCCATTCTAGAAAAAAGAACAGACCCTGGCACTCACTTAATTTCTTGGTTTCCCGCCCATATGGGTGCGGACGTTCATCAGCACGTACCTAACCTCAACGAGCTTGCCCATGACCATGCGCGAGATCTAGCGCGCCGCGGCGGCATGGAGGCCTTATGGAGTCAGGATGAAATCCAGCATAAAGATCCACTCCTAACGTTCAATGAAATCACATCTCACTATCGGCTAAGTAGAAGAGCCTATCCTCTTCCTCACCCAAAGTTAGATAGGTCTCAGTCAATTACACTTAGAATGCTCCAGGCGGGCTCGTTCCCCTCGCGGGGCCTTCTTAGTCGTATCTCCACAGACGTTGACTCAAGTTGTCCGGAATGTAATGAAATTTATTGTTCCTTAGCGCACATGCTTTGTCAATGCCCCGCGTTACCTAATGGCCCTCTATCCAGCGAAGCCGACTGGTAAGAAGCACTCCCGAACCCATCGCTTCAAGCAAAAATCCAGGCAATCCAGAGGGCCCAAGAAAGGGCGGAACATCACGGTGTCCCAGCCCCTACTTGGACGCGGCCAGCGGCTTCCGCAAGTCCCCGATAGGGGTTCCCGCGAAAGCTCCTCAGGATCAAATAAAGTTAATTGTCTGTCTGTCTGTTTCTAGTATAAAATTGTAGTGTCAACAATCGCAGAATTTGGAAAAAATTCAGGGGCACGAATGAACTTTGCTAAAAGCTTGGGACTGTGGTTTGGCTCATGGACATATAAACAAACCCATTTTCATGGCATAGAATGGTCTTGTGTTCCACCAAAATACCTAAGCGTTCCATTAGATGTATATTGATCAAGTGCACATTATTCGAAAGAACCTGTGCCCACCCTAAAGCGCTATGCCCAAACCTTTATTCCTCATCACACCTTTATCTTTGGTAGAACTAAAGCATGCAACCTGTCTTTGGCAACAAGAACATTTTACGTTCTGCAAATTATTTGTTGTGCGAGGGTTCACATAAAAAACTTACACCGTTTATTTGCTACCTTTATTTGGTCATTAACCTATGAACCGATGAGGCGAGACAATGTTTTTATACCTGTCTGCGCAGGTGGTTTTGGGTTGGTACACCTAATTATTAGACAACTGGTGTGGCGCTTTTCCTAATTTTGTGACTGTGCTAATCTACTACTTTAAAATTGTTGCAATTGAATTTCGCAAATGTTTTGCTAAATTTAGTGGTGTCTACTATTGTTGCATCGCCTCCCTATCTTCAAGAGTTCATGCGTGAGGTATTCGAATCAGTGCTTTTTCTGACAGCTAGATTCTCCAATGAGTACTTGTTCTCTAGCTCAAGAAAAATACCTATATTATGCTTCGTTGAATGCGCTCTTTCCAGCCCCACTTCACCGCTCACTATATATTGGATTTTCTGGTCACGACGTGCTATCTTGTGCAGCAAAATAGCCTATTTCACCAATAACCAAGACATTTTTTTTACAAAGTGCATACAGAAACAATAGTTGTAGAAACCTGGTTAAACACCAAAGGCACATTTGTATCCTCAATTACCTGCCCCCTCTGTGAAGTTTTAAAAACAATCGAACACTGCTTTATTAGTTGTAAGGAATCCATACTTTTCTAGGGTGTTCTGGAGAAGGCTTAAAACAACATCTGGATTTAAATTGTCATAGCATCCTTTATCTTGCACCACCCAAATGCAACGACATGCCAGTTGACATGCTGTTGTTAATGGGCATGCATAGTTCGTGAAAAACCTGCATGTTGGACAGGCATGTGGAGCCAATGGTGTCTTCGCGATGTCATTTTGTGCAAATGACTGTGTGGCTAAGGAACCTTTATGACCAACTGCAATTTCAGCCGGACTGGTACGCCGAGTTCATGAAGTGTGCTGCTCGAATACCCGTTTAGAAATTGTGTTGTACGAGATTTACTGTGTAACGGCCATTGTACATTTGTCGACTTGACCCTAAGTATGTTGAACGCTATGTATATACGTAAGCCACATTTGCATTAAATATCATGCAAGAAAAAAATCGACATGGCTCAGTGGGAGAATACTGGCGCTGACACGCAGGGGTCCCGTGTTCGAATCCCAATGTGCCTTTAATGTTATGTTTTTTTCGTATTTCTTTCGATATTGGTTATGGACACTGGCGGCACACACGGCCATTCTTGTGATCTCAGAACAGCTCTCAGAAATGCTACCCTCGCTGTAAAACGAGGGTAGCATTTCAACTTGCCTCGCAGTAGTTAAAGCTAAGCTAGCTGCCTCACAGCTAAGACAGCGGGTGTTGCTCCAGTGGTACGGAGGACATTAGTCAAATATTATCGGACTTTTTAGTTATATGGCCGTGTCATCTTTGTTTCTTTCGCACGCCGTGAAAGTTTGTTGAGGATAGCATGCGCCTGCTTATGCTAGCATGCTTATTGAACTAACATTCATGTTTTTCATTGCCGACAACGTAAAACGTTGATCGCGTGCGTGGCTTCATTTCGCAGTGCCTCCATTACCTATATTTAACGCATGCCAGAATGAAGTTTACCTCAACCTATCGTACACGGCAATGTCGCGCACTTGGGAAATCCATTTCGCGCGAAGTCGGGCGTCGTTGTCTTCTCCACAACGTAAACGTAATTAACAAACTTTCCTGATTTGATTACGTTTGCTTTTTGAAGTTCCTGTCCAGCTGGTATAGTTTTTTGAAGCGGTTCGCGGCGCTCCAAGTGCTCCGCGAGAGACCCGCATGTCCACGGAAACAAGCGGCTGCGCGGCGAAACAAAGAAAAGCGAGTGGCCTACATCCCCAATTTCCGTTTTTCTGCCAGAGATGGCACTGCCTGTCCGGAGTCGCAGACCCACAAAGCGTTGGTTTGGGTACCCATGGGAAAGCTATCGAAGCGCTGTTTGTGGAATGTGTTAGGAACAAATTGGGAACGCCTTACAATGGGCACCACACACTGGCCAGAGGGAGAGGCGTTGCTTAGAGAGCGCCGTCTCAAAGTCTTTGACATTCGCCGTTAGGGGCACGCAGGAAGTAGACGCTTGCGTGCGTCCCCCACGTATCCCGGCCAAACTCCGCCGACATATGCAGGGCGCGAGACGCGAGCGTCGCGTTCCATTTTCACCGAAGCCGCCTGAATGATGAATAAACTTTATTTTCGTATCCGGCATGTTTGTGGTCCGGGCTAGACCGCACAAGGAGGTACCGGGAGGCCTTGTCTTTGTACGGCCACCCTGGCCTGCTGGATAGCCCTTTTTTGGTCTTGAACCTCCGAGCTGAGCAGAACAGGCTGCCACTGCTCCCGGAGGACCTCAGGAAAACTTGTTGATAAGTTGGGGCATTCCCATAATATATGTTTTTAAGATGCCTTTTCTGTTACGCATAGCTTACATTTATTGTCCTGGTATAAGTGTGGGTAGCTCCTGTGGAGGTGCACAGGGTTCGGGTAGCAGTTCGTCTGTAGCTGTCGGTATTCCGATGCTTCTTGCCTGTTTAGACTCGGATGAGGTACGGGAAAGACGCACCTAGCTTCTCTGTAGTGTTGCATGTATTCTGTGTATATTGTAATTCGGTCTTTGTGTGGCACGTTGGCGGCGCCAGAGATGATCACTGAGCGGTGGGGTCGGGTTGCGCGGCGGGTTAATTCTCGCGACAACTCATGAGCCAGCTCGTCAGGATTGGGTGTATCAGTCTCGGTGTGCGCCGGGAACCATACGAGGTATTTGGGTTCAACTACTTTGTGTAGTTCTTGGTTATTAACGAGGATTCTGAGGGCTTCGGTGAAATCCGTCCTTGCGCAAAATTTGATTGCTATTTGCGAATCGCTCAGTATGAACGAGTGTTTGTTGGAAGTGATAGCCAAGGCTATGGCTATTTCCTCAGCCTCCTCTAGATTGTTTGTTATGACAGAGCACACATTAATACAAATGCCGGACGTGTCAATCACGACAGCAGTGTGAGCTTTTCGTTCAGGGTATGGGCTAGCATCTACAAAAAGAGATTTACTGTTCGTGCCGTGTGCTTTGAGCAGTGCTTTTGCTGGGTGTTTTCTGCAGTTCAAGTTGATAATGGGGTTCATGTTTTTCGGTATCGGGTTAGAGACAATCTTAGCTCTGATTGTATTGGGGATGTCATATTTGACACCATGTTGTGCATGGTACATGATTCCTAATCTACTCATTATATTTCTTCCCGTTTTTGTTTTAGTGAGCCTTTCAAGCTGGGATATACGCTGAGCTTCTATAATCTCTTCAAACGTATTGTGTAGTCCTAGCTGAAGAAAAAGGTCTGTGCTAGCATACTCAGGTATTCCGATCGCTTGTTTATAGACCTTCCAGATGAGTGCATTTATTTTGTTAGTTTCAGCTTTTCGCCAGTTGTGGTATGCTGCTACATAGGTTATGTGACTTATGACGAAGGCCTGGATTAGACAAATTACGTGGGCTTCTTTCATACCTCGGTGTTTATTCGTGACCCTGCGAATCAGTCTCATTGCATTCGTGACTTTGGCGTTTAGTCTGCGTATAGTCTCGCCGTTGGCACCGTTAGCCTCGATGACTAACCCCAGTACGCGTATTTTTGGAACTGTCGGTATAGCTGTGCCCTCCTGTGTATGAATCCTAATTTCTTCATATTGCCGCTTGTTTTCCTCTGACTTGGGTGGTCTGCCTCTGATTGCTGGCCACCCCGCCGCGGTGGTCTAGTGGCTAAGGTACTCGGCTGCTGACCCGCAGGTCGCGGGTTCAAATCCCGGCTGCGGCGGATACATTTCCGATGGAGGCGGAAATGTTGTAGGCCCGTGTACTCAAATTTGGGTGCACGTTAAAGAACCCCAGGTGGTCAAAATTTCCGGAGCCCTCCACTATGGCGTCTCTCATAATCATATGGTGGTTTTGGGACGTTAAACCCCACAAAATCTAATCTAATCTTATTGCTAGCCTGTAGAGAAGAAGTTCTGATTTATCCGGGGAGCATGTGAGTCCTGTGCCTTCCAAGTATCGCTCAACTGTTCCTATTGCTTCTTGGAGTCTCTGTTCTATGTAGCCGTCGCTGCCATCACTGACCCATATTGCGATGTCATCTGCGTAGATAGAGTGATATATTCCAGAAATTTTATTTAACTCTTCCGGTAGTCCAATCAGGATTAGATTAAAGAGCATCGGCGATATTACAGAGCCCTGTGGAGTTCCTCTGAAGCCCAATTATTGGAGATGAGATGTAAGGCCTCCTAAGCTGAGCCTTGTTTTCCTGTTGGTCAAGAAGTTTCTGACGTAATTATAGGATCGCTCAGCCACGTTTAAGCTCGATATACGGCTGAGAATTGTTTCATGAGCTGCATTGGCAAATGCTTTCTTGAGATCCAGACCGAGTATGGCTCGTGTGGATCTTGTGGCTTAGTCTATCATTTGGTGTTTATTCTGTAGCATGACATCTTGGGTGGCTAGGTGACGACGGAAGCCTATCATCGTGTGTGGGTAGTATTCACCATCTTCAAGATAGTTGTTGGCTCTATTTAGAAATGCATGTTCTATTACTTTCGCTACGCATGACGTTAATGAGATGGGTCGGAGATTTACTTTGTTGATTAACTTTCCAGGTTTTGGTATAAGGATCGTTCTAGCCTCTTCCCACGCGTCGGGTATTGCCCCTTCTGTCCAACATTTGTTTATATATCCAAATAAGATTCTATGGATTCATTGTCCAGGTTACGTAATGCTCGGTTGGTGACTCTATCGGGTCCCGGTGCTGATTTTACATTTAATTTGTGGAGCACCGCTCTAATATCTATTACCTCAAAGTTTCTGTCCATGTTGTGGTTGGCTTCGCCTGTATAGTTTTTATGTTGTAGTGGCGGCGATTCGGGCACGTAGATGTTTTGTAGATCTGTCATTAGCTGTTTTTCGTTTCCTTCGTCTTTGCGTGTGAGACGATGGATAGTG
Source organism: Rhipicephalus annulatus (assembly GCA_013436015.1). Taxonomy (NCBI): domain Eukaryota; kingdom Metazoa; phylum Arthropoda; class Arachnida; order Ixodida; family Ixodidae; genus Rhipicephalus; species Rhipicephalus annulatus. The sequence continues at coordinate 216,035 of WOVY01004153.1, forward strand.
CGTCTCTGTTCAGTTTTGGTATTGGTGGGATCTAAATGAAACCTTAGCAACTTCCACGTTTGTGATGTTCCAATATGGGTTCCCATGTCCTTACATATGTCCGCCCATTGTTGCTCACACAGCTGCTTGCAGTGACTTTCAATGTCTTTGTTGAGCTGTGCTATCTTTTTCCGGATCGTTCTGTTGTGTCTTTGCCTCCGCCATTTGTGTTCTAACGCTTCTTTAGTTCGCCACAGGTGGATTAATCTGTTATTGATGCGCTCAACTGGAATATCTGTTTCTACTTCCTGCGTGGCTTTTCTGACGGTGTCTATTATGCTCTCGCACCATTGCTGGATATCGTCAGGATGTTCGGTAATCGTTTTTCTGATCTCGCGGAATTTATTCCAGTCAACTAGACGTCTCGTGCTACACATGGTCGTAATCCTGTTGCTATCGGTGAATGGTGCGTTTGTTTCGAGTATGCGATGGTCACTTCCTAAATCATCGAATGTGTTGTGCCATGTAGCCCCCGGGGCATTCTTGGTTATTGTAAGACGAGGTGTTGTGTCTCGCTGGGTGCTTGTACCTATGCGCGTGTGTGTATGCGGGTCTGTTATCAGAGTAAGCTGTTCATCTTGTATGCTCTGCCATAACCGTTTTCCTTTGGGGGTGGTGTAATCATACCACCATGCCTCGTGCGTGGCGTTGAAGTCCCCTGCTATGATGAGCGGGGCGCTGCCATCTAATATCACGGCCTGTCTAAATAGAGAGTGGTATTGCTGTCTGTGATTTGACGGACTGCTACATACGTTAAGAAGAAACGTGTTGCTCCCTTTTGTTTTCCTAGATAGAAGTTCTGTCATTATATGGTTGTATCCACCTTCTAGATTATGGGTTCTGACCGTAATCTTTCTCCTTACTAGTGTAGTGAGAGCTTTATTTCCCTCTTCACGCTCGGGACTTACTGTCTGGTATCCTGGTAGTGTGGCGAGGTCATGCGTTTCTTGAAGTACAATAACATCTGGCTTGTTACCTTGTCGGATGTACTACTGGATGACAGATTTCTTAGCCCTGAATCCTCTACAGTTCCATTGCCATATGCGGAGTTGTCCTTTACCACGCCTCACCATCGCTGTTCGTTTTTTTGTGTGGGAGGCGTGAAAATAGGTGGGTGGATGAGAGGGGTCGGTGGTTTTGTGGGGGTTGCCTGCAGGGGATATAATGCCTGTGGTTGTTGATGAACGTTCGCGACTGCACCCTGAAGGTCTGCGGATGTTTGTTGGTTGCGTCCTCGTTCCAGCGTTTCTACCCTGGCTGCTAGTGCCGTCAGATCACAGACGTCTTAGTGGTGGTTTCCAGGATAGATTGGAACACGGTTAATAGCTGCTATACTTTTTTTTCAATATTATCCAACCTTGTTTGTTGCGAGATGTTTTCTTGTTTAGTGCTTGGGGGATCTGTAGTTTTCTTAGTTTTGGCCTTTCGTTTTAGCGGAGGGGCAGTTATCTCCATGCGATCGTCCCCTATGGGTGTCTCCTCCTGCAATACAGTATTAGTTATATTAGGGCTTCTGGGTTTGCCGCATTCGCGTTCTATAGTGAGCAGTTCTATTTGAGCTTGCATCTTTTCTATTATTTCTTTCATTCGTCTGTTTTCATCTTTAAGCCACTCTAACTCTTGACTATTGTTGTTATTGCTACCGTTATTATTTTTGACCTCCTGAGGTCCTTCCGGTCGCAAGCCGCGTACTATATCTGCCCAGTTCACCTTGTTTGTTGGTCCCTTAGACGCCGATCCCGACCTGGAACTGGGGTGGGAGCTTGCAAGGCTGCGGTTCCTTGAACCAGAGCGGGATCTTGTTTGCTGTCGTTTTCCGGGTCTCGATATCCAGCGCTCTTGTGGACGTCCTCTTGGTGGAGATGAGCTTTGTCTTTGATGTTCTCGTAGTCTGGCCCATTGTCTCTGTTTTAGAACGTAAGGTTTCTTGAACCTGGCCGTGCAGCTTTTATCGGCTGTAACGTGATCTTTCCCACAGATTTGACAACTAGGGTCGCATCTGTGGTCGTTTTTGGGGTTGTGAATGCCGCAACCAGCACAAAGCTTATCTTGGGGGGTTGGGGCACACGTCACTTCTATGTCCTAGTCTGTTGCACTGCCTGCAGTAGTCAATTTGCTTGCGGTATAGCGTGCACGGTATTATTACTCCATCATAGCTATGTCTCAAGTGTGTCGTGCCAGAAGAAGAAGAAAAGTTTGCCACAGATAGCCCCCTATTATAATACCAATTCATTACACATAGTTGAAATGATCACAGAAAAACTGCACTACACTTTCTTGGCCAATCCCCCTGAGTGGGTATGAGCCAACATCCCAGGGAAACAAAAAAAAGATAGCCCCCCCCCCCCTGCAGACAAGTGCCCGTGGGCACTTGAAGAAAAAAAATGATCAGACAGAGCTTGTCAGAATGGGTGCCGGCTTGATCATTTCAGTGCTGACTGTGTCTTCATGCCCATTACGCAGGATTGTAAAATGATGTTCAGAACGCTTGATGACTGGGAAAGGACCGTCATAGCGAGGCTGAAGAGCACGGCGAGACGCATCTACACGAACAAAAACGCGTGAAGATGTCTGTAGATTTGCCGGCAGAAAAACGTCGTTCTTAGTGTGAGCTGAAGTTGGTGATGGGCGCAAGTTTTGCATGAAGATCCGCAGACGCTGGACGAAAGAAGATGGATCCGAAACACTCTGCGTAGTAATGGGGCTGGCGAGGTCACCAGGCAAACGGAGTGTGCAGCCATAAACCATCTCGGCTACAGAGCAGGCAAGTTCTGGCCTAAGTGTTGAACGCAGGCCGAGAAGCACGATGGGGAGGTGTGATACCCAATCTTCGGCGTGAGGCTGCGAGGCGAGTGCTGCTTTTAAATGACGGCGGAGTCTCTCCACTAAGCCATTTGATGCTGGATGATATGCAGTTGTGCGAATACGCGTACAACCCAGTAGAGATGTGACAGAGGTGAAAAGCGCTGACTCAAACTGTCTGCCTCGATCAGTAGTCACCGTTGATGGTACACCGAAACGGCTAATCCAGGTAGCAAGAAAGGTACGAGCAACTGTTTCTGCCGTGACGTCAGACTTTGGAGCTGCTTCAGGCCACCTTATAGTGTACCTGTCAATACACGTAAGCAAATACGTATTTCCTCGACATGGAGGTAATGGCCCGACAATGTCCAAATGAATGGTGTCGAAACGTGCATCAGGGAGAGGGAATTTTCCACATGAAGGCTTGGTGTGCCGTTTCATCTCGATACGCTGACATGCTCTGCAAGTGCGAACCCAGTCACGAATGTTAGCGCGTATGCGCGGCCAGACATAGCGTTCAGTGAGCAGATGTTGCGTAGCTCTTACGCCTGTATGGCAGATGGAGTGGAGGGTATCAACAACAGCACGACGAAGCTGTGAAGGAACATAGATACGAGTGCAGTTGTGTGAAACATCGCACCAGAGCGTAACATCGTCGTCGGGAAAGTTGACTTGTTCCAGTCGGAGGGAAGTAGAGGATTGGAGTCGTGGAAGCTCATTGTCTAATGCCTGTGCTTCCGTGAGCGAGGACAATAAAAGGTCGGTGGTGCCTGTCGTGGCATTGATGGTAATATGACTGAGAGCGTCCGCTGCACTGTTAAAGCTGCTTTTTACATAACGTATGTCTAAGGTGAATTCGGCAATGAAAGCAACGTGTCAAAGTTCTCTATAAGTGTGCGTGGCACAGCAGGAACGTAAAGCCGAAACAAGGGGCTTGTGGTCGGTAAGAATGGCAAATTGTCGCCCTTAAAGGAAGTACCTGAAATGCTTCACCGCAAGGTAGGCCGCGAGGAGCTCCCGTCCGAAAGTACTATATTGGCGCTCAGTGTCGGAGAGAACAGATTCTTAGTAGATGTCCGAATCCTACGGCCGCTGCTAAAAAGTGGTTCGGGTGCGCTGGGGACTTCCTTATATAACCTCCGATGAGGCCAGCGCAGGCGCAGTGGTGACCACGCGCCGTAGGGCTCCACTTGCGAATGACAGGTCACTAAAGTTCGTACAAGACGATGATAGCGAGTCGATGTCGATCTTCCAGTAGCCACGTAGCGCAGGCGCCGAGAGCCACTTCTGGTAGCCACGCAGCGCCGGCGCAGTCAGGCACAAGGGAGGCACAGGAGGTTGGCTCGTGTTGACACGAGCGTGGTTGCACACTGGAGAATGCTGCTCGGCTGGAGCACCTGGACTGCACCGGTCTGTAGCGGAGAGAACAGATTCTTGATAGACGTCCGAATCCTACGGCCGCTGCTCAAAAGTGATTCGGGTGCGCTGGAGACTTCCTTATATAACCTCCGATGAGGCCAGCGCAGGCGCAGGGGTGACCACGCGCCGTAGCGCTCCACGTGCGAATGACAGGTCGCTAAAGGTCGTACAAGACGATGATAGCGAGTCGATGTCGATCTTCCAGTAGCCACGTAGCGCAGGCGCCGAGAGCCACTTCTGGTAGCCACGCAGCGCCGGCGCAGTCAGGCACAAGGGAGGCACAGGAGGTTGGCTCGTGTTGACACGAGCGTGGTTGCACACTGGAGAATGCTGCTCGGCTGGAGCACCTGGACTGCACCGGTCTGTAGCGGAGAGAACAGATTCTTGATAGACGTCCGAATCCTACGGCCGCTGCTCAAAAGTGATTCGGGTGCGCTGGGGACTTCCTTATATAACCTCCGATGAGGCCAGCGCAGGCGCAGTGGTGACCACGCGCCGTAGGGCTCCACTTGCGAATGACAGGTCGCTAAAGTTCGTACAAGACGATGATAGCGAGTCGATGTCGATCTTCCAGTAGCCACGTAGCGCAGGCGCCGAGAGCCACTTCTGGTAGCCACGCAGCGCCGGCGCAGTCAGGCACAAGGGAGGCACAGGAGGTTGGCTCGTGTTGACACGAGCGTGGTTGCACACTGGAGAATGCTGCTCGGCTAGAGCACCTGGACTGCACCGGTCTGTAGCGGAGAGAACAGATTCTTGATAGACGTCCGAATCCTACGGCTGCTGCTCAAAAGAGATTCGGGTGCGCTGGAGACTTCCTTATATAACCTCCGATGAGGCCAGCGCAGGCGCAGGGGTGACCACGCGCCGTAGCGCTCCACGTGCGAATGACAGGTCGCTAAAGGTCGTACAAGACGATGATAGCGAGTCGATGTCGATCTTCCAGTAGCCACGTAGCGCAGGCGCCGAGAGCCACTTCTGGTAGCCACGCAGCGCCGGCGCAGTCAGGCACAAGGGAGGCACAGGAGGTTGGCTCGTGTTGACACGAGCGTGGTTGCACACTGGAGAATGCTGCTCGGCTGGAGCACCTGGACTGCACCGGTCTGTAGCGGAGAGAACAGATTCTTGATAGACGTCCGAATCCTACGGCCGCTGCTCAAAAGTGATTCGGGTGCGCTGGGGACTTCCTTATATAACCTCCGATGAGGCCAGCGCAGGCGCAGTGGTGACCACGCGCCGTAGGGCTCCACTTGCGAATGACAGGTCGCTAAAGGTCGTACAAGACGATGATAGCGATTCGATGGTTATCTTCCAGTAGCCACGTAGCGCAGGCGCCGAGAGCCTCTTCTGGTAGCCACGCAGCGCCGGCGCAGTCAGGCACAAGGGAGGCACAGGAGGTTGGCTCGTGTTGACGCGAGCGTGTTTGCACACTGGAGAATGCTGCTCGGCTGGAACACCTGGACTGCACCGGCCTGTAGCGGAGAGAACAGATTTTTGATAGACGTCCGAATCCTACGGCCGCTGCTCAAAAGTGATTCGGGTGCGCTGGGGACTTCCTTATATAACCTCCGATGAGGCCAGCGCAGGCGCAGGGGTGACCACGCGCCGTAGCGCTCCACGTGCGAATGACAGGTCGCTAAAGGTCGTACAAGACGATGATAGCGAGTCGATGTCGATCTTCCAGTAGCCACGTAGCGCAGGCGCCGAGAGCCACTTCTGGTAGCCGCGCAGCGCCGGCGCAGTAAGGCACAAGGGAGGCACAGGAGGTTGGCTCGTGTTGACACGAGCGTGGTTGCACACTGGAGAATGCTGCTCGGCTGGAACACCTGGACGGCACCGGTCTGTAGCGGAGAAAACAGATTCTAGTAGACGTCCGAATCCTACGGCCGCTACTCAAAAGTCACGTAACTTGCGGGAAAAAAGGAAATTGGAGCCCATACACCATTGATCCATTGATGAAGAGCGGCCCCAACTGCTTCTGAAGAAGCGTCCACCATGATGCTAGTGGGAGCAGTTGGTGAAGGGTGGTGCAGGAGAGTGGCCTGGGCGAGCTTGGTCTTAACGGCGGCAAAAGCTTGATCCGCGACCGTGTCCTAGGAAAGTGCGGCTGACTCAGCTTGCGAAGTCGAGAGTAGTGCTTCCAGAGGCAGCAGCAGTGTAGAGCATAAAGCGATGAAGCGGCGATAAAAATTGACGAGTCCGAGAAAACGTCGTAGACTGCGTATGGACGTGGGAGGCGGGTGCTCGAGAATAGCTTGAACCTTGTCAGGTAGAGGAATGATGCCATCTTTAGTGATCTGATGTCCGAGGAATGCTATCTCCGAGACTCTAAACTGACACTTTTCTACTGTAATAACAAGGTAGTAATGATGCAGTCGAGTGAAAAGCTGACGTAGATGTGCCTTGTGCGTTTCAGCCTCCTTGCTGCAACGAGAAGATCGTCGATATAGGCGAAACAAAACGTCAAGCCTCTTGTGACTTCGTCTATAAAACGCTGAAATGTTTGACCTGCGTTTCTCAAACCGAAAGGCATTCGTAAATACTCATAGAGCCCAAATGGGGTAATTATTGCAGTTTTGGGAATGTCAGAAGGCTCAACGGGGATCTGGTGATAAGCTTTCGCAAGATCAATCTTCGAGTATACAGTTGTGCCGGTTAAAAAGGCAGTACACTTCTGAATATTGGGTAACGTGTATCATTCTGGAACGGTGACTGCATTGAGAGCCTGATAATCACCACAGGGCCGCCAGTCATTGTTCTTCTTGGGAACCATGTGTAGCGCCGCCGGCTATGAGCTTGATGACGGACGAATGATTTGCAACTGTAACATATGCTCAAACTCATTGCGAGCAATTCGAAGTTTATCAGGGCAAAGTCGGCAAGGGCGGCAGGGAACCGACAGCCTGTGGCAACGATGAGTGGGTCACAGTGTGCTTGGGGGTTTTATCCATGGGAGACTGCGTTGTAATCTCCGGAAACTCGTTGAGCAGAGTTGTATATGGTGATGTGGGCGGTTTCATGAAAGTGTGGTTTAGGGCCGTAGCGCGTGACAGAAGACCATTGACCGATAAGTCGGTATAGCTATTCACCAGGCGACAGCGGTTCATATCCATGAGCAGATGAAAATACCTTAAGAAATTGGCACCTAAGATTGCGTAGCGTACGCCTGCTATCCAAAATAACCACTGCAGTTTAATCTTAAGACCGAGATCAAGGGTCAGAGACTTCTGTCCGTAAGTTGCGATGACTGAAGAATTGATCGCTTGTAAAGGAGTTGGCTTCTCGCGAAGACGCCGGTCAGTTTCGGACGGTGGAATTATGCTGACTTCTGCTCCAGTGTCCACCAGCAAGCGCACACCTGTGGTTCTGTCGGTGATGTGGAAGAGGCGGCTTGATGCTTGGCCTTGATCACCCGCCACGCCATAAGCAAGGTGGCACATATCTGCGAGCCACGGCACGAAAACTCCGGTGATAATAGCATGTGTTCTGCGGTGAAAAGCAGTGCTCGGGCTGGTGGAGGGGCCGTTGCGGAGCAGCCGACGTGAGAGATAGTCGGTGTGGACGAGGCTGGCCATTTAAGTTGCGAATGCTCAGCAGTTGCAGACGCAAGTTGGCGACTTCAGCAGCGAGATTTTTTACCGTTTCTCGAAGGGAATCAGCTTCGGAAATCGGAGAGGTGTGGGCAGCGTTTATGACTGGCGGAGAAACGTCCATCATGTCATCGGCCATTTCTGCCAGCTCCGACAGCGGCTCATCCTGAGCTGAGACAAGAGCCATTTGCATGGTAGGTGGAAGACGCTGTAGAAACAACACACGTAGTATGGATGTTTCCGAGCCGTACGGCTGGTCCCCAAGCAGGTGCTGCAGGTGACGTAGAAACTGTGTGGGACGGTGGTCCCCGAGCTCTTCGTTGCACAGAAGTTGCTGAATGCGCCAATGTTTAGGCGGAACGATTCGGTGACGAAGAGCATGTTTGACTGTCGTATATGGAGTGTCACCAGGCGGGCCCACGAGGATGTCACGTATTTCGGCCATTGCCTGTGGCGGCAACGCTTCAACGAGGAGCTCATGCTTGCGAACCTCTGCCTTGATGCGATGAATGCGAAACTGGTTCTCGACTTGAATGAACCATAAGGGAGGATCGGCAAGCCCCAGCTGTGGTAGCGTGATGGTAGTAGTACCTCCAACAATACCCGAAGAGGGTACATGGCCGGGTGCAGTGGCAGCGGTACCAGGGCTGAGGCTGTCGAGATGCTCATGCTGCTCCATGGAAGGTCGCGTTCGTAGTCCGGGTCACAATAAATATAGCACTCTGAAACGCGGTTACGAAAACACAGCGCGGTTTTTTAATGCATCTCCGCCATTGTTCCCACTACCTCTTCTTTCTCCTCAGCAGACTACCCACTACAAGCTTATGTGTCAAGTGTGTCATGCGAGAAGAAGAAAAGTATGCCACACTTGCACCAGTCACATACGTTCGTCATTCATTCACGCACTGTAATACCAAATTTGGTATATATGACGCTAGCGAAACGTCCGCGAGTGCATCACGAGCGTGGCATGTAGTCATATTCTTACATGACATGCACTCACGATTTTCACGATACGGTCTGTCACTTGTGTTCGCCATGCAATCATGCCATACCAGTTTTGCAACATTCCATGTGAAGGAAACCATTGCAAAAGCTGCAGGACCATGAAGTGTAAATCATGACATTCATGACATACATATCACGATAGTTAGATAGATAGATAGATAGATAGGTAGATAGATAGATAGATAGATAGATAGATACGCTAAATACCGCCGAAGTTCGCTAAGAAATGGTTCGCATTTAAAATTAACATTTTCTCTCTCGGTCTTATATATTATGAGCCTTAGCATAAAGAGTCGACCCCAAAAATATCAAATTCTCTAACAGTTTTAAAAATGATTCGGAGGTTACGAATAATCGTATTGTAATTAATTGCAGAGCTGTTGCATGAGTAGATCAATCATTCGGGTTCTTTATTTTGACATGAACCTCGCGTCATTGGTAACGTTCGGCTTCATGGGCAGTGCCGATCGCCCTACGGTGTTTTATTTGTAGCGCTACTCTTAACACTTACGTAAATCTACGTAGTGCAGAGTGGCAGCAAGGGACGGCTTTATGCTCTCCTATAGTAGAGTACGCCGTACTCTAATTCGTTAACCAATGTTTCTAAACACTGTTTAGCGGGACGGTTCAGTGCCCTCCCGTAGTTGAGTACGAAGTGCTCGAAATGGTTAAACATTTTAAAACGTGAAGCATTGCTTAGCGAACTTCGACGACTTTGAGCGCATTTATCTAGCCGCCTACGACTTTTAGCTCTCCTGGCCGTTTCGATAATGGTATCAATACCAAACTTGGTATGGCATAACATGACTGTGGGAATAACTTATTTGACTAGCCATAAAATGAAAATCATGACATCTATGTCATCATGTTTTACACTTCATGGTCCTTCAGCTCTTGCGGTGGTTTCGTTCACATGGAATGTTGCAAAACCGGTATGGTATGACATGATTGCATGGTGAACACAAGCGACAAATCCTAACATAAAAAATGACAGCATATTCACAGAGTGAATGATGAAGAGTAGGGCGAAGCATTCGTCCGTCCATTCGTTCCTACTTCCGTCCGTCCATGCGTCCGTCTGTGTGACCGTCCGTGCGTCCATTCACCCGTCCGTGCGTGCGTCTGTTCGTCGTCCGCACGTCCATCTGTGCGTCCATTCATGCGTTCGTCCATGCATCCACCCCTGCGTCCGTCCGTCGGTGCAGCCATCCGTGAGTCCGTACATGTATCTGTCTGTGTGTCTGTTCGTCCACCTATTAAACACTCCAAGTACCATCATCTCGTATCTTTTGATCATATATTCCGCATATGCACCACCGTCCAGCGGACATTCCAAAAACTAAACGTGAGGTGGCGCACGCACACTTTATTACAGCTTGCACTTCGTGTCTACTTCCCACCTTTAACCACCTTGAGCTCATGGTATATACTAGTTTACTGTATTCATGGCACTGTGGCCCAACGCTCGCTAAACCTTTCTAAAACCAAGGAGGTTATGCCCAGCGAGTATAACGTAGACACCCTTTCTTGTCAGATAGTGCTTAATGTACATGCCAATGGCTGCTAAGGGGAATGAGAGAGAGGGAAATTCGGCTTTTAGATAACGCGCATGCTGCGAAATTTTTATTATTTAAGAACGCACAGAAGAAATCTCTCACCGGCGCCACCTCGGAGGTCAAAATGTAAGACGGCTTACAAGCTACGACTACTACTACGACTACGAGGAACAAACGGGTGCCGCTATAAGGAGCTTGGCCCCTAAAATGTAGCTGATTGGGATCGCCTCAAAGAACATTGGCGCCATCATTTCAGTGCGTAAGGCAGAGAACTTTGCACCCGTATGTCGAAAGATGCGTCATTGTTAATCCAGAAAATACGCATTGCCAATCGAGATCCCAGTCCTTCCACTGTAATGCGGGCATGGCAAGAGGAGCTCGTTGAACGGTACCAACGTATTATGCGCGCTTCTTCACTCTCGGCTGCAGCTTGGCACTGTAGACGTGCACCGTGTGCGCACCCTGAGGTGCTAAGGTATGCACGCAGAGCTCTGCTTTGTCCACCAGGCTCGCCTGCCCACTCGCTGAACTCTCCCGCCCCAGCTGCTGCGGGTACGTGAGACTTTCAGGAATTCACTCAACACTTTCAGTCAATAGCTCAATCTGGTGCTAATGTCTGTTACCCAGGATCCGTTTCTTCGCATCTTCTGCTAAAAAATTTACCTCATGATTCCAACATGTCAAATGACATCGTGCTATCACCGCCATCCGATGACGAAATCAAGGGTGCATTAGACGCAATGAAAAAGGGATCGGCCCCAGGGCCTGACGGATTCCCTGCAGAGTTTCATGTACAGTTCTGGCCTATCATTGGTCCAACTATGTCAGGCGTCATTCGCAAGTGTTTCCAAGATATTACACTTCCAACCTCTTTCCAGCATGGCCGTATAACACTAGTTTCCAAGAAAGACCCAATGTCAACGCGACCAGAAGATTGGCGCCCTATTACCCTGCTCAATGTAGATTACAAGCTCTTGGCCAACATTTTGGTGCGCCGAATCAGTCCATTTTTTGCAACATTAATCGCTCCCCACCAGGTATGTTTCTGTTCCGGGCCGAGAAATACACACCCATACGTGGTTAACGCGTGACATCATTCAATACACCACTAGCCGATGTGCGCAAGGACTGTTGGTTTCATTAGATAAAGAGAAAGCTTTTGATTCCATAGAATATGGCTACATACCAAATGTTTTACATGCATACGGATTCCCGGATAGGTTAACTGACCTCATCCACGCGATGTACACTAATTCAGAAAGTACCCTTTACTTAGATTCCCGTGAGAGTCACGCATTTAGAGTCACGCGTGGGGTCCGTCAAGGGTGTCCCCTCTCCCCAGTGTTATTTATCCTTGCATTAGAACCCTTCTTAAGGGCCGTTGAACATCACCCGAAAATTCGTGGCTTACCTCTACCCTGTGACACTCAAGTAAAGGTCACTGCATATGCAGACAATATTACTCTATATGTACATATTGAACAGTCGCTACAGCATGCTCTTGATACATTCCATGATTTCAGTATTATCTCCGGTGCAAGGCTAAAAATTTCTAAAAGCCAGTATTTTATTCATTGGCAACCTCAGCGGTCGTATCAACATCACGTCGCCTTTACCGTGGTCTCCTGAGATTTCAATACTCGGAGTTACTTTTACTGCATTTGGTATACAAGATAGCATCTGGTCATCCGTTGTACAAACTCTTCTAAGCGATATCAAAGCAGGCAGGTACTTCGAATTCCCCCTCTTGGAACGCCGATACTTAACTCAAAAGGTGTACCTAGCAAAATTTTGGTACCTTTGCCATTCTGATAAACCACCGCTCCACGTCTGCATGAAAGTGCAAAGCTGCATCAGTTCACTTTTTTTTGGTCTGGTGACACAGAATTGTTATTGCGTCCAGCGTTAGCTCAACCGCGAGATCAAGGCGGTATTGCATTCCCCGACGTTTCCGTCACGGCTTCTACTTTGTGCCTCCGCACTCTATTACGAATACTAAGCAATGATGGCATGCCCGCTCAGACACTGGCTCGCTACCATCTGGGACCATTACTATTGCCATCTTTGTATTTGAATTGCCATCTTTGTATCGAGCCCTTCTGGCATTTCACTGACGTTTGGAAGTTACGTGCCCAGAGATAGAGGTGGCCAACTCTAAAGTGGTGGACACAATGGCCGCCCTTCTACGGCCCTTGGTGCCCCAGCACCGTCAATCTGTAATGAACCGCGCTTGGAAACCAATAACTGCCGCAGTGTTGCCAGGGCATCTCAGAGACTTTGTCTTGAGGTTGGTCTGGGGCTTGCTCTCCACGCGAGATCGGTTGCAGCGATGGCAGGTGGTTTGCACTTCCACTTGCCCCAACTGCGTCATGGTAGAGACCAATCGACATGCGACGTTTGACTGTGTGGTTTTCCGCCTTTTTTGGCGTGCGGTTAATGCTGGTTTTCGGGGACAGGGTGTGCGAACTTTCGTGTCCAACGGCCGATTTCCGCGTAGCCACTTCTTCGCTCTGTTAATAGTTGCGGGGCTGTTCAGCCTTTGGAGAAACCGATGGGAGGCCGTAGCTGCCAATTGCCGCCGGCATGCCTTGTGGCCGATACTTGAGAGAATGAGACGAGAGATTCTCGCGTTCCTCTCCGAGCAGCTTTTCTTCCTCGGGGAGCAAGAGTTTCTGCCGCATTGGTCGTGCCCTTTCGTCAAGGTGGAACACGAAAGGATACAACTCATTTTTCGACCAACTTGGTGCTAAGCAGCGCCCGTTGAGTTGTTTTATATGATTTCATTTGTTACATATCGTGTTTCATTGCATCTATTGTATCGTTATACCATTGTATCATGATATCACATTGAGTTCTTGTGTATATATATGCTAACATTGTCATGTATATTAGAGCAAATGTCTTCACTGTAACGCAGTGATGTTAGTCGTGAAATATAGATGTGCCGAAGTGTTTGTGCCCTGTTACTGGAATGGTATGAAGTCTTTTGTTCTGTACATGCTGTAAATAAATTTTTTAAACGGCCCCTAAAATCATGACAAGCGTGTCATGTAACAATATTGCCACAGGAAATCGCCATTCCTCCGCGCAACGTGGACGTCGGGAACGAATAGAAACGCTAACGGCACGACTACGAGCGACAAAGCCAGCCGCAATGCACGAGCCGGCCCTGCATGCGCACGGTACTCCACCGAACAGCCAACGCGCGTGAAGAAGAAGAAAACGAGGGTGCTAGAGGTAGAGGCTCACGAGGATCTTGATTGCAGTGCGTCGTTTACTATGGGCACAACTTCGCCCTTAATAAACTGTGTAAATAGAACATCTTCGTTGTGAGGCTGCTACATTTGTTACATTTTCTGGTGGACGTGCTGTGTGGATGATTCGAAACCCCACGAGAGATCGAAGTCTAAGCCCTGACCATGCGGAAGTCGTGGAGCTTACGCCGGTACACCAACAGACCAATCGCCGTATTCGAGGGGATTCACCTGAATTTGTACCACTTTCCCCTGTGCCAAGGGCATCGGTGACGGAGACAAGAAACGCCACCACCATGACTAGCCAAGTTGCACCATCACAGCTCATTGTAAGTCTACCCGTCATACCGAAGGTGTTACATGGTGACCCGTTTGAGGATGCCGAAGACTGACTGGATCATTTCGAGAGGGTGGCGAACATAAACTAATGGAACGAAGCAGGCAATAGGGTGATTTGCGCAATGTATACGTCTCTTTGGAAGGCGCAGCGCGAATGTGGTACGAAAACCACGACGCATCTCTGACGTCCTGGGAAGAGTTCCGGCGGCAGCTACTGTGTACGTTTGGCAACAATGATCCCCGGGAAAAGGCAGAAGCAGCTCTTCGTGCAAGGAATCAACGTACAAACGAGACTGTCGCTATGTACATAGAAGACATGTCCCGCCTGTCCAAGTGAGCAGATTCCAACATGACTGAGGACAAGAAGGTGCGTCATCTCATCCATGGGGTAAAACAAGAGCTTTTCGCGGGACTCTTTCGCAATCCAACCGCGCACTGTTGCTGAGTTTCAGTCGGATGTAACAATAGAAACGACGCTGCAGCGAAGATCCCGGCAATGCAATCGTGACGTAGCCTGTAGGAGTCTTCTCGGCAAACGTTGTCGATAATCTTGACACTCTGCGGGAGCTCGTCCGGTCAGTTGTCAGGCAGGAACTACGCAACCTGCAGCCACCCACTTCATCGGAACTGTCTATTGCGGATGCTGTCCGAGAAGGAATTCGGCAGGCCATACGGGAGCCGCAGAGGGATGCACCACCGACACGACGCGCAGTAACTTATACTGAGGTGCTCAGGCGGCCTGCTGTCCACAGTGCGCCTATCGAGACACCTGATACTTACGCACCGACATCCGGTAGCCCGCGCAATATTGTATAGGCAACTCACAGTGCACCTCTTTCGACAGAGACAAGACCTCGGAAGAGCGATGTATGGCGAGATGCGGAACGTAGGCCTTTGTGCTTCCACTTTGGAGAGGCTGGCCATCTGTACCAGTTTCACCGATACCTTCAAGCTGGTCTTTGAGGATTCGCGATCAACGCACCGTGTCCGCAAAACGGCGAAAGGCCGTCCGACATCGAGGAATACCTGTGCTAACGTCAGAGCCTCGACCTGCATCGTCGTCATCAACCGCGGTCACCATCTCCTCTACGTCAGCGCTCGCCAAGCCCACGTTCCTTTCCAAACGCCCCTAGGCATCGTTCGCCTAGTCCAAACTCGGGAAACTAAAGTGGGCGACCTGTGGAGGCGAGGCCGCTGGTGATTCAAATTATGAAGATCTTCTACTGCGACATCATCGTGACGACGACGACTGTCACCAGGTAAAGAAGTGCAGTAATGAGAAGATAATTTCAGACTGGCCGTTAGTAATTGACAGGCTAGAGCTCATGGCTTTAATCGATGCTGGTGCGGATTACTTTGTGATAAGCTACGATTTAGGGAAGTGCCTCAGGAAAGTTCTGACCGAATGGAGTGGACCTCAAGTACGTATAGCAGGCGGTCACATTATTACGCCTCTCGACAGATTCGCCGCAAGAGTTGAGATACGAGGTTTCACTTACGTTGGTGACTTTGTTGTCATGCCCGTATGTTAAAGAGAATTTATACTCGGAATGAATTTTCTACAAGCAAATGGTGCCATTATAAATTTGTAGAGGTCCAGCGTATCATTTTCGGCTTAAGAAGCTATAAAGGTAGCTCGAGCAGACGAGCGATACACCACTCCACTGCGCATCGTCGATGATGATGAGACATTACCGCCGCAGAGCAGTGTCATGGTTCTAGTCAGAAATGATACGTTTGGTGCCTACGAAGATGTAGCAGACAGAAACATGGATGTTTTCCTGAAAGAGGTGCTTGTGTGGCACTAGGGATTATCCAGCTCCGAAACGGGTACGCAGACATCCTCCTGACAAATTTCGGGAACGAATTCCAGCACATCGCAAAGGCGACAGCCATAGTCTTTCTTCATGAGGTTTGTGAAGCCACAGAAATGTGCAGCCTTGAAACAACGTCAACAGATATGAAACCAACATCTGATGTCTGCGCGTAGTATCTGTAAATCCTAACCTTTCAGTGATCCAACGTCAACAGCTACACGAGCTTGTACGGGAATTTGGCAGCTGTTTCTCCAATAGTTCAAAGGTACGACGCACGACCATTACAAAACACAGGATTGTAGCGGACGAGATAACCAGGCCGGTACGCCAGTGCCCGTACCGTGTTTCACCACAAGAAAGAGAAGTTATCAACAATCAAGTACAGGAGATGCTTGAAGATGATGTTATTCAACCTTATAGCAGTCCGTGGACATCTCTTGTAGTTCTCGGCAAGAAGAAGGATGACACGCTAAGGTTTTGCGTCGACTACCGGAAATTAAAAGCTGTGACTAAACGGGATGCATATCCCCTCCAGCGTATCGACGACACATTAGACAGACTTCCGTGCGCCAAGGTCTTCTCAACACTAGATCTGAAAAGTGGATACTGGCAGATCGAAGTTGATGAACGTGATCGCGAGATGACTGCTTTTGTTACTCCGGCCAGACTCTATGAATTCAAGGCTCTCCGTTTTGGTCTTTGTTGTGCACCGGCAACGTTCCAACGCATGATGAACAATGTACTTTCTGGATTGAAGTGGCAGTGTTGCTTAGTGTACTTGGACGACGTGGTCACTTCGCCGCTACATTCGAGGAGCAAATAAAGGGCCTGCGAACAGTGTTAGCATCAATCCGTTTGGCAGATTTAACCATCAAGCCAGAGAAGTGCCAATTTGGTTTCGAAGAGCTTCGATTCCTTGGGCACGTTGTCAGCGCCCACGGTGTTCGCCTCGATCCCGAAAAGACAGTCGCCGTTGCAAGGTTCCCGGTGCCAGCAGACAAAAAGTCAGGACGGAGATTTCTATAGGTCTGTGTGCTTACTATATACGATTTGTTAGAAATTTTTCGCAGATCGCAGAACCCTTGATGAAACCTACGAGAGAAGATGTATTTTTTAGTGAGAAACCGAGCAACAAAGCGCCTTCAACGAATGAAGAAAACTGTTGCAAGAGCCCCCAATCCTTTCCAATTGCGATGAAACAGCTGACACAGAAATCCACACAGACGCCAGTATCATCGGCCTTGAATGCATCCTAATGCAGTGGCAGAATGGCGAAGAAAAGTTGATAGCATACACCAACCGGACTATTAAAAAGACAGAGACCAATTATTCGGCCACATAGAAAGAATGCCTTGCCGTCGTCTGGGCCATGAGTAAGTTTCGGCCTCACTTGTATGATAGACCATTCAAGACAGTCAGCGATCTTCATGCCCTCTGCTGGCCCGCCAACCTCAAGGACCCATCCGGATGACTAGCAAGGTGGAGCCTCAGACTGCAAGAATTTGACATAACTGTGGTATACCGATCTGGCAGGAAGCATACCGACGCCGACTGTTTCTCACGGGCACCTGCAGACACAGCACTATCAGAAGAAGAGGACTTTCCATTTGTAGGTGCTACTGAGACTTCTCAGATATCCGAATTTCAACACGCGGACGAAGAATTGCTCCCGCTCATCAAACACCTGGAAGGAGCTGACGTACTAGTAACTCGTATATTTTCTCGAAGCCTCGCATCGTTCTGCATCCAAGGAAATCTCTTCTAGAAGAGAAACTTCAAGCCCAACCGTGAAAAGTTCCTGCTTGTCGTTACTGCAACTATGCGGCAAGAAATATTACAAGCGTGCCACTATGAGCTTACGTCTAGACATTTGGAAGTCACTCGATCGCTTGCACGAATCAGTCTGACTTATTGTTTGCACAAGCTATCATCTTCAGTAAAGCGCTTTGTTAAAACATGCCGCAAGTGCCAAAGGCGGAAAACGCCTCAAGCTAAGCCAGCGGGCCTTCTGCACCCGACAGACCAACCAAAAGCACCTTTCCAACAAGTTGGAATGGACCTCCTTGGACCATTCCCGACATCTTTACTCGACAAGAAGTGGATCGTTGTAGCGACTAATTATTTAACGAGATACACCGAAACAGACTCCTTGCATCGAGGAACGGCAGCTGAGGTCACCAAATTCTTTGTACAGGTAATAGTGCTACGGCATGGCGTTTCGACTGTTGTAATCACCGATCGTGAACCGGCTTTCACGGTAGAACTCATGGACTACCTGCTGAACATGACCCGCACTGTTCACAGGAAAACTACCGCATATCACCCTCAAAGCAACGCCCTGACTGAACGCCTTAACAGAACTCTAGCTGACATGATATCTATGTATGTGGATGTCGAACACAAAAAGTGTGACGAAATTTTACCATACGTCACCTTCGACTATAACACCACCGTACAAGAGACAACCAAGATTACCCCGTTTCCAGTTTATGGTCGTTCAGTTACCACAACACTGGACGCTATGTTATCTATAGACCGAGATGACTACCCTTCTTATCTTGATGACTATAGAGAGAGAGCGAAGAGGCCTGCCGATTAACAAGGTATCGAATATGTCACCAACAACGAATCGATGCCGACCGCTACAACAGAGGAAGGCGTGAAACATGGTATGAAGTTGGGGACAAAGTGGGGATATAGACCCCAGAACGATGACGAGGCCTGTCTAAAAAAAATGGCAGATCCCACGTACAGTGGAAATCGATGATATGCAAAGCACGAATGAGAAATGTTGATATATCACTTAAATATCAGCAGAACGTTACGAGGTGGAGGTAAATGATACCGTCCATAACTTCCGTGTCATGATTATCATGTTTGGATGTGTCGTTTCCCTTCGTTATCTATTCACCTCACGTGATACCAAATGTAGTATATGTGGAGCTACCGAAACAGCCGCGAGCACACTATGAGCGTGGTATCTTGTCATGTTCCTACATGACACGCGTGTCAGGATTATCATGTTTGCAGCAGTCATATATTTCGTCATCCACTGACATTACGTAACACCAAATTTGGTGTATGTGGAGCTTGCAAAATGGCCACGAACGCGTCATAAAGGACATAATATACTCCACTGCAGAGTGGACCGCGCGGACGCAGGGCACAGTGACACTACGTTAGCAAAACACGAGCGCTCTATAGTCTGACGCCAGGCTTGACCAGTGTCTGTCGGCACTGCTGCTGAAAAACATTTATTTACAGATGTTATTTACAGGGAGGGTTGGAACGGTCCTTAAGGGGCCGCCCCGTACAAACACTAGGTGGGCTCCCTCTTACGGGAGCCCATTGGCGTTGGCCGCGGCCTGGGCACGCTCGACCAGGGCCCGTTGGGCCGTCAGGTCAGAGCAGCCGAGCAGGGCTGCCTCCCAGTCCTCCCGCGAAGGGTTGGGTAGTGGGGTAAGGTTTGGGGTTTTTTGGCATGCCCACACCATGTGGAAAATGTCAGAGGAACTTTCCTCACAATGCGGGCACTTCCCCGTGCAAGCGGGGTCAAAGTGTTTATGATTGCCGGGCACAATAGAGTTTTAGTATAAAGGCGAAGGAGGATTCGCTCCTCCGCCTTCGTGAGGCCCTTACAGGGTTTAGGATAGACGTTATGGCCGGATTGATAAAATTGTGTGATCTCCTTAAAGGTGTAGGCAGGATTGGGTTCGAGTTCCGGATCGGTAGGGGACGAGGATGGTGCCCGGAGAGTGAGCGCGCGGGCAGCGGCATCGGCCGTCTCATTACCATCGAGGCCCGTGTGAGCCGGAGCCCATATGATCGTTCGGTGCGCGGGGGCACCTAGGTAGCTGCTGTTCTGCAGTATTTTATAAGCACGGTACGGAATGTATCCCTGTTCAATATTGCGACAGGCACCCCTTGAGTCGGTGATGATGACCCTCGAGTCCTGATCTGCGGCGGCTAGTGCGATGGCGATCTCCTCCGCGTGCGTAATGTTATGTGCACGGAATGTGAGTCCGTTTACAACGGTTTTTTCGTGGACGACCGCAGCCGTAAACCAACCACCGTGGTGCGGGCCGGAGGCGTCCACGTAGAATACCCCGAATTTGTGGCCGTAGTGTCGAGCCAAGGCTTCCGCCCGCGCGAGGCGTCGGCCAGTGTAGTCGTCTCGGATCATGTTAGCCGGAAGAGGGCGCACGTGCAAGGAGTATCGCCAAACATCTGGAATCCGTACGCGCTCTTCCGTGTGTATTGAGTGATTGATGTGTAGCCGGGCAAGGAGGCGGCGACCCGACGGTGTTTTAGAGAGTCTAGTATATTGGTTTGTCAAGTGCGCCTCTCTCAGCTCCTTGAAGGTGTTCACCATTCCCAAGCCCAAAAGGCGCTGGTTAGAGGTGCTGACAGGAAGGTCGAGGGCGCGCTTGTAGATTTTGCGGAGAATGACTTCGAGTGCATTCTCGTCGGATTTGCGTAGGTGGAGGTATGGAGCCGAGTACAGGACTCGGCTGGTTACGAATGCATGCGCCAGCCACAAGGCATCTTTGCATCGTAACCCCCCGCACTTACTGGAAACCCGGCGGACCATCCGGCCCACCTGGTCCCCCACCTTACGCAATTTGGCCAATGTTGTGTCTACTCTGCGATTTTTGTGTATAAAAAGCCCCAGTACTCTAATCTCATCGCGTTCGGGTATTGGTCCGCTGTGAAGGGAGAGGTCGATCTTTGCGGTGCACTTTGGTGAGGGGCGTATGTGCACGAATTCCGATTTGGACGGGGAGCACTGAATGCCGCAGCGACGGGCATAGTCATCCACGATGTCCGCCGCTTGCTGCAGGCTTGCCTCCATGTCTCCTGCCGAGCCGTGTGACGCCCATATGGTGATGTCGTCGGCGTACAGCGCATGCTGTAAGCCTTCGACTTTCGCCAGCTGAGCGGGGAGTCTCATCATTGCCACATTGAATAGGAGGGGCGAGAGGACCGCTCCCTGCGGAGTCCCTCTCGTGCCTAATCGGTAAGGGCCGTGTTCAATGTCCTGAATCCGAATGTATGATTGTCGGTCAGTGAGGAATTGTTTAATATAGTTGAAAGTGTTTTGGCCGCAATCCACCTGTGAGAGATGTGTTAGAATAATTTCGTGGGTCACGTTATCAAAGGCCCCCTTCAGATCCAAAGCGAGCACAACTTTGTCATTCAGGGGATACTCGACTGGATCGAGGATCTCATGGTCGAGCTGAAGCAAGACATCTTGCGCGGACCGGTGAGGGCGGAACCCGAACATGGTGTCTGCAAATGCATTTTTGCTCTCCAGGAACGCGGACAACCTGTCGCGCACCATCGTCTCCATTAATTTTCCCACACAAGATGTAAGGGAGATGGGGCGGAGGTTGTCCGTGTTAATGGCTTTGCCCGCTTTGGGTATGAAGGTGACCAGGGCGGTCTTCCACTCAATTGGTAGGCTTGTTTTCCCGATCCAAATGGAATTGATGTAGGCAAGGAGCATGGTGTAGGCCGAGTCAGGAAGATTGGCAAGTAATTTCACGGTAATTTTCTCCCTTCCCGGCGCCGTTCCTCGCCTCATTTTTGCTAGGGCTGCCTTAAGGTCGTGTAACTGGAACAGTTGATCCAGCTCCACGTTCTCGGTACCTGCATACGAGTACGCCGGCCCTTGGGAGTCCTGCTGAGTGCATAGATATTGGTCTCGGAGTTTACATGCCAATTTGGCTGTGTCTCCGTCGAAGCTGTGAAATGCTCGTTGCAGAAGCTTTTGTGTCTCTGTTCGAGTTTGGGTCGGATCAATCAAGGCGCGGAAGAGGCGCCAGGTACTCCGGCTGGACATTTGTCGAGCGGCCGTGTTGCAACGGTCCACCCAGTTAGAGTCAGCGAGCTGGGCCGCGTACTCTGCTGCTCGCTGGGTGAGCTCAGCGATGCGAATTTTGAGCTTTCGGTTGTGTTTTTGCCGGCGCAATCGGCGGACGAGGCTGCGCCGGGCCTCCCAGAGGTGAAGGAGATGGTTATCCACCGCCGGAGTCGCCTCGGAGAGTTTAATTTGTGTTTCTGTGGAGCGTAATGAGGAAACCAGTTGCTGGGACCAAGCATGGTATCCTTGCTCCTCAATGGGTGTCGAATTGGCGTATATTTGCCGAAACTTCATGTAATCGGGTAATTTTGCCTCTTCGTAGGGTCTTGCCAAAGGGTAGGTGCGAATGGAGGTGTTGAGTATGCAGTGGTCGCTGCCGAGGGTCTCTTCAGTGTTGACCAAATCCGCATACTGAATGTTTTTTGTGAGGGTAAGGTCCGGACATGTGTCCCGGGTCACGGAGTTACCCACGCGAGTTGGGTAGGCAGGGTCGGTGTGAAGAGTTAGGCCCAGCGTGGACATAAGTTCCGCCAATTTACGTCCACGTTTCTCTTCACGTGCATACCCCCAGAGTGTGCTGGGGGCATTGAAATCACCCACAATCACCAGAGGGTCCCTGCCCGCAGCCTTTAAAGCGCGGCTAAAAAGGTCTGCGAATGTAATGTTGCTTAGTTTCGGTGAGCAATAAATGTTTAGCACGTGCAGTGGCGGGTCCTGTTTACGCAGCGGAAGGAGTGTCACCATCACGTACGAGAAAGCTGGCTTAAGGTCGAGATCAACTAGGTTGGCCGTATAATTTTTGTGCACGCAGATGTAAGATAAAGGGTCCTGCTGAAACGTAGTATAGTTTGTGAGTGTGGCAGCACTCCATGGCTCCTGGAGGGCTACCACAGCAGGAAGGTTTTGAAATGCTGCGAGGAAAAGCCGGAGGTTGGCGCGCTTAGTGTGAGCCTTAAAGCCCCGACAATTCCACTGGGTGATTTGGATGGGAGTGGCCGTATTGGATTCTGTCGGCACGGCGCGACAGAAACCGACGCGAAATGCAACATGCTACATTTCGCGCCTATGCCATAGGTGCGTTTCTTAGACAACACTGCGTCTCTCTCATTTGATGACGGAGGGATGCCGGACGCACTGAAATGCACATGCGTCAAAGCAACACAGTGCGGCACGCGCCTGCGAGTATATGGCAGGACCGACGCCTGGCGTGGCAACGCTGGCGTGACACGACGAATCTGTCTGTCAGATACTCATGTCAGAAACATGATAATCTCATGATTATCATGTTTGCACAAGTCATACACCTTCGTGATCCATTGGCGTCACGTAATACCAAAGTTGACATAAGTGAAGCTCGCGAAATGGCCGTGAGCGCATCATCAGTGTGGCTGGTAGTCATGTTGTCACATACACGCATGTCGTGCTTATCATGTTTGGAAGTGTCATTCCCATGTCGTCCGTTTGCGTCACGTAATACCGAGCTTGGTACATGTGAAGCTAGTGAAACGGCCGCGAAGGCATCATGAGCGTAGCATGAAATCATGCTTTTACATGACACGCATTTTACGTTCATCATGTTAGCACCAGTATCATACCTTCCTCCTCGAATCACGTCCCATAATAACAAATTTGGTATGAGTGAAGCTATCAAAATAGCCACCAGCGCATCATAAGCAGGGCATGTAGTCATGTTGTTACATGACACGCATCTCATGATAATCATGTTTGCACCAGTCACATACACTCGTCATCCAATCACGTACTGTAATACCAAATTTTGTATATGCGACACTAGCGAAACGACCGCGAGTGCATAATGAGCGTGGTATGTAGTGATGTTGTTACATGACACGCATATCATAATTTTCTTGTTAGGGTCTGTCGCTTGTGTTCGCCATGCAGTCGTGCCATACCATATCAGTATCACAACATAGCATGTGATCGAAAGAACCGCATGAGCTGCAGCACTAATGTAAATCGTGACATTCTTGACACACATGTAATGATTTTCATGTTATGACTAGTGAAATATGTTCTCTATACAGTCATGTTATTGCATATGAAGTGTGGTATCGATACCATTATCGAAACGGTCCGGAGAGCTAAAAATTGGCAGATCCCACGTTCAGTGGGAATCGATGATATTCGAAGCACGAATGAGAAATCTCGATATGTCACTTTAAAATCAGCACAACATTACGAGGTGGAGGTAAATGATGCCGTACATGTCTTCCGTGTCATGATTATCATGTTTGGATGCTTCGTTTACCTTCGTCATCTATTCACGTCATGTGATACCAAACTTAGTATATGTGGAGCTAGCAAAGCGGCCGCGAGCACGATATGAGCGTGGTATGTTGTCATGTTCCTACATGAAACGCATGAGGTTCATCATCTTTGCACCAGTCATATATTTTGTCATCCATTGACGTCATGTAACACAAAATTTGGTACGTGTGGAGCTAGCAAAACGGCCGCGAGTGCATCATGAAGAGCCCAATATACTCCAAAGTATCGCGCCTGGCGTCAGCACTCTGTAGTCTGACGCCAGGCGCGGCCAGCGTCCGTCGGCGCAGCCCGACGGCAACCGGTGCGAAATAAGACATGCTGCGTTTCGCGCCGATGCGTTACCCAGACAACACTGCGTCTCACTCTTTTCGTGACGGAGGGACGCCGAACGCGCTCAAACGCGCATGCGTCAAAGCAACACAGTGCGGCACGCGCCTGCGAGTATATGGCAGGACCAGCGCCTGGCGTGGCAACGCCGGCGTAACGCGACGAAATGAACGCCGGCGAGAACGCACACCGGGTCACGTCGAAATGTATTGGAACCTTCACTGTGGCTTGTAGTCATGTTCTCACATGGCACGCATCTCATGATTATTATGTTTGTACCAGTCAAATACCTTCGTCATCCATTGGCGTCATGTAATACCAAATTTCGCATATGGGAAGCTAGCAAAACGGCCGCGGGCGCATCATCAGTGTGGCATGTAGTCATGTTGTTATATGACATGCATATCGTGATTGCCATCTTTGGATGTGTCATTTACCTATGTCGTCCGTTCGCGTTGCGTAATACCGAGTTCAGTACATGTGAAGGTAGCGAAACGGCCGCGAGCGCATCTTGAGCGTAGCATGTAGTCATGTTGTTACATGACACGCATCTCATGTTTATCATGCTTGTATAGCGCTCTGAAACGCGGTTCCGAAAACACAGCTTGGTTTAATAATGCATCTGCACCATTTGTTTTGTTTTGTTTCCCTGGGAGGCTGGCTCATACCCACTCAGGGGGATTGGCCAAGAAAGTGTAGTGCAGTTTTTCTGTAATCATTTTAACAATGTTTAATGAATTGGTATTATAATGAGATTAATGTAAAAATAAAAACAACATAAAAAAGCAAACGAAAAAAAAGAATCAATTTGAGCAATTTTGAGATTTGAGGTGTTATGATTAGCACTCAGCTGCGTTCACTTCACTCTGCCCTGGGGAGTAATAAATAATTTTTTTTTTGATTGAAGATCGCAATGGTATACGCTTGGTTGCCTGAATATAATTGCAAACGGCATTGAAAACATCCCTGTGGCAATGTCCCAAAGCTGAGGCGCCAAAGCTTAGCGCCGTTTCCACCGTTAATCTAAGGCCTATTTTCCGAAATTGCATAACTAGTAACCTTTTTCTAAGTATCTCGTAGCGGCGACAATACAAAAAATAATGATCTAGAGATTCCATTTCTCCGCAGAATGCGCAGAGGGGTGATGTTGTCTGACCAGCTCTGTGTAGATACAGGTTTAGAGGGGGGACACGACATCGAAATTTAGTAATTAAGACTTCGAGCTTTCTGGACTGACTCCAGTGGTGTTGCCATGGAAACATGAGGTGGTTATAGTCTGTCCGTGTAATTACTTTTTCTATCGTATCAGTGGAGATTGCTGATTTTCGATATCTTATTGCCGTGATATATTCAACATCTGGCAGTATGGACAAAACTGGCCCATCAAGTGCGGCTCGTGCTAAGGAATCGGCCAATTCATTTAATCTTAATCCACAGTGTCCCGGAACCCATAGTAATCTCAGGAGTCTCAACTGCGGGGGTACTAATGTTTTGAATGTGCTTAGGATTCGAGAGTTCTCTGAAGCCGTCAGAGCTGCACAAACTGAAAGAGAATCCGTCATTATTACTGCGTTGTTTTGATTTGATGGAAGTTTTCGAAGAGCTAAAATAATCGCCAAGAGCTCCGCTTCAAAAACTGGAGTAAAATCAGGCAGTCTCACTGAAAAGGACCAGTCAAGCAAATCAGACGCAATGCCTACACCTGCCTTTTGATTATTTACGGAAGCATCTGTGGCTATTATATTTTTAGTTTTTGCATGCTCCAAGTAATCTAATAATATGTTATTTAAAAATTTGAGGGATTGTAATTTGGCGTTTTGGGGGAATATATCATCATACTCAATAATAACATGACAATTCGAGTCATTAGTCTCAATTACATTTCTAATGTTCACATTTATACTTTGTAGATTTTTTTGTACAAACATTATCTGAGGTGTGTGAAACCGTGGCCAATGAGCAAGAAAGAAGGCGTCTGGGTTTGCGATAAAAGCATATTGAGATCTTCTTGCCGGTAAGCTACAAAATTTTAAAAATGCTTGTACGGTCAAAATTCGAAATCGACAAAGTAGTGTAGGCAGGCGCGCTTCCTGGTACAGTACGTTGATAGCCACAAGTCTAGGGAGTCCCAGACACATTCGCAGTGCTTCTCGCTCCAAGACGACTAGAGGTTTCGTTTTATAAGCAGGGCCACCCGAGAATAATATGCAGCCAAATTCCATGATGGGGCGCATGTACATCTTGTACAACGTTATCAAGGTATTATTCCCACTACTTCTTCTTTCTCCTCAGCAGACTACCCACTACTAGCTTATGTCCCAAGTGTGTCGTGCCAGAAGAATAAAAGTGTTCTACAGATAGCCCCCCCCCCCCCCTGCAGACAAGTGGCCGTGGGCACTTGAAGAAAAAAATGATCACACGGAGCTTGTCAAAATGGGTGCGGGCTTGATGCTTTCAATGCTGATTGTGTCTTCATGCCCATTACGTAGGATTGTAAAATG
The DNA here is from genome assembly GCA_013436015.1 of Rhipicephalus annulatus. Classification (NCBI taxonomy): domain Eukaryota; kingdom Metazoa; phylum Arthropoda; class Arachnida; order Ixodida; family Ixodidae; genus Rhipicephalus; species Rhipicephalus annulatus. Next base: position 242,836 of record WOVY01004153.1, read on the forward strand.
ATGTTCAGAACGCTTAATGACTGGGAAAGGACCGTCATAGCGAGGCTGAAGAGCACGGCGAGACGCATCGACACGAACAAAAACGTGTGAAGATGTCTGCAGGTTTGCCGGCAGAAAAACGTCGTTCTTAGTGTAAGCTGAAGTTGGTGCTGGGCGCAAGTTTTGCATGAAGACCCGCAGACGCTGGACGAAAAAAGATGGATCCGAAACACTCTGCGTAGTAACGGGGCTGACGAGGTCACCAGGTAAACGGAGTGTGCAGCCGTAAACTGTCTCGGCTACAGAGCAGGCAAGTTCTGGCCGAAGTGTTGAACGCAGGCCGAGAAGCACGATGTGGAGGTGTGATACCCATTCTTCGGTGTGAGGCTGCGAGGTGAGTGCTGCTTTTAATTGACGGTGGAGTCTCTCCACTAAGCCATTTGATGTTCGATAATACCCAGTTGTGCAAATAAGCTCACAACCCAGTAGAGATGTGACAGAGGTGAAAAGTGCTGACTCAAACTGTCTGCCTCGATCAGTAGTCACCGTTGATGGTACACCGAAACGGCTAATCCAGGTAGCAAGAAAGGTACGAGAAACTGTTTCTGCCGTGACGTCAGGCATTGGAGCTGCTACAGGCCACCTAGTGTACCCGTCAATACACGTAAGCAAATACGTATTTTCCCGACATGGAGGTAATGGCCCGACAATGTCCAAATGAATGGTGTCGAAACGTGCATCAGGGAGAGGGAATTTTCCCCATGGAGGCTTGGTGTGCCATTGCACCTTGATACGCTGACATGCTCTGCAAGTATGAACACAGTCACGAATTTTAGCGCGTATGCGCGGCCAGACATAACGTTCAGTGACCAGATGTTGCGTAGCTCTTACGCCTGGATGGCAGATGAAGTGGAGGGTGTCAACAACAGCACGACGAAGCTATGAAGGAACATAGATACGAGTGGAGTTGTGTGAAACATCGCACCAGAGCGTAACGTCGTCGTCGGGAAAGTTGATTTGATCGGAGTCGTGGAAGCTCATCGTCTAATGCCTGTGCCTCTGCGTGTGAGGACAATGAAAGGTCGGTGGTGCCTGTCGTGACATTGATGGTAATACGACTGAGAGCGTCCGCTGCACTGTTAAAGCTGCCTTTTACATAACAGATGTCTGTGGTGAATTCGGCAATGAGAGCAAGATGTTGAAGTTCTCTAGGAGTGTGCGTGGCACAGCAGGAACGTAAAGCCGAAACAAGGGGCAGTAAGAATGGCAACATGTCGCCCTTCAAGTAAGTACCTGAAATGCTTCACCGCAAGGTAGGCCGCGAGGAGCTCCCGTCCGAAAGTACTGTATCGGCGCTCAGTGTCACGTAACTTGCGGGAAAAAAAGAAATTGGAGCCCAAGTACCATTGATCCATTGATGAAGAGCGGCCCCAACTGCTTCTGAAGAAGCATCCACCATGTAGCTAGTGTGAGCAGTTGGTGAAGGGTGGTGCAGGGGGGTGACCTGGAAGAGCTTGGTCTTAACGGCGGCAAAAGCTTGATCCGCGACCGTGTCCCAGGAAAGTGCGGCTGACTCGGCTTGCGAAGTCGAGAGTAGTGCTTCCAGAGGCTGCAGCAGTGTTGAGCATGAAGGGATGAAGCGGCGATAAAAATTGACGAGTCCAAGAAAACGTCGGAGACTGCGTATGGACGTGGGAGGTGGGTACTCGAGGATAGCTTGAACCTTGTCAGGTAGAGGAGTGATGCCATCTTTAGTAATCTGATGTGCGAGGAATGCTATCTCCGAGACTCTAAACTGACACTTTTCTACATTGATGACAAGGTAGTAATCACGCAGTCGAGTGAAAAGCTGACGTAGATGTGCCTTGGGCGTTTCAGCGTCCTTGCTGGCAACGAGAAGATCGTCGATATAGGCGAAACAAAACGGCAAGCCTCTTGTGACTTCGTCTATAAAACGCTGAAATGTTTGAGCTGTGTTTCTCAAATCTAAAGGCATTCGTAAATACTCATGGAGCCCAAATGGGATAATTATTGCAGTTTTGGGGAATGTCAGAAGACTCAACAGGGATCTGGTGATAAGCTTTCACAAGATCAATCTTCGAGTATACAGTTGTGTCGGTTAAAAAGGCAGTACAGTCCTGAATATTGGGTAACGGGTATCGATCTGGATTGGTGACTGCATTGAGAGCCCAATAATCACCACAATGCTTCCAGTCATTGTTCTTCTTGGAAACCATGTGTAGCCCCGACGACCACGAGCTGGATGACGGACGAATGATTTGCAACTGTAACATATGTTCAAACTCGTTGCGAGCAATTCGAAGTTTTTCAGGGCCAAGTCGGTGAGGGCGGCAGTGAACCGGCGAGCCTGTGGTAACGATGAGTGGGTCACAGTGTGCTTGGGGGTCTTATCCATGGGAGACTGCGTTGTAATCTCCGGAAACTCGTTGAGCAGAGCTGTATATGGTGACGTTGGCGGTTTCACGAAAGTGGGGTTTAGGGCCGTAGCGCGTGACAGAAAACCATTGACCGATAAGCCGGTATAGCTATCCACCAGGCGACACGGTTCATATCCACGAGCAGATGAAAATGCCTTAAGAAATCGGCGCCTAAGATTGCGTAGCGTACGTCTGCTATCCAAAATATCCACTGCAGTTTACTCTTAAGATCGAGATCAAGGGTCAGAGACTTCTGTCCGTAAGTTGCGATGACCGAAGAATTGATCGCTTGTAAAGGAGTTGACTTCAGGCGAAGACGCCGGTCAGTTTTGGACGCTGGAATAATGCTGACTTCTGCTCCAGTGGGCACCAGCAAGCGCACACCTGTGGTTCTGTCAGTGATGTGGAAGAGGGGGCTTGATGCTTGACCTTGATCGCCCGCCGCTGTTATTGACGATCGACCGGAGTGTTTCCCATTCGCCATGGGCAAGGTGGCACACAACTGCGAGCCGCGGCACGAAAACGCCGGTGATAATAGCATGTGTTCTGCGGTGAAAAGCAGTGCTCGGGCTGGTGGAGGGGCCGTTGCGGAGCAGCCGACGTGAGAGATAGTCAAAGTGGACGAGGCTGGTCATTTAAGTTGCGAATGCTCAGCGATTGCAGACGCAAGTTGGCGACTTCAGCTGCGAGATCTTTTACCATTTCTCGAAGGGAATCCGCTTCGGAAATCGGAGAGGTGTGGGCAGCGTTCATGACTGCCGGAGCAACGCCCATCATGTCATCGGCCATTTCTGCCAGCTCTGACAGCTGCTTATCCTGAGCTGGGTCAAGATCCATTCGCATGGTAGGTGGAAGACGCTGTAGAAACAACTCACGTAGTATGGATGTTTCCGAGCCACCCTGCTGGTCCCCAAGCAGGTGCTGCAGGTGACGTAGAAGCTGTGTGGGACGGCGGTCCCCAAGCTCTACGTTGCAGAGAAGCTGCTGAATGCGCCGATGCTTAGGCGGAACGAGTCGGTGAGGAAGAGCCTGTTCGACTGCCGTATATGGAGTGTCACCACGCGGGCCCACGAGGATGTGGCGTATTTCGGCCATTCCCTGTGGCGGCAACGCTTCAACGAGGAGCTCATGCTTGCGAACTTCTGACTTGATGCGATGAATGCGGAATTTGTTCTCGACTTGAATGAACCATAAGGAGGGATCGGCAAGGCACAGCTGTGGTAGCGTCATGGTAGTAGTACCTCCAAAAACACCTGAAGAGGGTACATGGCCGGGTGCAGTGACAGCGGTACCAGGGCTGAGGCTGTCGAGATGCCCATGCTGCTCCGTGGAAGGTCGCGTTCGTAGTCCGGGTCACCAATAAATATAGCACTCTGAAACGCGGATATGAAAACACAGCGGGGTTTATTAATGCATCTCCGCTATTGTTCCCACTACCTCTTCTTTCTCCTCAGCAGACTACCCACTACTAGCTTATGTCCCAAGTGTGTCGTGCCAGAAGAAGAAGAAAAGTATGCCACACTTGCACCAGTCACATACATTCGTCATACATTCACGTACTGTAATACAAAATTAGGTATATATGACGCTAGCGAAACGGCCGCGAGCGCATCATTAGCGTGGCATGTAGTCATATTCTGACACGACATGCATGTCACGATTTTCATGTTAGGGTCTGTCGCTTGTATTCGCCATGCAATCATGGTATACCATACCAGTTTTGCAACATTCCATGTGAAGGAAACCATTGCAAAAGCTGCAGGACCATGAAGTGTAAATCATGACATTAATGACATACATATCACGATATTTAGGTCGAACTAGTCAAATATGTTCTTCACACAGTCATGTTATGTCATACCACGTTTGGTATCGATACCATTATCGAAATGGCCAGGAGAGCTAAAAGACGTAGGCGGCTAGATAGATTGATAGATGCGCTCAAAGTCTCCGAAGTTCGCTAAGAAATGCTTCACGTTTAAAATTGTTTTACCATATCGAGAACTTCGTACTTAACTATGGGAGAGCACGGAGCCATCCCGCTTATCAAGAGGGGGGGGGGGGTTATAAAAAATGGCCCCGCCGCGGTGGTCTAGTGGCTAAGGTACTCGGCTGCTGACCCGCAGGGCGCGGGTTCGAATCCCGGCTGCGGCGGCTGCATTTCCGATGGAGGCGGAAATGTTGTAGGCCCGTGTGCTCAGATTTGGGTGCACGTGAAAGAACCCCAGGTGGTCTAAATTTCCGGAGCCATCCACTACGGCGTCTCTCATAACCATATAGTGGTTTTGGGACGTTAAACCCCACATATCAATCGGGGTTATAAAAATGGGTAACAATTGAGAGTACCAGGTACTCTACTATGGGAGAGCTTAAAGCCGTCTCCCTAAAAATTCACAGTTCCCACCGTAGGGCGATCGGCAGTGCCCATGAAGCCGAACTTTACCATTGACGCGAGGTTCATGTCAGAATAAAAAACCCGCATGATTGATCTACTCATGCAACGGCTCTGCAATTAATTACAATACGATTATTCGTAACCTCTGAATCATTTTTAAAACTGTTAGAGAATTCGACATTTTTGGGTCGACTCTTTATGCTAAGGCTCGTAATATATAAGACCAAGGAAGAAAATGTTAATTTTGAATGCGAAACATTTCTTAGCGAACTTCGGCGATATTGAGGGTATCTATCTATCTAATCTATCTATCTATCTATCTATCTATCTATCTATCTATCTATCTATCTATCTATCTATCTATCTATCTATCTATCTATCTATCTATCTATCTATCTATCTATCTATCTATCTATCTATCTATCCGCCTACGACATTTAGCTCTACTGGCTGTTTCGATAATGGTATCAATACCAAACTTGGTATGGCATAACATGACTGTGGGAATAACTTATTTGACTAGCCATAAGATGAAAATCATGATATCTATGTCATGAATGACAAGATTTACATTTCATGGTCCTGTAGCTCTTGCGGTGGTTTCGTTCACAGGGCATGTTGCAAAACCGGTATGGTATGACATGATTGCATGGTGAACACAAGCGACAAACCCTAACTTAAAAAAATGGCAGCATATCTACGGAGTGAATGATGGAGAGTGGGGCGAAGAATCCATCCGTCCATTCATTCTTGCTTCCGTCCGTCCATGCGTACGTCTCTGTGACCGTCCGTGCGTCCATTCGCCCGTCCGCGCGTGCGTCTGTTCGTCGTCCGCACGTCCATCTGTGCGTCCATTCATGCGTTCGTCCATGCATCCACCCCTACGTCCGTCCGTCGGTGCAGCCATCCGTGAGTCCGTACATGCACCTGGCCGCGTGTCCGTTTGTCCATCTATTCAACACTCCAAGTATCACCATCTCGCATCTTTTCATCATATATTCCGCATATGCACCACCGTCCAGCGGACATTCCAAAGACTAAACGTGAGGTGGCACACGCGCACTTTATTACGGCTTGCACTTCGTGTCTACTTCCCCCCTTCAACCATTTCGAGCTCATGGTATATACTAGTTCACTGTATTCATGGCACTGCGGCCCAACGCTCGCTAAACCTTTCTAAAACCAAGGAGGTTATGCCCAGCGAGTATAACGTAGCAACCCTTTCTTGTCAGAAAGTGCTCAATGTACACGCCAATGGCTGCTTAGGGGGAATGAGAGACAGGAGAATTCGGCTTTTAGATAACGCGCACGCTGCGAAATTTTTATTGTTTAACAACGCACAGGAGAAACCTCTCACCGGCGCCAGCTTGGAGGCCAAAATGTAAGACGGGTTACAAGCTACGACTACTTCTACGACTACGATGGACGAACGGGTGCCGATATAATGTGCTTCGCCCCTAAAATTATGACATGCGTGTCATGTAAATTTATTTCCACAGGAAATTGCCATTGCTCCGCGAATGCGGACATCGGGAACGAAAAGAAACGCTAATGGCACGACTACGAGCGATGAAGCCAGCCGGAATGCACGAGCCGGCCCTGCATGTGCACGGTACTCTACCGAACAGCCTACGCGCGTAAAGAAGAAGAGAACGAGGGTGCTAGAGGTAGAGGCTCACGAGGATCTTCTTGATTGCTGTGCGTCGTTTACTTTGGGCAGAAGTTCGCCCTTATTAAACCGTGTAAATAGAACATGGTTGTTGTGAGGCTGCTACATTTTCTTGTGGACGTGCTCTGTGGATGATTCAAAACGCCACGAGAGATCAGTCTAAGCCCTAACCATCCGGAAGTCGTGGAGCTTACGCCGCTACACCAACGGACCAATCGCCGTATTCGAGGGGATTCACCTGAGTTTGTACCACTTTCCCCAGTGCCGAGGGCATCGGCGACGGAGACTAGAAACGCCACCACCATGACTAGCCAAGTTGCACCATCACAGCTCATTGTAAGTCTACCCGTCATACCGAAGGCGTTACATGGTGACCCGTTGGAGGATGCCGAAAACTGACTGAATCATTTCGAGAGGGTTGCGAACATAAACTAATGAAACAAAGCAGGGAAGTAGGCAATTTGCGCAAAGCCTACGTCTCTTTGGAAGGCGCAGCGCGAATGTGGTACGAAAACCACGACGCATCTGTGACGTCCTGGGAAGAGTTCTGGCGGCAGCTACTGTGTACGTTTGGCAACAATGATCACCGGGAAAAGGCAGAAGCAGCTCTTCGTGCACGGAATCAACGTACAAACGAGACTGTCGCTATGTACATAGAAGGCATGTCCCGCCTGTTCAAGTGAGCTGATCTCAACATGGCTGAAGACAAGAAGGTGCGTCATCTCATGCATGGGGTTAAAACAAGAGCTGTTCGCGGGACTCGTTCGCAATCCGCCGCGCACTTTTGCTGAGTTTCGGTCGGATACAACAATAATAGAAACGACGCTGCAGCAGGGATCCCGGCAATACAATCGTGACGTAGCCTGTACATCAGCAGGAGTCTTCTCGGCAAACGTTGTCGATAATCTTGACACTCTGCGGGAGCTCGTCCGTTCAGTTGTCAGGGAGGAACTACGCAACCTGCAGCCACCCGCTTCATCGGAACTGTCTATTGCGGATGTTGTCCGAGAAGAAATTCGGCAGGCCATACGGGAGCCGCAGAGGGATGCACCACCGACACGACGCGCAGTAACCTATTCTGAGGTGCTCAGGCGACCTGCTGTCCTCTGTGCGCCTATCGAGACACCAGGTACTTACGCAAAGACAACACGTACCCCGTGCCATATCGTATAGGCAACTCGCAGTGCACTTCTTTTGACAGAGGCAAGACCTCGAAAGAGCGATGTATGGCGAGATGCGGAACGTAGGCCCTTCTGCTTCCACTGTGGAGAAGCTGGCCATCTGCACTGGTTTTGCCGATACCGCCAAGATGGTCTTCGAGGATTCGCAATCAACGCACCGTGTCCGCGAAGTGGAGAAAGGCCCTCCGACATCGAGTTATACCTGAGCTCAAGTCAGAGCTTCGATCTGCATCGTCGTCATCAACCGCGGTCACCATACCCTCTACGTCAGCGCTCGCCAAGCCCACGTTCCTTCCCAAACGCATCTAGGCATGGTTCGCCTAGTTCAAACCCGGGAAACTGAAGTGGGTGACCTGAGGAGTGAGGCCGTTGGTGATTCGAAATATGAAGATCCTCCACTGTGACACCAGCGCGACGACGATGACGACTTTCTCCAGGTAAAGAAGTGCAGTTATGAGAAGGTAACTTCGGACTTGCCGTTGGTAATTGACGGGCTAGAGCTCATGGCTTTAATCGATACCGGTGCGGATTACTCTGTGATAAGCTACGATTTAGCGAAGTGTCTACGGAAAGTTCTGACCGAATAGAGTGGACCTCAAATACGTAGAGCAGGCGGTCACCTTATTACGCCTCTCGGCGGATGCGCCGCCAGAGTTGAGATACGAGGTTTCATTTACTTTGGTGACTTTGCTTGTCCTGCCCGTATGTTCGAGAGAAGTTATACTCGGAATGGCTTTTTTGCAAGCAAATGGTGTCATTATTAATTTGCAGAAGTGCAGCGTATCATTTTCGACGGAACAAGCTATCATGGTAGTTTGAGCAGACGAGTGATACACCACTCCACTGCACGTCGTCGATGATGATTGACTGTACCGCTGCAGAGCAGTGTAATGGCTCTAGACAGAAATGGTACCTTTTGTGACTATGAAGGTGTGGAGACAGCAACATGGATGTTTTCCTGAAAAGAGGTGTTTGTGAGGCACGAGGGATTATACAGCTAAAAAACGGGTACGCAGACATTCTCCTGACAAATTTCTGGAAACGAATTTCAGCACATCGCAAAGGCGACAGCCATAGCATTTCTTCATGAGGTTTGTGAATCCACAGAAATATGCAGCCTTGAAACAACGTCAATGGATATGAAACAAACATCTGATGTCTGCGACGTAACATCTGTAAATTTTAACCTTTCAGTGATCCAACGTCAACAGCTTTACGACCTTGTACGAGAATTTGGCAGCTATTTGCCCATAGTTAAAAGGTACGACGCACGACCATTACAAAACACAGAATCGTAACGGACGAGACAACCAGGCCGGTACGCCAGCACCCGTACCATGTTTCACCAAAAGAAATGGAAGTTATCAAGAGTCAAGTTCAGGAGATGCTTGATGATGATGTTATTCAACCTTCTAGCAGTCTGTGGGCATCTCCTGTAGTACTTGTCAAGAAGAAGGATAGAATAACAGGCTAAGGTTTTGCGTCGACTACGGGAAATTAAATGCTGTGACCAAACGGGATGCATATCACCTTCCGCGTATTGACGACACATTAGACGGACTTCAGTGTGCCAAGTTCTTCTCATCACTACATCTGAAAAGTGGATACTGGCAGATCGATGTTGATGAACGTGATCGCGAGAAGACTGCTTTTGTTACCCCGGACGGACTCTATGAATTCAAGGCTCCTCTTTTGGTATTTGTTGTGCGCTGGCAACGCCCCAGCGCATGATGGACACTGTAATTTCTGGATTGAAGTGGCAGTGTCACTTAAGCGTACCTTGGCAACGTGGTCATTTTCGCCGCTGCATTCGAGGAGCAAATCAAGCGCCTGCGAACAGTGTTAGAAGAAATTCGTTCGGCAGAATTAACCATCAAGCCAGAGAAGTGCCAGTTCGGTTACGAATAACTTCGATTCTTTGAGCACGTTGTCAGCGCCCACGGTGTTCGCCATGATCCCGAAAAGACAGCCACTATTGCAAGGTTCTCGTTGCCAGCAGACAAAAGTCAGTACAGAGATTTCTAGGTCTGTGTGCTTACTATAGACGATTTGTCAGAAATTTCTCGCAGGTCGCAAAATTCTTTTATAAACTTACGAGAGAAGATGTACCTTTTGAGTGGGAAACCGAGCAACAAAGCACCTTCAAAGAATTAGGAAAACGGCTGCAAGAGCCCCAATCCTTTCTAATTTCGATGAAACAGCTGACACGGAAATACACACAGATGCCAGTAACATCTGCCTTGGATGAATTCCTAATACAATGGCATAATGGCGAAGAAAAGGTGATAGCATACGCCAGCCGCACTACAACAAAGGCGGAGACCAATTGTTCGGCCACAGAGAAAGAATGTCTTGCCGTTGTCGGGGCCATCAGTAAGTTTCGAGCTTACTTGTATCGTAGACCATTCAGGCAGTCAGCTATCACCATGCCCTTTGCTTGCTCGCCAACCTCAAGGACCCATCGAGATGACTAGGAAGGTGGAGCCTAAGACTGCAAGAATCTGATATAACTGTGGTATACCAATCTGGCAGGAAGCATACCGACGCCGACTGTTTGTCACGGGTACCTGCAGACACAGCACTATCAGAAGATGAGGACTTTTCCATTTGTAGGTGTTGTCGATACTTCTCAGATAGCCGAATTTCAATACGCACACGAAGAATTGCTCTCGCTCGTCAAACACCTGGAAGGACCTGACGTACTAGTAACTCGTATATTTTTCTCGAAGCCTCGCATCGTTCTGCCTCCGAAAAAATGTCCTCTACAAGAAAAACTTCAAGCCCGACCGTAAAAAGTTCCTGCTTGTCGTTCCTGCAACTATGCGGCAAGAATACTACAAGCGTGCCACTATGAGCCAACGTCTGAACATATGGGGGTCACTCGAATGCTTTCACGACTCAGTCTGCCTTATTATTGGCTCAGTCTTCGGTAAAGCGCTATGTTAAAACATGCCGCAAGTGCGAAAGACGGAAAACGCCTCAAGCTAAGCCAGCGGGCCTTCTGCACCCGACAGACCAACCGAAAGCACCTTTCCAACAAGTTAGGAAAGGACCTCCTTGGACCCATTCCCGACATCTTTACTCGGCAAGAAGTGGATCATTGTAGCGACTGATTATTTAACGAGATACGCGGAAACAGACTCCTTGCATCGAGGAACGGCAGCTGAGGTCGCCGAAATTCTTTGTAAAGAGCATAGTGCTACGGCATGGCGCTCCGACTGCCGTAATCACCGATCGCGGACCGGCGTTCACGGTAGAACTCATGGAATGCCTGCTGAACATGACCCGCATTGTTCACAGGAAAACTACCGCATATCACCCTCGAAGCAACAGCCTGACTGAACGCCGTTAACAGAACTCTAGCTGACATGATATCTATGTATGTGGATGTCGAACACAAAAATGTGACGAAATTTTACCATACGTCACTTTCGCCTATAAGACTACCGTACAAGACACTACCAAGATACCTCGTTTCAACTAGTTTATGGTCATGGAGTTACCACAACACTGGACGCTATGTTACCTATAGACCAAGATGACTACCCTTTCTGATCATGATGACTATAGAGAGAGAGCGAATAGGCCTGCCGATTAACAAGGTACCGAATATGTACCAACAACGACCCCATGCTGACCGCTACAACCGAGGAAGACGTCAAACATGGTATGAAGTTGGGGACAAAGTGTGGATATAGACCCCAGTACGACGACGAGGCCTGTCTGAAAAATTGGCAGATCCTACGTACTGTGGGAATCGATGATATGCAAAGCACGAATGATAAATGTTGATATGTCACTTTTCGTGACGGAGGAACACCGGGACGCGTTGAAACGCGCATGCGTCAAAGCAACGCTGCGCGGCGCGTGCCCACGAGTATATGGCAGGACCGGCGCCTGGCGTAGCGACGCCGGCGTCACGCCGGCGAGCATGCGCACTGCGTCACGTCGAAATGTGTTGGCGTCTTTGGCATGTAGTTATTTTCTCACATGACATGCATCTCATGATTATGTTTGCATGAGTCACACACCTTCGTCACCAATCGGCATCACGTAATAACGAGTTTGGTAGTTGTAAAGCTAGCGCAACGGCCGCGAGCGCATCGAGAGCGTAGCACGTAGTCATGTTGTTACATAAGACGCCTCTCACGTTTGTCATGATTGCACCAGTTACATACCTTCGTCATCCATTCACGTACCGTAATACCAAATTTGGTATATGTGACGCTAGCGAAACGGCCACGAGCGCATCATGAGCGTGTAACGTAGTCATGTTGTTACAAGACACGCATGTGATGATTTCTTGTTAGGGTCTGTGGCTTGTGTTCACGTTGCAATTATGCCCTACCATACCATTTTTCCAACATTTTATGTGAATGAAACCACCGCAAGAGTTGCAGGATCAAGAATTGTGAATCATGACATATATGACATACGAATCATGATTTTCATGTTATGACTATTCAAATGTGTTCTTCATACAGTCATGTTATGCCATACCAAGTTTGGTGTCGATACCATTATTGAAGCGGCCAAGAAAGCTAAAAGTCGTAGCGGCTAGATAGATAGATAGATAGATAGATAGATAGATAGATAGATAGATAGATACGCTCAAACTCGCCGAGTTTGCTAAGAAATGCTTCACATTTAAAAATTATTTGTCGATATTTTGGTCCTTACGAGGTAGTAGAGTGACTTTGTGACCTCGTTTATGAAGTCAAGACTACAGGACACGGGCATTCCAAAGGACGCAACCACACCGAGCGTGTACACATTGTGTGCATGAAACCGTACTACGACCGATATCAAGACTAGCCACCCCACTCGCTTGTTGTACAACCATTTCATTCTTTGAAACCATCCGGGACGGAAACGCTGCATACATTATCATCGAAAGCATTGAGGCGATGCCTCTTGAGAGGGGAGATAATGCCACAGAAAATTGCCATTGCTCCGCGCAACGTGGACGTCGGGAACAAGGAGAAACACTGGCGGCAACGACTACCAGCGACGAAGCAAGCCGCAATGCACGAGCCGGCCCTGCATGCCGGCTCGTGCATTGCCGGCACGGTACTAAACTGAACAGCCAACGCGCGTGAAGAAGAAGAGAACGAGGGTGCTCGAGGCAGAGGCTCACGAGGACTACCGACCTTCGGATCTTATTGATCGGTGTGCTTCGTTCACTTTAAGCACAATTTCGCCCTTAATAAACCTTGTAAATAGAACATCCTTGTTTTGAGGCTGCTACATTTGTTACAATGTGACTACATGCCACGCTCATGTTTCACTCGCGGCCGTTTCGCTAGCTTCACTTATACCAACTATGGTATTACGAGAGGTGAATGGATGACGAAGGTATGATATTGGTGCAAACATGATAAACGTGAGATGCGTGTCATGTAACAACATGACTACATGCTACGCTCATGATGCGCTCGGGGCCGTTTCGCTAGCTTCACATCAGATTACGTGACGCGAACGGATGACCTAGGAAAATGACACATCTAAACATGATAATCACGACATGCGTGTCATGTAACAACATGACTACATGCCACACTCATGATGCACTCGCGGCTGTGTCGCTAGCTTTACACATGCCAAATTTGGTTTTACTTCACACTAATGAATGACAAATGTATGTGACTGGTGCAATAATAATAATCATGAAATGCGTGTCATGTGAGAACTTGACTACATGCTTCAGTCATGGCTTCAATAGGACCAGATGGAGCTTCCTTGCCCACGCTGCCTAGTCTCAAAGTCTTGACATTCACCGTTCGGGGCACGCAAGAAATGGACGCGTGCTAGCGTCCCCCATGTATCCCGGCCACAATTCGCCAACAAATGCAGGGCGCGAGACGCGCGTGTTGCGTTTCATTTCCATTGAGGCCGTCTCAAGGTTGCTTGTTTTATCCGCTAGACTATGTATTCTGGCGCTGCAATCGGAATGAAAAACTCGACTCAACGGTGCCTATACATTTCGACATGACGCGGTGCGCGTGCTCGACGGCGTTCATGTCGTCGCGTCATGCCGGCGTCGCCACGCCAGGCGCCGGTCCTCGCAGGCGCGTGCCGCGCTGCGTTGATTTTACGCATGCGCGATTCAGCGCGTCCGGTGTCCCTCCGTCACGAAAAGAGGGAGACGTAGTGTTGTCTGGGTAACGAATCGGCATAGAGTGATGTTACTCTATGGCATCGGCGCGAAAAGCAGTACGTCGCATTTCGCGCCGGTTGCCGTCGGGCCGCGCCGACGGACGCTGGTCGCGCCTGGCGGCATACTAGAGAGGGCTCGCGTTTAGCTAACGTAGCGTCGCTGTGCCCAGCGTGCGCGCCCGTCAACGCTACATTGGAGTATATTGGGCCCTTCATGATGCGCTCGCTGCCGTCTCACTCACTCCACATATACTAAATTTGGTATCACGTGACTTGAATAGATGCTGAAGGTAAACGACATCCAAGCAGGAGAGTCATGACCCGGAAGCGATGTACTGTATCATTTTGCTCCACCTCGTAACGTTGAGCTGATCTTCAAGTGACATATCAACATTTCTCATTCATGCTTCGCATATTATCGATTGCCACTGTAAGTGGGATCTGCCAATTTTTTTAACTCGTGTAGTCGCGCCTTTTCCATGTTTATTTCTCCTTCTACTCGACTTTTCATAGCAGTAGCACACGTTGATTACAAAAAAAAACCATGGTCGCTTCAATTATGACACGTAAACACCACAGCAGAAGGCTTGTTTTTTTTTAAGGTTGCGCAAGAGTAGGGAAAAACTTTTTTAAAGCTTTCACGTAAAACGAAGGCACCTAAAGCAAATAACTAATTCTTGCAATGTTTGTAGAGTAGCGGAAAATATTTTTGAAATATCTGACCATTCACAGGGTGTTGCAACGGGTGGTCTACGTCTTCTGTGTCTTCTTGCAGAAGTGATCGTAGATGAAGGTGACGAAGGTGTTGGTAAACAACTTCAACACAATAGACTTGTAGAGGGGGTTATAGACTAAATTTGATATCATGACTGAGAACTGTGACTTAGTGTGTGGTCACCACTTCATGCCCCCTTCTGTATATCTCTAGACTTGAAGCCCTTTGTTCTTGTGCAGGGTAGTATATAAATACCAGTTATTCCAGAATGGTTGCTATGCATACCTCTCTCCTCTCTCTTTCTCTCACTCTCTATCATTTTCCTTCCTTTGACAGCCTGCTGAGGTATCGGCTTCGCAGTTTTCTCGATAATCCACGTCACTGTAGTTTTCCTATCACTGGTTGTCTCGCTTGCTTTGTTAATTTGTTTGCTGAGGGGTACTTTACTCCTTTTTGTTTTTATTTGTATTGGTGAAGCTTGAAGCAGCGGCACTAGAACCTTCTTTGCGTATCTTTTTTTATGATTAGTTTCAGTTGGCTACCGCTATTTGGTAATTACCAGGCCGTATTGCTTCAAGCTATGTTTACATTAAAAGTCTGATTACTATGATGGCAGTTATTCTCCAGTGAATGGCCTAGATAAAATTTTAATGGATCAACTATAGTGTCTGACTATGAATTTAGGTTCTGGTCCTCTTGTGGGGCTATTGAATCGTATTTTTCTTTCCGTATTTTCATTTTCCACCCTACTTTCACGCTTTCCAGTAAAGGTCCCCAATAGATGTTTCCTTTCCGCGCCAGTGTTGCTAGAAAGGAGAAATGCAATTAAGAAACTGTAGCGCTTTGAGATGATCGCTCTTTATTTGAAACTGTAGAGCTTCCTGACCGTGCAGTCTTATCGCAAATGTTTGCTCGAGATGCTAACGGGTGTGTGCACTGTGGTTGTTTCTGGTTGCTAAAAAGTCTTCAACTGAGTGTTCAGGCTAACGAGCAGTGAGCCTGAAGATACTTGTATTGATTCATTGAATGATTCATTCATTCACTTCTTGATTTTGAGTGAAACCATCAAGTATAACATGAGAAATCCATTCTATAGTCATTTCCCGAGAACTGGAAACGATTATCGGCTTCGACAGTCAACAAATCACAAAGAAGAGAGAAGCACCTCTCGAAATTTTTCAACGTAGATTATATTGCAATATACGAGGAGTTGTTAACCTGACACAGCGCTAAACTCAGACCCATGTCCCAATACTCTCCAAAATAATAATTTAGTGTTTTAGATTTTTCATTTGATAGTGCAGTGCAGGGAAGTTTCTCTGTTGCAATTTATGCAATAGACAACATTCTTGTATAATAATTGGCATCATTCTTGAATTGGTAATTATTGTTATTGACTTCATTGGTGAGCTTTATATTGAACACCTGCTGTTACTTAGTGAAGCTCGGAGTCCTCGCTAGAGAGACAAGTGCAAACTAAAGCATTTTAGTCGTACTGGTAGTATGCATGGACGCAAAATAAAGAGTTCTCTTTTAAAGGGACACTAAAGGCAACTAATAGGTTGATGTTGATTGTTCAAATAGCGGCCCAGAAACTTTTGGGCCACGGAAGGGCTAATTTTGAAATAGACTCATGTTTTAGTGGTCCGCATTGGGTTAGCGCACTTCAACTTACTCGTCTCAACGAAACGTCTGACGTCACTGTTGCCATGCACAACGTTGCCCACTGTTACTGTGTGGCCGCCGGCACCAATACCAGCACAACGAAAGCAGCGGGAGCCACAGCAGCAACAACAGCCATTCAACATTTCCTGCCATTGGCTAGGAGACGGCAGACCATGTCCTCCAAGATTGTGGGCGTGCTGCGCGCCCGCAATCTCGGAGGCCATGGGCAGACGTAATTGGTTCGACTGGGCTCCGCCAAATGGCGCGACCTATCCAGTTTAACCAGGCGAAAGTCGAACTTCTGAACAACTCACATCATTCTCCATGGTAACGTCCGGCTGTTCTTTTTTTTTACGAATCAAACAGAAACGTCCAGCAACGTTTTCATACGTCTCTTGATGCACGGAAGATTCTTTAGTAATGGCAGCTAGATTGATTACTAGTGAATAATTTGTAGGCGGTTCGTCTGACGTCATCAGGATCATTTTGTGAATGTCCTACTCGTGGCGTATTTGTTCTCATGTATTTATCCTAATTTCTCCGTAATTAAAGCAGTGCTGTTCATAATATTGTCGTTTTAGACGTTATCATACATTCAGCTTTCACTCTGACATATATTGTTATTTGACTTTAGGGTCGCTTTAAAAAGTGGACAGTGTTAAAAAAAAGATGACAGTCTTGTTTCAAAAATGCCGTCATAATTACATGTATGTTCCCAGGAAAAAAAATAGTATGCGAGTTGCAACGAATGCAGGGGACATCAACAAAAACAAACCAGACAGTTCGATGAATGAACATCTCCACACGACTGCATAATAAGATGAACAAGACGAATAAAATGCTATTCCTTTTTCGGCACAAGACACCCACGGCCCTTAGGTGACATAACAATGGCTGGTGCCCAACCAGCTGTATGCAATGGCGCGCTCTCGACATTCATGTAATCAGCTCCAGAAAGCATACAATTTACACGAGTGACGAAACAATCATTTTTTCTCAGTGCCGCACTGTTTCTCCCTACTCCTCCACCGCATCGCTCTTTGCTTACCTCCGCAGTAGCTGCGTTTCAGCCAATTGCGCTGACCTCGGCCGAAGGACAGTTACTGCGTCAATTATTCTCGCTCTTCTTCATTTCACTTTAAGAATCTCCCCACACCCCCACCATCTGCAACATCAGTTGTCGATATGATGAGTTCCGGCGACCCGCGCAAACAAGTCTGCGATACGTCATTAGTGAAAAATTTTCGAGGTCCCGAAAGTTCCGACTGGTTACCGTGCAACATAGGGTCGCAAATGGAAGATGCCGGGAAAAAAAAATGTGGTACAGTTGGGGAGGAATGAAGCACCGCGTTGTTGTAGAGATTAGTTTTAGTGAGAGGATAGCGGTGTCAGCAGGGCTTCTTTCGTAAGGCTGAAATTGCGGTGCAGCTCTCGCGTTCACCCGCAGAATAGTCATTACCGAAATTGATAACAATCCGTTTCCGGGACGGCAATATTTGGTTCCGGCCCCCACCACATTGCCGCAGTGTCACCGCTGGAGCCGAACTCATTTTCAGCTGTCCTTGTTGTTCTTTCTTTCTTATTTGGTTCTGAAGTTCATCCCTTTGCGTGCTGCTGAGCCCGTGTTTCGGGTTTGTTGCAATCAGAATGATTCGGAGAATGAATGAGTAAACTTTATTTAGGGTCTAGCAGTTTCCTTCAGAGAGCTGTACGTTTTTTTTTTTCTGATCGCTGACGCCTCTCGGCAGTCTATAGCTATCTGGTATTTTGGTTTGTTAGGAATAAAATACGACCTAAAGATGCTGAGTGATGCAAGAGATTACAAAATACTAATACGCACAAAGCTCGCAGATATAGTGGCATCACCAATTGACTGGGAATTACTAGCTGAGTCATTAAGCAGACACACGGCTATTAAGGGGACAGATCTTGATGGCACCCAGCATGTAGTATTCGTGCTCTCCTGACCTTTGACCTATGCTTCTCAGACTTCACGTAGATTAGAAATAAAGCATGTCATGGGTCAAAGGAAAAAGAATAGCTGTGTTGCAGCGCGATTTACACGCAGGTCTCGTAATTTTTGCTGTCACCTTTTAGCATAGAAGAGAGAACAAGAAACTAGTAGCACGTTATCTTCTCTAAAATTTGAAGTTGAATGCTGATTTGACCCTAGGTAATTGATGTATTTTGAAGACTACACCTCTGGCAACACTAAACGATCTGCACTGTGACAGACCCGCCATCAGTTATTTCAACTATGTCATTCCCAACCGATTCTGTTGTTCCCGACTTCTTAACTGGTGCTTTTGTCACTTTACGCATGGTGTTGCATGATTTCCGTGATTGGCCCAATCTTTGATCGATCGACGATATCAATTGATGTGGCAAATGTGGCAAACGAAAATCTCGCGAGGACTCGCTAAGTCTCGCAAAGGGTTGCGCCAACAAATTCATTATAGAGGCGCTTGCACCAGTTTAGCCGCGTCAGATTATCAAGAACTGGGAAATCAGCACCGTGGCACGAGAAGAATCAACTATCAGCTATCACAAGTCCATTGATAAAAGTAGTCCTTTCTCTGATATTTGCAGTTTGCGCAGTTATTTAAGACGTATATTTGTAATTCCGACTAAAACGACAGCGTTATTTTCACAAATGCTCCAAAAAACTGCGTTATAAGTCACTCGCCACCAGAAACAATAAGTAGCAGTTTGTCTGCTTAAAAGGCGTTTATTTCAAGCGCGATGGCGTGCGCAGGAAACCACTTGACGGTAACGTTGGTTTCCGGTCTTGCTATAGTTGAACATACTCTTGCAGTGGTTCCATGGAGCAAAGTTGATTATTGCCGTCTTCGAGTCGCTGAGGACCGTGCGGCAATCCAGGATCGCTAGTGCCAGTGCGATTGCCAACTCCTCGGCCTGCGTGGGCGCCTTGAACCGTATGCTTCCCGACGTTGTGAGTACTCCAGTGTCTGCTGCAATGACTGCTGCTGCGTACTTGTTTGGCCGGTGGGGATACTTCGCCACGTCCACGTAGTACGCGCACGGATCGTTGGCGTGACCTTTTGTGAGGGCCGTGGCTCTCACCGTTCTTCTTTCTTGGTGTACTTGCGGATGCATGTGCTTCGGTAAGGGTGGGACCCTCAGTCTTTGGAGAACGTCCCGGGGTAGCTGTTCGCTACCTCCGGAGTCGTCGCTGGCGCGTTGATTCCGATGCGTTGTAGTATCGTTCTTCCCGTGCTGGTCAGGGACAGGCGGTGATACTGCGCCATTCCCTGGGCTTCTGCGATTTCTTACAGCGTGTTGTAACGCCCAACGCGAGCATGCGTTCCGTGTTGGTGTGGGGGTATAAGCCCTGGGCCGTCTTGTACGCCTTTCTGATCATCGCGTCAATCTTGATCTTCTCCGCCGCTTTCCAATTGTGGAACGACGCTACGTAAGAGATGTCGTAGTAGACTGTCTTCTCGCATGCCCTGGTACCACGTGGCCACCTTCTTGAGTAGGCGGGTGGCCAGCGAGAGCTTTGCGTGGAGCTTCTGTACTGTCACGTTGTTGCGATTCAAGTCCTAGAGGTGCAGCCCGAAAACTCTGAGCGTCTGCACGTGCGGTATCGGCGTTCCGTCTCGGGTTACCACGTTGATGTTCTGCGTTGTCGGGCGTCGAGCACTTCGCGGTGAGATCACTAGCAGTTCCGACTTGGTTGGTGAACATTTGAGTCCGGTGGGTCGTAGGTGTTCTTCTACGGCGGCGACGGCTTCTTGGAGGGCTGCCTCGATCTGGCTGTCGCTTCCTCCCGTTGACCACAGCGTAATGTCGTCCGCGTAGATCGTGCACTTGATGTTTCTAACGCGTTCCAATCTTCTTGCAACGCCTATTATGACAAGGTTGAACAACAGAGGGGAGATCCCCGAGCCCTGCGGTGTCCCCGTGCTCCCCAGCTGCTTGAGCGGTAGTTGTAGTTCTCCTGCCAAAGCCGCGTGGTGCGGTTGGTCAGGAAATCTTTGATGTAAGCGAACGTCCTCTCCGCCATGTTGAGGTGGCACACCTGCCGAAGGACGGCCGAGTGGTGTACGTTGTCGAATGCTCCCTGGAGATCCAGTCCGAGCACCGCTCTGTTATCCAACGTGGGAAAGTGTCTGTCCACGATTTAGTTCTTGAGCATGAGCATGGCGTCCTGGGTACACAGTTTGGCCCGGAACCACAGCATTGTATGTGGATATATGTTGGATTCCTCCAAATAACGTTGCCATCTGTTGAGTAGGACGTGTTCAAGCGCCTTGCCCACGCACGACGTTAGAGAGATGGGTCTCAGGTTGTCAATGCTGGGTGGTTTGCCCGGTTTGAAGAGCAGGACCGTTTTCGCGGTCTTCCATTGTTGCGGTAGCTTGCCCGTCCGCCAGCACTGGTTGTAGTACTTGGTGAGGGCTTCGATTGCCGTGTCGTTCAAGTTCCTCAATGCCTTGTTGGTGACGAGGTCCAGTCCGGATGCCGATTCACAGTTGATTGTTTGTAGAACCGCTCGCACATCCCATTCTTTGATGTCGGCATCTAGTTACGCGTTGGTTGCCCCTTCGTAGCTAGGGAGTGCGTCCGTTGGCGTTACGGGGAGATACTATGCGTCCAAGCGTCGTTGCACCTCAGCCTCTCCCATTTCTTTGACTGATTTGTGAATTGTCTTGTTCCTGGGAGCTGGACGTGGGCCCGAACCACAACGAGGAGGCAGATACGGAGGCACACGCGCTAACTAGCCGCAGGTCTCTGTCAACGCATTCCTCGGAGCCGCAACGACACGATGCCGAAGACGGAGAGTATTTTATCACAACCTACGCCGACGTTCTGCAGTGGTACATAACGAGCAGACGCCTCTACCCACCGTCTCACCGAGACCTACAACGCAGAAAAGCAGCCACCCTAGGGCAGTTTGCAAGTACAAGCCATGTGACCCCCGTCTGGGCAAAGCACGTTTGCCCGGAGGTTCCACCACTGATGTTAGCCAACACTGCAAGAAGGCGCGAGCCACCCAGAGACACCTCCTCTGGGACTGTGCACCACCGCCGGGTAACCAAGAAGTAATGCCAACTGCCATAAGCAGCAAAATCATCAGCCGAGAGCCAGGCAACCAAAGAGACGTGGTCCAGCACGTGCTTAGCATCCTGGAACGCCAGTGGCCGAAAGCGGCGCCCCCACAGGTTTGACGCGAGTAGGTTGCTGCTCCGGGACGTCCGAGCACGCTAGTGTCTCGCTTTAATCCCCCTACCCCTTCCCCCTTTATGCTGGATCATCAATAAAGTTGTTTCACTCACTCACTCACTCACTCACTCACGCGTGATGGCCAGCCAAAGTGCTCCGGGACTCGAACAAACTGGCAAAGGATTGAGATTGTAAGAGGGTATTAGATGAGCAACTTCTCCAAATTTTCCCCCTTTTACTCATTTCTCTACAGAAAGCTTAACGCCACCATCATTTCCCGTTTTTATATTCGGGCACCTTATTTGTGTACGCCGCACATGGTCCATACCATGCCATTTTCTCCTCTCTGCTTAGTACCATGGGGGAACCATCTCATCCATCTTTACGGACAAGCACGCTCTTCCCTATCCCTCGAGGAATTGGCCCTGAGCCCGACGCGTACCGATTTCCCCATTTGCATCTTCATTAGTGAAATTTCTAGTAGAATAAAAAGTGTGATTGGTCGCTTACAGAATGAGTGATTGAGGTTCACGGGCAGCACTTCAGTTATGACCTAAGTTAGACGCTGCCTATAATTAACACTACGGTATAATCAACACTGTCTATATTGTGGTAAGCGCTTCGGCGCACAGCGTTCTTGTGGCGTTGGAGATCAAAACGAGGAAACAAAACAGGGCTTGATTTATTCTTACACTGAATCACGTTGATGGCGATGCGTGCAACGTGCACACGTGTTTAGTTCCACGCACAATGATGAGCACAGACTTTTGTTTTATTGCTTTACTTTTGCCTGAAAGCACTTAAAAGTGACATTGCTCATAAACTCACATGTGAAGCTGATTCAGTACTATACAGTGCTTAGTTTTGTGTTCTGTAGTTTTAAACAATGCGACTAGAACGGGCATAGAAGGATGTTGCTTATTATCATAATGAGCATCACCCCTCGGTTTTGTTGCGAACATTGTTTTTGGGACACATAGCTCCACCCGGCCTTCCCAGTTAAGTTGATGGAACAAGGAGGCTCTGCTTGCTGAAGCCACAAAAGTGATAAATGAACTACATAAATGTTAGCTTATCGGCACTTATAACAGAAGCTTGCACAACAAGCTGTACATGAGTGCGATTTATTACACCCCTTCATACGGGAGGAAACTATAACATTTGTTTTCAATTGCGAAATTATGTAAGTCTCTAATGTGTACTTTCAAACCTTAGAAAAGTAAAAGCCCCTCACTTAAAGCTTGTTTATAGAACGATAATTTTGACTGTGGCGTACTAGAAGTCAATTTTAAAACTGCATTGACGCATGGGTGGCATTCAGGCAGACAGGTTGCCAACGTGCAAATGAACATAAAAATTGAAAACAAAAGAATATCTCCGAATTCCGCAAGCGTATTGGACAGGTCATCCCGACCGGCATGCCGCAGCATAAGCCAATGATCCATACAACTTACCAAGGTTCAGCGTTCAGGCACCATTAATGATATATACAGCAGTGGTGAGCCTCAAACCACGGCCGTAATGAATTTTAATGAACCACCAACTCTCGCTCGCGTGCTGAACAAAGCGGCATTCTTCCCTGGATATTGCGTGCAATGCAAATAACCGCTCTTCGCACGCGATACGCCCCATTTCTCGCATCGTGAATAGCCGGGTCTCTCAGCATCGTCTGTTCCTTGATTCCCTTTGTTAATGTTTTCGACAAATAAAACAGCAGTGAGTCTACATGTGATTTTCTTCCTTTATTGTATTAAAGTAAGAGTAATAAGACCTAACACTGCACGAGTGCACTGACCATTATACGTCTTTCATGCAGTGATTATATCTCACACACACACTGTTGACGCATTGGTGTTGCTGATCATGGCAGCAGGGTTGCGTATACTGCGCAGGCTCGTTGTCAGCGGCAAGACGTAATCACCATCTGAAGGTCCGTGAGAACACAGTGCAATTGAAGATGAGGGTCCTTATGTTTGCGCACGTTGCGTTCTCTCTACAAACGTACGAAGTGAGTGCAAATTCTTGGTTTCACTGCTTGCAGAACAAGCGGATAGAGCGCAATTAACTTCATTTGATCCCGACCCACACTAAGCTAAGTCAGATTGCGCGGCAGACGTGAGCGGTGCGAAAGGAGTACGTACCGACGCTGCAGCGGCAGCGGCCAATCTAATGATGTATGGAGCAGCTAATATAGAACTCAATCGGCATGATCCACAAAGCGCTGCCAATGGGCGCAAATAATCTCGCGTGTTTGCACAGCTGCACTTCACTGGTTCTCTGCACTTCGTACTGGACTTCCTTTTTTCTTGTTTTTTTGTATTTGTGAGTGCTATCTAATATTTAGCGATAACATCAATAACAGCAACGATAATTTCTCGTTATCTATCTATTCGTTGATCAATCAGGTAAATGAAGCTGTAAACGAGAATTGAGGCTTCGCTTGATTGATTGAAAGAATGATTGAACCGAAACATGGTTGGCCCAACAGCGGCTGCTCGACTGAAAGGTCAGCGACGGCACGTCTCGTATGGCCTTTTGTTATCCTAGCTGATTGGGAAAAGAGGAAGAAAAAATATGTAACATGGCGTCAACCAAGCTGATGACTCGGCTCTTCGAGGTACTTTCATGGGAGCATGCGTTAGTGAAATACCCCTACGGTGCTGTTCACGTTGCTCCCTCATGTTT
>WOVY01004154.1:0-29300 GCA_013436015.1 Rhipicephalus annulatus
CTGGACTACAGGCCGCCATTGGAACCTGAACTTAGCAACGTTAACGCTAGAACCTTATCTAGTGAGGGAAGTCTAGCTGTACTATTCGAGGAGCTAGAGGGTGTTAAATGGGATATAATAGGGCTCAGTGAGGTTAGGAGGACAGATGAGGCCTATACGGTGCTACAGAATGGGCACGTCCTTTGCTATCGGGCTTGGCAGACAGAAGAGAACTGGGAGTGGGTTCCTAATTCACAGAACATAGCTGGCAACATAGAGGAATACTATAGCATTAATGAAAGGGTGGTAGGTATTGTAATTAAACTGAATAAAAGATACAAGATGAAGGTAGTACAGGCTTACGCGCCTACATCCAGCCATGATGACGCTTCAGTTGAAAGCTTCTATGAAGACGTGGAATCGGCAATGAGTAAGGTAAAAACACAGTATACTATAGTGATGGGCGACTTTAATGCAAAGGTAGGGAAGAAGCAGGCTGGAGACCAGGCAGTAGGAGATTATGGCATCGGCACTAGAAACGCCAGAGGAGAGCTACTAGTAGAATTCGCAGAACGCAATAATTTGCGGATTTTGAATACCTTCTACCGAAAACGAGAAAACCGCAAGTGGACATGGAGGAGCCCTAATGGCGAAAATAAGAACGAAATAGACTTTATAATGACTGCACACCCAGGAATCGTGCAGGATGTGGAAGTGGTTGGCAAGGTACGATGCAGTGACCATAGAATGGTACGGTCTCGAATTCGCCTAGACTTGAAGAAGGAACGACAGAAACTGATACGCAAGAAGCCAATCAATGAGCTAGCACTGAGAGGGAAAGTACAGGAATTCAGAGTGTCGCTGCAGAACAGGTACTCGGCTCTTAGTGAGGAAACCAACCTTAGCGTAGATACAATGAATGATAATCTGACGAGTATCATTACGGAGTGTGCAGTGGAAGTTGGAGGCAGGGTAGTTAGACAGGACACTGGCAAGCTTTCCCAGGAAACGAAGAACCTAATTAAGAAGCGTCAAATCATGAAAGTGTCAAGTACAACAGACAAAATAGAACTGGCAGAGCTTTCGAAGTTGATTAATAGACGTAAAGTATGCGATGTAAGAAGGTATAACATGGAGAGAATTGAACACGCTCTGAAAAACGGAGGAAGCGTCAAAGCAGTGAAGAGGAAACTTGGGATAGGCAAAAGTCGGATGTATGCACTAAGGGACAAAGAAGGCAAAATAACTACCAATATGGATAGGATAGTTAAAATAGCGGAGGAGTTTTACAGAGATCTGTACAGTAGCCGAGACAACCACGACCTTAATACTATAAGAACTAGCAGTAACCCAGATGACACCCCACCAGTAATGATAGAAGAAGTCAGAAAAGCTTTGGAGAGCATGCAAAGAGGCAAAGCTGCTGGTGAGGATCAGGTAACATCAGATCTGCTGAAAGATGGAGGACAGATTGTGTTAGAAAAACTAGCCACCCTGTTTACGAGGTGTCTCCTGACGGGAAGGGTACCAGAGTCTTGGAAGAACGCTAACATCATCTTAATACATAAGAAAGGAGATGACAAGGACTTGAAGAATTACAGGCCGATCAGCTTGCTCTCTGTAGTATACAAGCTATTTACAAAGGTAATTGCTAACAGAGTAAAGAAAACATTAGAATTCAATCAACCAAAGGAACAATCAGGATTTCGAACAGGCTACTCAACAATTGACCACATTCATACTATCAATCAGGTAATAGAGAAATGCTCAGAGTATAACCAACCTGTGGTGTTTGCGAAAGACGTAAGAAGCACCGGCAGCACCACCGTACAAAAGACGTTTATTGTACGCAACACATCGAATACATAAAAGACGACGCGCCTCTGGGGGTGAAAGAACACAAAGTAAAAACCGAAACTGAATATAGCATACTCCCTCCCTTATATGTAGTGATTAGTTGTTAGTAAGTGTTAGTAAGAAACCCCTATGCATGCACTGTACATTTTACACGCTGTATACACATACATATTTACACTACATACACACTGTGCTATACACACAGGCAACTAGTGGGTCTGATAGTCCTTGAGCCAGACCGGTGGCCGGCGCTGTCGGGACGGCCGATGGGGATGCTGCACGGCCGGAGATGGTAATGAGCTTGTAGAGCTCTGTAGTACGCCAGGAGACCGCGATTGCGGCCCAGGAGAAGGCGGCTGCAGCATGGCAGGCTCCGGTACAGGCAGCTGCGGATCGGGAGCAGGCGACTGCGGTACGGCAGACTGCAGTACGCCAGGAGGCGGCGGCTGCGACGTGGGAGAAGGCGGCGGCGGCAGGGCAGGCTGCGGCACTTGAACCGGAAGCTGTGGCGCAGGTAGCTCCGAACGTTGGTATGGTGGACTCGTGCCCCTCTCAGGAACCCGGGAAAGCTCGGAGGCGTTCCATGTGCGGCCGTCTGCAAGTCGGAAAGAGGCAGGTCCCCTCTTCCCCAACACCTCAGTTGGCGAGAAAAAAGAGCGATCCCCCTTGAAGCGAACGGACGGCTTCTTGATACGAACGAAATCGCCCACAGCTATCTTTGGCTCCTTAGCAGCTCTCCTGCGGTCCGTGTACTCCTTACTGCTTCGCTGTTGAAAGCGGACCCTTTGGCGCAGTCGCGCAAGTTCCTTTGCTGGGTCTTTTGCAAACGCTGGTGCTGAAAACCCCACAACATCCAATCTGGTTCGGGGCATTCGCCCATGCAGCAGAACTGCTGGGGCAACTCCAGCGGTAGCCTGTGGAGTACAGCGGTAAATAGAGAGGTAGTCCGTAACTGCTTGTCGGATAGGTCTCCTTTCGAGGAGTGAAACCTGGATGAAGTTCTTCAGAGTTCGATTGAACCTCTCGACTTGCCAATTCGCCTGGGGGTAATATACAGACGAATGAGACAGCTTGATGGCTCGGTTTTGAAGAAAGGTTACAAATTCACGTGAAGTGAACTGTGGCCCATTGTTGCAAACAATCTCTTCCGGGTATCCTTCACGGGCAAAAACACTGGTTAAGAAGTCTTTCACGGTGCTTGTGGCCACTTCACTGCAAAAATATATCTCTGGCCATTTGGAATGGTAATCGACCAGTGTTATAGCAAATTGGCTATTGTGAGGTGCATGTTCCAATGGGCCAACAATGTCTAGGCCCAGTTTCTGCCATGGCCTTTCAGGCCAGTCAATAGGCTGCAATGGCGCTGGCGATGTTTTGGCAGACTTATCTGCCTCCAGGCAGATGTGACAGTTTTTCACGGCGGATTCAGCTTGCTTGTCCATCCGTGGCCACCAGAATAGCTCACGAAGTCGCGCTTTTGTGCGCGTGATGCCCGGATGTGCCTCGTGGGCAACGGCGATGAAATGAGCCGTGAGTGAGGACGGAACAACAAGGCGTTCTGCGCGCAGTAGAAGGTCATCAACAACAGAAAGTTCTTTGCGCACAGAGTAGAAAGGTTTTGCCTCCTCTGGTATGGACTTTTGTGGTGGCCAAGAACCGAGCACGAACGACTTGACCGTTTGCAGACAACCATCGTTGAGGACGGCTTGTTTGAATTCTTCCTTCGTCACGCAAGCCGACTCGACCAATGACACAATTTCTTCATCCTTGGCCAGCTGTGCCTGCGCGGCAGGAGCTGGCAGCCGAGAAAGAGCATCTGTCACCGTGTTGGTGGACCCCTTGCAGTACTCGACAGTGAAATTGTAGCATGGAGTCTCGCATTCCAACGTGCAATTCGAAGTGGCCTTCTGCCACGTCCTTGCGAAGACAGCAACGATACCAATGCCTGATGGTCCGTTCGAATCTTGAAATGGCGACCCCAAAGGTAAGTGTGCCATCGTTCGCACGCACAAATGCATGCCAACGCTTCGCGTTCGCCGACCGAGTACTTTCTTTCCGCTTGTGACAAGGTACGAGACGTGAAAGCCACTGTGCGGAGCTCATGGCCATTTTGCTGCTGCAGAACCGCTCCCAGCCCACAGTCAGAAGCGTCGGTCGACACGATGACTGGAAGTGATGGATCGAACATGTGGAGAACTCTAATTGAAGAAAGCATTTCCTTGACCCTCCGGAAACTGCTGTCTGCTTCGGCTGACCAGATGAATGGCTCATTCTTGCGAAGCAGAACGCGCATAGGCTCGACCACCTGGGCCAAGCGGGGAACAAACTTGGAATAGTATTCTACAAGACCCAGGAATGAACGGAGGGCAGCAACATCTGTTGGCACTGGAGTGTTGACTACCGAGTCTACTTTCTCTAGAAGCGGCGAGATACCTTGTGCAGTGACCTTATGCCCTAGGAAAGAAAGTTCTGGAACGTCGAAGAGGCATTGTCGTTCAATTTCAGGCCTGTGGACTTGATTTTCTGCAAGACCTTTGTTAGGTTCAAAAGATGTTCTTCTGCACTTTTCCCAAAGACTATCACGTCATCAATGTAGAACAACACACCAGGGCAGCCATCCAGAATTGTGGCCATCATCTTCTGAAATGCCGCTGGGGCAGAAGCTAACCCAAAGCAAACTCTCTTGAACCGAAAAAGTCCTTCATGCGTGATGAAGGCTGTCAGGTCCCTGCTGTCAGGGTGCAAAAGAACCTGATGGTAGGTAGAAGCCAAGTCAAGTTTTGAGAAGTGTGTCGCGCCTACCAAGGCATGAAGGAGTTCCTCTGTATGAGGCAACGGAAAGCTGTCTGGTACAATAGCCTTGTTAGGTTCCCGGAGGTCCACACAAATTCTGATGGTGCCGTCTTTCTTGTCAACGACAACAATGGGCGAAACCCATTCAGAAGCATCAATGCGTTCGATGATGTCAAGGCGCAGCAACCTGTGAAGTTCATTTGACACTGGTTCCCGAAGTGAATATGGAAGACGGCGCAGCTTCGAAGATACCGGCTGCACACCTTGCCGAATCTTGACACGATGTGTTAACCGCTTAGCAAGACCCAACTCGGGACTGAAAAGTGAACCGAAGTCGTGTTCCAAGGCTGGCGGAAGGTTTGCTTGCCTGGGTTACTCTATTGACTGCATCGGGATGTGACAAGGTGTTGGGTCATTAACACGCGGCGGCGTGGCAACGGACGTGTGCAGGCACTCAAGAGTGGAGCCCTGTATTCGAAGATTTAGCGCCTTAATGCCGTCAAGGCCAATCAGACAAGTTCCTTGGCGAACGATGTAGAAAAGAAGTGGTGCAGAGCGCCCTTTAACTGAACATCTGCCTGGAAACAGCCTAGCACCGAAATTGGCCGCTTCGAATAGTCAAACAAAGTGACATGCGGAGCTGGGAGGAGCAAGCTGCTTTGAAAATGTTTGTGGAATTCTTGCTCTGATAGAATTGAAACAGACGACCCTGAGTCAACAAGGAATGACAACTTGACATCCGCTACGCGTACTTGTATGTAAATTGCGCTGCGAGCGGGATGCTGCACAGTCAAAACTTGCTCAGAACTTCCCCCTGACAAAGCATCGTCATCGATGCCAACTTCACGAATCCTGCCTTGCATTTGACGCTTGCGGTTGCATACTTTCTGAAAGTGGCCCTTGATACCGCAAAACAAACACTTCTTTCCCTGCGCAGGGCACTGTGACGCTGATGCGCAGTGATTCTGCAAGCCGCATCGGAAACAGTGCGGTGAAACGGACCGGCTATCTCTGTCTCGCCGAGGGGGGCGGGGCCCCTGCGGCGCACGCGAACCGCTAGCGCTTGGAGAGTTTTGCTGAAAATGCGCTTTTGGCTGGAAATTGAATTTTCGCGAAGAATGCGAATACTGGGAACGACGCCGTACAGAAACAGGCTCGACTGAAGCAGAAAATTCCTTCAGCTCTTCAGCTGCTTGCTCAAACTGAAGAGCGATGCGCACTCGAACGAAAGGGTAGAACTCTCAAGCAGCAACCGTTCAGGTACGCGGTTGGAAACAACGCCGGCAACAAATTGGTCCCGCAGAGCATCATCTTGTGAAACGAACAAACAATGCGAAACGAGCTCCCGTAAAGCAGCAACAAAGTCATGAACGGACTCGCCTGCGTGTTGGCTGCGGCGGTGGAAACGATGACGCTCGACGACGACGTTACAAGACGTGGAAAACTGCTGACGTAAGGCGCTGAGTGCAGCCTCGTACTCGTCAGTAGCGGCCGCGGGAGGCTTCTCTTGTACTTCCGGTGCTGCGGCGCTTGCTGGTGCTGCGGCATTTGACCCTGCAGGTAAAGTCCGGTAAACACGCTGCCCTTCCGCCCCCAAACAATGCAGAAGAATGGCCTTGCGTCGCGCTGGTGGGAACTCAGCTGCTCTGGACGCTAGAAGGTAGACTGTTAACGTCTGCTCCCACTCCTCCCATGGAAGTGGCGGCCGGCCGGGCGGCGGGAGGAACGGCGGCAGCGGAGCAAGGCCGGAGAAACTCATGGCGGGGCGGACCCGGACGACACTCGATGCTGAAGGTAGCTTGACGTGTTTATCCCATCCTCGTCGCCAATGTGGTGTTTGGGAAAGACGTAAGAAGCACCGGCAGCACCACCGTACAAAAGACGTTTATTGTACGCAACACATCGAATACATAAAAGACAGACGCGCCCTCTCGGGGTGAAAAAACACAAAGTAAAAACCGAAACTGAATATAACACAAGCACTATACATAGCCTTCATAGATTACGAGAAGGCGTTTGATTCAGTAAAATATCAGCCGTCATGCAGACACTGCGGAATCAGGGCGTAGATGAAGTATATATAAACATTCTGGAAGAAATCTACAGGGGATCAACTGCTACCATAGTGCTTCATAAAGAAAGCAACAGAATACCAATCAAGAAGGGTGTAAGGCAGGGGGACACAATCTCCCCAATGCTATTTAACGCATGCTTACAGGAGGTTTTCAGAACCTAGAATGGGAACAGTAGCGGAGGAGTTTTACAGAGATCTGTACAGTAGCCGGGACAACCACGACCTTAATACTATAAGAACTAGCAGTAACCCAGATGACACCCCACCAGTAATGATAGAAGAAGTCAGAAAAGCTTTGGAGAGCATGCAAAGAGGCAAAGCTGCTGGTGAGGATCAGGTAACATCAGATCTGCTGAAAGATGGAGGACAGATTGTGTTAGAAAAACTAGCCACCCTGTTTACGAGGTGTCTCCTGACGGGAAGAGTACCAGAGTCTTGGAAGAACGCTAACATCATCTTAATACATAAGAAAGGAGATGACAAGGACTTGAAGAATTACAGGCCGATCAGCTTGCTCTCTGTAGTATACAAGCTATTTACAAAGGTAATTGCTAACAGAGTAAAGAAAACATTAGAATTCAATCAACCAAAGGAACAAGCAGGATTTCGAACAGGCTACTCAACAATTGACCACATTCATACTATCAATCAGGTAATAGAGAAATGCTCAGAGTATAACCAACCACTATACATAGCCTTCATAGATTACGAGAAGGCGTTTGATTCAGTAGAAATATCAGCCGTCATGCAGACACTGCGGAATCAGGGCGTAGATGAAGTATATATAAACATTCTGGAAGAAATCTACAGGGGATCAACTGCTACCATAGTGCTTCATAAAAAAAGCAACAGAATACCAATCAAGAAGGGTGTAAGGCAGGGGGACACAATCTCCCCAATGCTATTTACCGCGTGCTTACAGGAGTTTTTCAGAAGCCTAGAATGGGAACAGTTAGGGATAAGAGTTAATGGAGAGTACCTTAGTAACCTGCGCTTCGCCGATGACATTGCATTGCTGAGTAACTCAGGGGACGAATTGCAACTCATGATTACGGAGTTAGACAAGGAGAGCAGAAAGGTGGGTCTTAAAATTAATCTGCAGAAAACGAAAGTAATGTACAACAACCTCGGAAAGGAGCAGCGCTTCGAGATAGGTAATAGTGCACTTGAAGTTGTAAAAGACTATGTCTACTTAGGGCAGGTAATAACCGCAGAGCCTAACCACGAGATTGAAGTAACTAGAAGAATAAGAATGGGGTGGAGCACATTCGGCAAGCACTCTCAAATTATGACAGGTAGATTGCCACTATCCCTCAAGAGGAAGGTATATAACAGCTGTATCTTGCCGGTACTTAGCTACGGAGCAGAAACCTGGAGACTCACAAAGAGGGTTCAGCTTAAATTGAGGACGACGCAGCGAGCAATGGAAAGAAAAATGGTAGGTGTAACCTTAAGAGACAAGAAGAGAGCAGAGTGGATTAGGGGACAAACGGGGTTAAGGATATCATAGCTGAAATAAAGAAGAGGAAATGGACATGGGCCGGGCATGTAGCGCGTAGACAGGATAACCGCTGGTCATTAAGGGTAACTAACTGGATTCCCAGAGAAGGGAAGCGGGTTAGGGGGAGACAGAAGGTTAGGTGGGCAGATGAGATTAAGAAGTTTGCGGGTATAAATTGGCAGCAGCAAGCACAGGACCGGGTTAACTGGCGGAACATGGGAGAGGCCTTTGTCCTGCAGTGGACGTAGTCAGGCTGATGATGATGATGATGAAGTAATGACACAATAGCAAATAGCCCCATTAGGCTGGACCAAAAAAAAAAAAGTTGTACCAGGACAGAAATTATTTGTGACAACAACAAAAGTAAATATTACTGCACAGACTAAGCTACAGGAGAGGGCCTTTGTGGTCCTTGTGGGCATTTATAGAAATCACCTACATGCTCTCATCATCATCATACATTTGGGTATGAATTCTAACCTTTCCATGTGACACCATCATTGTGGGTGAAGTGTGCCTGTTCTGCGCATTGTACTCAGGCTAGCAGGCTAGATCAGCATTTTTCCAGCTAAATTATGTGCCCACACCATAGGTCGGCATAACTTGTGGAACTCACTCACGCTCATTCATGAAATATATCAGTCTGTTCAATTTGAATTTGCCTGTACCACGCGTGAACCAGTCCACAATGTTCTGCGCCTTGCCATTTGTTTCAGCGGTGCAGCATTGATGACCTCTGAACCCTGCCATTCATTTCTAAAGGTGCACAAGAGGTACAGCGCTGGTTCACGATTTTCCCGCCCCTCCCACACTGACAGTGCCGGCTTGGTGCAGCCGCGCGTGTAGCTGAGCAGACGACGCAACACTTTGGTGTAGGCACTGTACCTGCCTCCACTAACAAGATACGTTTTTTGCAAACAAGTTTGTGCCTCATAAACTGTATGTATAATCATTTCGCCATCGGTCAGTGTTAGCTTAACGGTGTTAACTAAGTGAACAGAAATAAGGCCTGCATCAGCACATCGTCATTCGTTTTGGGTGTTGCACTGTGCCTGCACCACTGAATTGGCGCTTCACAATTTCTGAACTTTGCATGAACAGCCGTGAACCGGTTTCAATTGGTGCAGGTAAATCAAATGAACCTTGTATTTTGAACTTTGGACTCATTTTACTCAGACTCACAAAAATTTTTCTGAGCTGAACTCACTCAAACGCTCGTTCACACATATTTATTTATTTAACAATACTGTAAGCCTTTGTACAGGCCCATACAGTTTCTTAAGCCGGACTCACTCAGACTCAAACTCACTAAAGCATTACTCAACCGCACACACTCAGCCTCAGACGCACGGCTGGACCTGAGTCTGAGGGAGTACTACTGAGTCAACTGATGAGTTCATCAGCCTAGAATTAGCTTTCTTTGATTGTGGTGTTAATTCTCTTTACCCCAATATCTGACGTAATCAGTGCTCTTCCAGGTGCCGCTTCACACAGCATCTTCGAAAACGAGTTCCAAGTGCTTCCAAAGCTTCCAAACCAGTAAAGTCATTTTTCTTGGAGGAGATGTAAGGTATAATAGTCAAGAATTCCCTGGAAGACTTAGTTCGGGACTGTCAGGCGTCCTCTTGTATAATTCACACATTTAATTAATAAATATTGAAACGGTGTATGAACAACACTGCTTTGGAATACCTGTGAATATATGTGAGTATAAACGTGAATTTAGGTAAGGCTGAGTAATGCTGAAATGTCTAGGGTGGAACCTCAAGTCGGCAAAAGAAAATGGAACTCACTCAAGAAATATATTTTGCGCTTTAGACTCACTCGGACTCAGACTCTCCAAAATTTTGCTTAGCCGAACCCGCTCGGACCCACACTCACTAAAATTTTCTTCAAACAAACTCTCTCGGACTTCGACTCACAAAAAATTGCTTATCCAGACTCAGACTCATAATGTGAGTCTGAGTGAGTCCGTGTGAGTTGGCCAATGAGTGAGTTTGGCGACCTATTGCCCACACTCTCTCCTCTTTTTAAAATACTGGTAACAGATGCAAATTACACTTGTCTTTAACCTTGAAACTTACCATAAATGTTACTGCTCCCTATAATTTATTAAAAGCAAATAGCGAACTAAAATTCAATAGAAAATTATTAGCCAAGTCTATTTATATTTTTAGATTCACCCACGAAAAATGTTCTCACAACATCCACGACTTCTCTATGCCTTTATAACTATGGACAGCTTTCAACTTTATTGCATTGTCTGCCAGGCCCCACAGGTACTCATGAGTGACAATTAGAGTGCTGAGAAGGCCGCCCTGCAGCAGACATGGCCGTCAGCAAGGCAGCTTTTGTGCCATTTTCATGTGGCACAAGCGGAGTGGCGCTGGCTGACGACATCTCACAACTCTGTCGACAAAGACCAGAGGAGACTATTCATGCCTGCCTTCCAGCTGGCAAGTTTTTTTGCAATCTAGTTGTAACTCTAGCTCTAAGATACGAGGTGCATTGGTTGCATCTGCACTTAGTGAACAAATTCACAATGGTCTGCTATCCTGGCATTCGTTTCGCGTTTCCAACATGATGGCGTGGCATTGCAGCATAGGTGTATAAAAGCACAGCTGTCTTGCAAGGCTAGTTCATGAATTACCTTTCACATCCTCATGATATAATTTGGAGCGTATGGCGCACAAGATGTCCTAATCTGCAGATGACAACGCTGACAGCATTTGTGTCCATTTTAATCACATTTAAATAGTACGCCAGTAAATGTCTGGTGGGTTCAAATGCCATAAAATTATTTCATGATTTGGCATGATTTCAAATGCCATAAAATTAGGCTTGTACAAATATTCAAATGCTTCGAATATTCAAATGAATAATGCAGTAATCAAATTTGCTTTGAATCGAAGTTAAATTGTTGAAAATTTTGAATTATTCAAAACGAACAAATAGGTTCATATTAGTCCACATGTAACACTCTGTAAAGGTGGTTTCACGGCAGTGGAGGGATGCTAAACATGAAAGCATTTACCCAAGCATATTAGACCACATGTAAAAGTGGTTTCACTGCAGTGAATTGGTGCTAAGCAGTCAAAACACGTAATCAAGAGAAATTCACACTGCAGCAAAGGCCCACTTCAAATAGAGCGGTTGACTGGGCTAGTTGGTATGGCATACTTGGGTTTTAGCAGCGCGAAAAATGCACGAAGGACAAGAAAAGGACGAGACAAGCACTGACTTCCAACTAAAATTTTATTGACGGGAAGGCCGTTAATATGCAATGGAGCACAAAGAGTGAAAAATGACAAATTTTAAGATACAATTATCACCGATCGCTATGCCTGCTGCGCCGACCCTCGCACTTCAAAGTTTTAATAAGGAATTATCCTGACATCGATTCGCTTTTTTTATTTTCAGTTGAAAAGCTCGTTACACAGACTTATAAGCTCCAAGTAAAAAAAAATTAAAACGCAGCATATTTTACTGGCTATCACTTGGACTGTACCAAAAGTCGAATGCTGTACCATTCAAAGTTGTTGCCACTTTCTTTGATGAAAAAAAATGGCCTTTGCATAGGCCCTGTTTCAATTTTTAAAGATCTGTGCAAGTTTGTTTGGCCATGACAAACATGCCCCTTTTTGTTTATAATATGCAATATATATACTATTACAATTCAATTAGAAATTATATGACTAAAATCACTGTTTCGAATTCACTTCGAACCTAAAATTCCCAATTCGCACAAGCGTACAGAAAATGTTAGCAGCATCAACTTTTATGGACCACCGCTTGGCAATTCCTAGAGCAGACCGCGGCAATCAATTTCCAGATTACAGCGCTGCGCACCGTGCACAGCCTCCATTTCGAAAAACTATTCCCGCGCTCCTTTCCTACACCTGACCAATCCTCCTTTCATGCGCAGTGACAGAAATCCGCCGATCGGCGACTTGACGAAGCACGCAGCTCATCGATTGGGCTAAACCAGTCACGACGGCAGGCTAGGCTTTTTCCTCCTTTTGAAAGAGAAGGGTGGCAAGACCGCGCGAAAATTCGAAACTAGCTGAAACCAATGTTCTAACCCTTGAGAATTCCTTAATAAAGCATTTGCGAAATCCTTGAGGCAGCATGTTCACGGAACAAAGGTCACATATTTTTGATTTTTGGTCCTTGGGGGTTGTTTACTGGCCCTTTGAACTGGGGCAAGCATGTGCAGATCACAAAGTGACTTCAATGCAGACAGTGAAGCAGGCTAATGAATCTGCATTATGGTGCAGTTTAAAAAAAGTGAAAATATGCAAATACAAGCACCTTATTGAAAAATTTCCTGCTATCTACAGGTCATGTATGCAGACACAGCAGAAAAACTTGAAGCTGCCACTGCCGAACTGAAGGCCCTACAACACGAGGCCTTCGTGTCTAGAGTTCTGACATTCTTGCGCCGACAAGAAGAGTGGGTGCAGCTCTACCGTTTGGACGTGTTGACAAGGGGCCACAACAACAATTTCGCGGAGGCGACCATACGCATGCTCAAAGACATTATACTGAACAGAGTCGCATTTAACGCAGTCGCACTCGTAGATTCGGTGGCTCTGGTGTGGGAGAAATACTTTGAAAGCCATATCCTCCGCCACGCCTACAGCCGTGTTCCAGCCCATTAACTGCTGTACAAGCGGCTGCTGTCGAGAATGCCAAAAGACGCAGCCGAGGCCATCCAAGTGGTAGGCCAGGGACAGTACATTGTGCCTAGTGCCACCCACCCCAGCTCCAGTTATGAAGTCTATGCCGACATAGGATTATGCACGTGTCTTTTTGGTAAGCAA
This sequence comes from Rhipicephalus annulatus, assembly GCA_013436015.1. Classification (NCBI taxonomy): domain Eukaryota; kingdom Metazoa; phylum Arthropoda; class Arachnida; order Ixodida; family Ixodidae; genus Rhipicephalus; species Rhipicephalus annulatus. Next base: position 13,028 of record WOVY01004154.1, read on the forward strand.
GGTGCATTTTGTAAGCACAAGGCTTTGGTGCAGAAAAAGTACGGAGGACTGTTTCCAAATGCTCCGGCACTGAGTACTGACGACCGCTACCAACTGGGACAGCTGGCCCTGGGCGAAAAGTGTCCCCCAGGATATTTTTCGAACCCTTCCAAGAGGAAAAGCCCAGCAGTAGTGCCAGAACCACGGAAGGTACCAGTGCCCAGCAGGAGGAGCCAGACGAACTCCAACCAATGCAAGGCACCAGCACGCAAGAGGCCACACACGTCGCACCTGTACCGTCGGTGCCTGATGCGGCCCAACTTGCCCAGGTAGGACAAGCCCCTTGAAAGGGCCCTGAAATACTTTTCAATTAAACATAGGGAATGATACTGAACAGTAGTCAAGGCTTATTTTATTTTTGTAAGCTTATTATTGTGCTCCACCGCACTAACGAATTTACAATTTCATATTGGTGGATGTCATCAATCTGAAGGCGATTTCAAGATTTCAACACTACCGGTGTCGTATTGTTCCATGTTTGGGACTACAGGTCACCAATTGTTGGTATTAGCAGCACTTCCACTAGCAGAATAGTCAAAACAGGTGACAGGAAAAACTTAAGCTGACTCCTCAGCTTGAACTTTATTCCCGAGCAGTTGTCTGCAATTAGAGAGGAGCAAAATAATTGTGCAGTTCTTGTTGGTGTGCTGTACACGTGAAGTATATTTCTTTCACCACTTTTGGTGCAGGCCCAAGAACATGCATGTGAGTTCCTGGAGGTCCAGTTGCGGCGTGTGCATTCTATGAATGCACACAATCCAGCTTATTTTGATATCGTGAAGGGCCTTGGAGAGGAGCTTGCTCCTGTTCAGAACAGCAGCGATAGGACAGGACTGATGCTGGCACTCTAGACTAACGCTGCAGCAAGACGTCGCCGGGCCCGTCACATAAGGGTGCAACCGACCAGCACTGCTAGGCCAGGGCTTACAAGGGGGTCCAAGAGGGTCCCTACAGGGCACCCAGCAGTTGAGCCAGCTGCCAAGAAAGCAAAGAAGAGGCCCCATTCTTTGAGCCACAACATAGAGAAAAATGTGCCTGGTGCAAGGCTGCACTGAATGGCAGCTGCCTCCCACTAACTGGGCGCACGACAGTTCTAGGCACAGAGCCAACTTAGCTTCAAACATAATTTCTAGCGTTTTATGTGGCGAAACGATGATATGATTGTGAAGCACACTGCAGTGGGCGACTGATATGTGGGGTTTAACGTCCCAAAACCACCATATGATTATGAGAGACGCCGTAGTGGAGGGCTCCGGAAATTTCGACCCACCATTTCCGCCTCCATCGGAAATGTAGTCACCGCAGCTGGGATTCAATCCCACGGCCTGCGGGTCAGCAACCAAGTATTTTAGCCACTAGACCACCGCGACGGGGCCCACAGTGGGTGACTTCGGATCAAATTAGGCCATGTGGGATTCTTTAAAGTGCACCTAAATCTAAGCGAAGGAGCAGCTCACCGCCACCGCTGCACTTGATGCTTCATCTTTCATTGAACCAAAGCGAGAACAACTCCTCGCATTAGCTGTAATATCACAACCTTAGAATTGGTCACCTTAGCCACAGGCATATGCATTTGGCTCTGCACTACAACCTCAGTATCATGCATACAGCCTTGTCAAAGCTGATGTTAAGAATGGTGCCCACCAATCCCACTAGTCCCTTGGATCTACCAGGTGTGGCCCTTAGAAGTCACAATCAGATACTAATCAATGTTGTGCAGTAACATTGTGCTATTCCACCATGAGTGACTTTTGTTTCGCCTTACCGTCAGGAGTTATGAAGTCTTAAATTGTGTTTTTTGAGGGGTGGGGTGGGGGGTTAATGTCCTAAAACCACGACACCGACAGTATTGTTACGTACCGCTTACCTAGAAAACGAAGAAGTGAGAAGACTAGGTGGTGCCTGTCCTAGCCATCGTGGTTGTTTTTACCCGCAGTACTGTTACTGTGAATATTGTAAATACACTCGTTTTCTGTCATCTCTCCGTAGCATCTTTGGTGGAGGTGCTGGGCACATCAGGAGCACACAACGAAACTTCGCAGCGGGCGTATTCTTGGACAGTCCATCATGCCGGCAGACAATTCTGCTGATCCAGCCCTCGCTATGCCGAATGCCCCCAGTTACGTCGTGACCCACCTCCGAGACCCAGGTCCCTTCTGCGGGACTGATAACGGTCACGTGGAGAAGTGGCTGGCCAACTAAGAGTGCAGCAGCAAGACCAATCGCTGGGATTCGACTTTGATGCTTGCAAACGTCAGGGGTAGGGCCAGTGTGTGGTTCGACACACACGAGGAGAATGTAAACATACGTAACAAAAAAAAGACGTATGTAAACAAAAAAATGAAACACCTTTTCGGAAAGCCCGTTGCACGCCAACATTAAGAACTCTCGTGCCGTGCCCGAACCTCAACGGAGCTGTACATGGTTTACACACGATGTCTTAGTCTTGTGCAACATATACGTCGTAACACGAGGCAGCTGGCTGTTCGCCTTTATTTTATTTGGCTGAAATTCAATGTTGCCTATGGACACCAATGATGCCTCCTTCAACATGCCCACCTACTGAATATGCTCAATAAGCTAAAGCCCATGCCGACCATACACATCAACTTGTGTGCGTTTGGCTAACCGACTCGCAAACGGGCCAACAATTTTGTTACGAGAGCAGTCATACAAACACCCACTTTTCTCCAGGATTCCTGTGCTGTGGTCTCCAGCACGCTGTATTGGGCTTTTTACAAAGCTACTGTTCCCGCCCTCCGAACCGTACCCTGTGCACCGCCAAGTGACCGACGTGAGATAAGAAATTGAATTGTCTTTGTCCTCCTCGACTCAACCCCGTCCCAACATCATTTCGTTGTACGTCTGAAGCCATGTCATACACCGGGCTGCCGCAACGCACATGTATAATAACCACCACTATACCGTCTTTCTCTGACTGCACTGAGTCAGTGCCTTCAACGCCGGAGGGTAACGTTATGTGCCGCTCACATAGAGAGGACGAAAAAGTGAAGGACTAGGTGGTGCCTGCTCTCGCTATCTTAGTTGTTTTTACCCGCATTACTGTGACTGTAAATATTGTGAATATACCTGTTTTCTGTCATCTACCAGTAACAATATCATTTATGAAACACCCGTTGGGGCACATACATATTTTTGGAGAAGGTTTTTGGGCTATGATTCTGTTTCGGGCCTTACAAGGTTTTACAGCGAATCGCTGAAGTACGTTATGAGGTTCTCCCAGAAGGCACCTCAAGAAACTGCTATCAGCTTCCAGAAAGTGTAGTCGCGCACGTTTCTAGACTTTAACCGTACTTTTCTTGCTCCGACTCGTCTAATTAGCAACATTACTGTGTATTGACAACTTAGCATGGTTTCTTTTATTTCACCCTCTCCATTTTGTTGTTTGCTGTTTATTCTTATTTGATACCTTGCTTGATAGCGGCCGATTGAACTATTTTGTGTTATGACACGCCGTCCCATTGTATAGTGCACTCATCCTTTTTCTTTCATTCTAATGCGCTGCATCGAGACTGCCACCGCGGCCGGGATTTCAATGACGCAACCTGCAGGTCGCCACTAGATGTGGTGGGTCGGTCCTCAGTGCTGTCGGCCCACATCACTCAATGTATAAAGCGGTACCAGAACACCACTTGTCACCACCAAGTTCCCTGCAATGCACACTTATGCGTTAACCCGGCAAACTACCTGTGCTGTCAGCAATAGTATGCCCTTCTGTGAATACCACATCATCCAGTGCACCATTATATGATGGCCAACTACCGAGCCCACGTTTTTAGTACTGATGTGCCACTTGCATTTTCAATTTTAGCTCAAAACAACAGCGCCCTGCTCTAGTCTCAAGATGGCTCAGCCTAAGTGCAGTATAGTGCTTTCTGGTCAACAGAAAGTCAAATTGATATTGCCTGTGTATGCACCATGCTGCATCTGTGTACTTTACATTGGCATGACAGCATCATGTCGACAGAGTCCATTTAATATACGTGCCTGCCATGCCGCTTCCACTAAAATTCTAACAAAGACTTTGTGCTTTTTGAATCAATATTTCTTTGCAGACTAGTTGGTTTCATACTTGAAAACTCTGCTTGCAGTTCAAGCTGAAGAAAAAACGAGAAGGGGGCAGGATAGAGTACGCTCTCTCCTGTCTCCCTTCTCATTTTTCCTTCAGCTTGCACTGCAAGCAGAGTTCATTTTGCTTTTCAAAGTTATTACCATGTCTGTCCATACATGAACTCACCAATGTATACATTCACGTACGTCTATGCTTGACGCATAAAGTGTTATCTTTGTTGTGCTATTGTCCTGTAAATACCTTCAGCGTTCTCTCATGGGACAGTTTTCATGTTAATAAATTGTTATCTCATGTATTGCATATTTATTTTTGCATGGGTATAGTGGTTACAACAGTTGGCAGCTGTGATTTTAGTAAGCTTCGTTCTAATACATTCTTTTATTGAAGAAGCCTCTCAAAGGAGACCTCATGCAGAGTAGAGCCGCATGGAGTGCACTCGACAGTTTCATAGAGAAGGGTGGCAGATTAATTTCAGATCACATAATACACAGGGGCGAAAAAAAAAGCGCCAACCGCAAACGGGCGAGGATAACTGCGAGTCTAACTTGCCTTCACCTGAACACGAGGTCGTATTGCAGTGAAGCCATGAAAAGAAAAACATCCGCGAAGAGTTCTTTAATAAGTTTAATTCTCTTGTCTTAAATTAGTTCGACTAAAGACAATGTCTTGAGGCTGCATGCTTTCCTTTCAACTTCGACAGTGTGGTAGTGACGCACGACAAAGTTTGCGCGCAGGCTTTCAAGGATTTTACGATCACACTCATGTATCACCACTACATTTCTGTCCTTGGATCCCGAGCACAGTTCGTAGCCTTATTTAAAACGACAGTATCAGAAATGCGCTTTCAATAACCGCATGCTGAGAATCAACAAAAACTCACCAAGTGGAGTGCAGTAATCTCCGGTGTGGCGTTTTTCGCAGCAGGCCTAGGTGTATCAGGCGTAGTCAGTCGACTCGGCTTCAATGCATCCTGAACGGCGCGGCTTTGCGACTCGGCAGTGAAAGGTGGGGCACACGCTGTTGCGTAGCGCACCTCCGACGACGTTACGAAGGGCGCTACGAATCTCACCGATGCAACCACTGTTGCGAAAGACGGCGACGCCAACACGGTCCCAAAGGCGCCACTGCTTCGAACTCCGCAGGGAAGGTCCACAACCGTTTGGTAGCGTAGGCTTCTCAGCTTGTGACTGCTTCTGCACAGAGCTGATAGACGAGCGGACGAGACGACGGTGAGTTAAACAAGGTTTATGTACAGCATATATACAGAGGCGTTACAAATTCGGCACTGGGGCCGACAGAGACTCGAAGAGCCGAGCTCTCCTCTCTAACACATAGGTCTGCTCTCAAATGGGTCTGCTAACACATAGCAACTGCGACACACATGTCTGCTTTCCAACACGTCTCCTGCTTGCGACGCGCCGCAGGGCTTCTTTTATATGCACCGGGTCCAACCCAAATGTCAACCCGAAGCGCCGCTGGTCGTCAGGTCAGACTCCTCCAATGGGGGTCGCCGCTGGGCCGCGTCATTCTTCCTCATCGAATCTGGAGAGGCTGCGCTGCAGGTGGCTGCACCCAAGGACGAGTGACGTCGCCGCGCATTGCGTCAGACCCCCAGACAGGAAGACGCCGGTTGTTTACTCGACGGGCTCGCTTACTGAGGTGACTCACTGCACCTGCACGCCAGAAAGGCGCCGTCGCCTGTTGTCGCCGTTGAGTTGTTCGCGTCAGGCGGACTTGCGGGCTGGCCTTGACACAGATTGCCTTTTTCAGAGGCACGGATGTTCGCTGTCGACTCGCAGGCATAACAACGCTTTCTTCATGAGTATCCAACTCGGCGTAGGGCGTTCGTTCAGTGGGAGGTGGGCGCACACGCTTCTTTCGCGAGTATCCTACTCGGCGCAGGGCTTCCTTCCGAGCACTTGGCAACAGGCGTAGTGGCGACTCGGCTTCATTGCGTCCTGAATGACGCGGCTTTTCGGCAGTGAGAGGTGGGGGCACACGCTTTATTCACGAGTATCTAACTTGGCGCAGCGCGTTCGGTCAGACGAACCGCACACGATTACTTCGCGAGAATCCGATTGCAGGGCCATATGCCTTGGCAGGGCTTCTTTCCCACGAGCGCGACCCCACGCTAGCTGCAGCAGCAGCCTCCGGCAACACTATGCGAAAGTGCGGGGAGCGACAGCGCTAGGTGTTCTGTGACAGCGCGATGACACAGTCAGGCCGGCGGAAATGCATAGCCTCTAAGAGTGCTGGGCCGTGGTGCATTGTGGGGGGCTCTATTCGCTCGCCTTTGTAAACTCGCGGCCAGGGTAGCCACCACGGAGGACTAGCTAGAGAGACAGTGCTGCCAGCCTGCGGAGCCACTTTTTCCCTCTCTGAAGTGAAAAAATTCTTTAGATTTCTCTAGATTTTCATGGAGATCAGTTTTTGAAGAAAAGTATGTGTTTGTGCTATGAAAAACAATTTCCAAGTTCACTTAGTGAACTCGTTTAGTGCATTCGTTTAAAAATATTACTGCATTTCTTTGATAATATTCACTAAAACCACCGTGCTGAAGGTGAACAAATGTCACAGTACAATTATAAAAACTTTAAACAACATTTTATCCAATAAAATCACAAAGGTAAGCAATCATCACATTCAGGGCAGGGGGGGGGGGGCATGTAGTATTGCAGTAATTTGTACAAGTTACTAAAAAAAGGTCATTGCATAATGTTTGAAAAAGGAATAAATTATCAAAATAATACGTAGGAACACTGCTAGCTGTTCAATTCAAAACAAAAAGGTCTTACTCTACAAACAGTGCACCTGTAATAACATGCAACCCCACGGGAAAGGAACCTTTCTTTCCTCTGTGCAGACACCAAACAACATCCAAAGGATCTCCCTAAAAAATCCCAACGTCTCACATCTCAACAGAGTTTGTTTTTTAGATGTCCTTTGGACATGTTTGTAGGGGATATCCCAACAAAGTGGTTATAAAAATCTTTTGGAGATGTGCCCAGGGATTATTCCTAAAACATCCTCTATGGGCTCTGTTCGGGAGTTCATCTTAGCGACGAATTCACCGTGTTGAAAATTGGCCATCTATCGAAAACTGCGATTCCAACGGAGTTCACGGTTTGTGCGCGTGCACAATTGTGTATCTACATGCACACACCCGAAAATAGTAATATTTGTATCGTGTTTTCTTGTGAAATTGTTGAAGTTTTTTTTTTTTGCTATAACTATTGAACCGCCATTTCGCTGGAAATCAAAAAACTTGTGGCAGGGCAGCAGTAACTTTTGTTATTCTAGGTTGCTGAGTTGAACATCGAATCTGGGGACTCCGTAAAATCTGCGCACGCGTGAGGTGAAAGAGGAAAAAATAGGATGGGACACAGAGTAACATGGAGGAAGCAAAAATGATGTTTTCTTTCCTTCATGCGGAGGAAGAAAAGATGATGGGGAGAAAAATCTTTCTACCAGATGTGACCTTGCGTTGCTTTTTATCTTTTTTCTGAAAAGCAATTGCTCTTGAGCACAAGGTCCCGCCTGCGACATTACATTTCAGCACCGTTGCTAGATGAATGAATGGCCGCCGCTGCTGCGACCTGGTGAGAATAGCCGGAATGCTATATCAACGCCTCCTCTAGAAAGATGCCTGAGGAATGGCTCGCGCTCCCAGCGGAGTTGGCCTGCCTTCAGTTTTAATCAAGCTCCGCGCGATAGCGCTCGCGACCAACACTTTTAGGAAGAAAGGGTGCTCATTGGCTGGCAGAAGTACATAAAAAGGACAGAAAAGCAGCTGCGAAATTTTGGAACCATCAAAACTCCCTAAGAAATGAAACAAATCTTCGCGGCGCACGAGCCATTCTCACACAGAAACGGCTGCTGCGCCGCACGAAAGTGACGTGTGCATTTCCGGTTAGGCGCTTTGTTTGAATAGTCGGGAGTGTCTAGCGGTTCGTCTAGACATAACGATAAAAGCCGTTAAAATTACGTCCATACAAAAAAGTGAACAAAAATGTTATTTAGGTTTAGCGTGACAACAATACAAAACCGGCTTGTTTGTCATGTCAAGCCGATCGGCAGCTGTGGCGTACTTGGTTAAAGCAACTCATGAACTGGTGAGGTCGGTGGTTCAAGTCCCATTGCAGTTATCGATACTTTTTCTTTTTTTTTGTTCAGGCATGTATTGTTTTAACATTTGCGCCTCCTCATTAGCCCGACTTGCTGCTGGTGGTGGTGGTCCTGTCCACAAGCCCTTTAATATTGGATCTTCGATGACTTTTGCAGGATTGACTATATTTATTATGATAAAGTGTTTTGCGAATTAGTGCTCTTAATCGGCGAGATGCAAAAAACACAAAAAATTGAATGCAGCTGGCTGCATTGGTTTCTTGGGCACAGGAATGTGGATTTCCACGGTTTATCAAAGTTTTGATGACAGAAAGGTGCACTGCAACGTAGTCTCGGGCAACTTTTTTTATGTCGCTCAGTGTACCATCACCTAACGAGGTAACCGGCAGGCCGCTTTCTTTAAAAATACTGACGTGTCACCGCAATGTTCTAGGCGATCAGCACTTGCCCAAGGGCAAGTGCCGACGGCGTTAGCCCATCTAACTACAAAACAGCTTGTCAGCCTTGCTCAATAACACGCGCGGCCTGTGACAGCACGGGAGCATTCACGTAGCAACAGAGGAGAACGGCCGTACGTGTTCGCACTTGACAAAACAGACAGCAATGCAGTAGCTCTGGCCTTCGGAGATCACAGGCTTCGTAAGAACATTACAATAAAGTTGTTTCCATTCATCGTATGAACACTTCGCCGACGCACTGGGGTTTCATGCATGTGCTTCCGGTCAGTCACACGTGAACCCTGCGAAAGCATTTATTTCATCGTCGACCTTGTCCTTCGCGACAAGCAAAACTCGGCAGCAAGAACACTTTCTCCTTTGACAACATTACGCTTGGCATTGCAATCTAGAAAATGCAGTACGTCCAACGACTGATCCGCACATCATACTGAGAAACTTTATGGCGCACACACTCAGATGAAGCTGCGGCGCGGTGGATGGCCCCGCTAGCTCCAACCACCAGGTTCAACTAAGCATCCAGCAATCACATGAAGCAGCGACGACACTCCAGTCCTCCTTGGGAGTGTCCTAGGCATGGCCACGATTTCATCAGAGTTTTCACCATCAACACATCGCAGGCGGCTACCATCTCGCTGTGTTTACGGCAAGGTTCGTTTTGGCGTTGCATAAATTTGTTGCCAGACTTGGGTTGGTTGTTGCCAGACTGCCGCTAAATTTGGCATAAAATTTTTTTCTGTAGTTGTGGCTTTTTCGCAAGAGTTTGGTGCTATCCGCGGTGCACTTCTTGGCTGAAAATTTTTCTTCTGTAGTTGTGGCTTCTCCGTAAGAGTTTGGTGCTATCCGTGGTGCATTTTGTCGGCCGGGTCTTATTTACAGGTACGCGCAAGTCGCGCTTAACTCGCTCCATCTGCTTCGATAAAGCAGCCTTCCAGGCGTACATAGGTGTAGCATATCCGACGTACCCCGATTAACCAGCCTTGGAAGGCTTATTCATCACATGTATATACGAGTCCGAACGATATGTCTTGTGCTGACACAGCTAGGGGAAGCGTAGCGTCCCCCGTCGTAGCGCGCGGTCGACGTGACACGATCAGCTGAGAGAGAAGAAAAAAAGAAAAGTAAGGGGGGAGGGGGGCAGCGCATCACCTCCTGCGACTCTATTCAGTTTTCCCCGTAATCCCTAATACTGAGACGCGATATCTTAATCGCACAGCTGCGCACACAGCAAGAGAACGCGCCTCGACTTCTGTAATGGGAGGTTCATTCCGTTAATTAAAACGGCCTCTTAATTGCGCAGCAGCACCGCGCTAGACTTTTGCTAGGCGCAGTTCATTCCGTTAATTAAAACGGCCTCTTAATTGCACGGCAGCACCGCGCTCGACTTTTGCTAGGCGCGGTTCCTTCCGTTAATTAAAACGGCCAGCGTCGCTCATGCACTCGCGAAATTCACCGCGGATAGCACCATACTCTTACGGAGAAGCCACAACTACAGGAGAAAAATTTTCAGCCAAGCAGTGCACCGCGGATAGCACCAAACTCTTGCGAAGAAGCCACAACTACAGGCAAAAACTTTTCTGCCAAATTCAGCAGCAGTCTGGCAACAACCACCCCAAAACGAACCTTGCCGTGCTACAGCCACTGTAGCCGTGTTTACCTTTCGCAGCCGCAGTGCCCATGGCGCCCCCTGTATCCAAATACATGTAATATGTATTTAAATAACAAACCTAAGCTAAGTGACTCGCTAACACATGTTTGGTAAAAATTTTGTAGGTTTAACGCATTACGCACGAATAATTTACACGTTTAACTAGCTTTAGGTAATATTTGTTTAAGTGACGTCACTTCCGTGCGGCGCAGAAGCCATTCCTGAATCCTGTGTGGGGATGGCTGCTGCGCCGCGCGGTGCACAAGACACTGCCTTATAACTACAGCTCAAGGTGCTAGACTAGAAGGGGACGAAGCTATTGAATATATAAGAACAAGGGTTACAGAAAAAGTTCACCAAAGAAGTACTTTATGCACCACAATAGACAGGGACGAATCAAGTGGTGCAATGGCTCCATTTTTACAACGAGAGTGGGAAAGGGCTGAGAAGAGGGTTCCAAGTAGCACATCAACAGGCCAAGATGGCATTCCAATTATGCTGATAAAGACATTAGGTCCGAAGTCTAAACAGACTTTGAGAGAGGCAGTGAGCAGAACTAGAACCGATGGTGAAGTCCCCGATGGATGGAAACTTAGCAGGATGAGCATGATTTATAAAGGAAAAGGGGACAAAGATTACATAAACAACTACCGTCCCATAACAGTGACATCAGTGATCTACATGCTGGCGATGCAGATTATAAAGGAAAGACTGCAGGCATGGATAGAGGATGAGGGGGTGCTGGGGGAACTGCAGAATGGGTTTCAAAAACACAGGAGGTTGGAAGACAATCTGTTCTCACTGACGCAGTGCATCGAAATAGCAGAAAAGGAACTCAGGCCCCGGTGGCAAGCATTTTTTTTTATATCAAGGGAGCGTACGACAGCGTGGTTCAAGAGGACTTGTGGGGAATACTAGACACACTGGGTGTGGATGATGGCGTCACTAATCTTTTAAAGGAAATCTATAAAAAGTAAGAAGGTAGTTGTACAGGGGGAAAACAGGTATCCAAGCCCACAGAGGTGAAACGGGGACTTTGGCAGGAGTGTCCACTGTCACCCTTGTTATTCATGATGTACCTACAAAGATTAGAGGCCAAATTAGAGGGAAGTGGACTTGGCTTCGACCTCTCTTCAGTCAAACAAGAAAAACTCACTGATCTGGCACTACCAGCATTAATGTACGCAGATAATATAGTGCTAATGGCCGACAGCAAGGAAGATTTGCAAAGATTGACGGACATCTGCGGTAATGAAGGAGATAGGTTAGATTTTAGATTCAGTAAGGAAAAATCAGCAGTCATAATTTTTGATGATAACGAAGGTAGTGAGCTTAGAATACAGGAAGTCACGCTAGAGATAACAGATAAATACAAATATCTGGGCGTATGGATAAGCAATGGGACCGTGTACCTAAGGGAACACGAAATATACGTGACTATTAAAGGTAACAGGAATGCAGCAGTGATGAAAAATGGGGCACTGTGGAATTACAATAGGTAAGATGTGAGAGGAATATGGAAAGGGGTCATGGTTCCTGGCTGACGTTCGGCAATGCGGTCTTGTACGTGCATGAGGTCAGAAGTTCAAGCAAGATTAGAAATTAAGCAACGTGGAATAGGTAGGCCTGCTTTAGGAGCTCACGGGAATACACCAAATCAGGGAGTACAAGGTGATATGGGATGGACATCTTTTGAGGGCAGGGAAGCTAGCAGCAAGATAAAATTTGAGAAGCGATCGAGAGAAATGGGGGAGGAACGTTGGGCTAGGAAGGTTTTCAGCTACTTGTAAATGAAGAATGTTAATACAAAATGGAGGAAGCGAACGAGGAAATTGGCTGGTAAATAGTTAGAAAACAGCAGGTGGCCAAACCAAAAAGAACTATCGGTTAAGAAGAAAGTGAAGGAAACATGTGGAGAACTGGCATGATTAAGAAGTCCGCATCAGAGATATATTGAACTTTAAGCAGGAAATTGCCTAAGAAAGGATCTATGATAATACTCGGGGTAGTTCTCTACTGTTTGAGGCCAGGACGGGAGTATTGCGAACCAAGACATATCGGGCCAAATACGAAGGGGTAGACACAGTACGCAGTGCGTGTGGAGAGGAAGAATAAACTGCCGAACAGTTGATAATGTTCTGTAAAGGGCTTCACCCTATGGTTAAGGAAGATAGCACATAGTTTTTCAAAGCACTGGAGTTTAGCGACAGGGAGCTAGGGCAAAATAGACTTAAGCGGGTAGACCTAACTAGAAGAAGGTTATCTGATTGGTGGCTAAAATGAAGGAACGAGTAAAAATTAAACCCTTCACTGCAAAGTACGAATCCTCAACCTCAATATCAGGTTGAGGATTCGGTTATCAGAGGTCATGCAAAGTTTTGCGGGTTTGCACCGTCCACGACAGGTGACAATAGTGACCGAGAACATTTTCAAAATGAAGGAGGAAAAAGGTGTGGCAGCTGTTTTTTTTTCTCATGCGGCAGGCATCTTCCTAGAGGAGGCGTTGGTTATATCAACGCTTCCTCTAGGAAGATGCCTGCCGCAAGAGAGAAAAAAAAAAAAAAACAGCTGCCACACCCTTCCTTTTTTCATTTTGAAAATGTTCTCGGTCGCTAGCGTCACCTGTGGCGGACGGTACAGCAACGCAACATTTGCATAGCCTGTGAAATAGTAGGTCCGTTCGATTCGCCTGCACCACGTGAACCAGTTCACGAGGTGCTGCACCTTACCATTCGTTTCAGCGGGGCAGCATTGACGACCGCTGAACCCTGTCATTCGTTTTGAAAGGTGCAGAAGAGGTGCAGCACCGGTTCACAATTTTCCTGCACGTCCTTCGCTGACGGTGCCGGCTTGGTGCAGGCGCGCGTGCAGCTGGCAGACGACGCAGCACTTAGACGTAGGTGGCTTAGGCGCCGTACCCGCCTCTACAAATGCGGTGTGTTGTTGCCAAGATGTTTGCGCCTCATAAACTGTCCGCATGTGCGGTTTCGCCATAGATCGGTGTTTGCTGAATGCTGTAAATTACCGAAAAGAATAAGGCCAGCACCTTGTCGGCACATCGTCATTTGTTTCGGGTTGTCGTGCTGTGCCTGCACCGCTGAACTCACGCTGCACAATTCTGAACTTCGCGTGCACAGCCATGAACCGGTTCCGACCGGTGCAGGTGAATCGAACAGTCCTAGTGGTGCACAGTTGCAGGTCTCGAACAACTCTCGACTGACGCGCCCCTATGGGCCGCAGATGAAAAACGCTAAGCAGCCTGGTACTGCCGTCGCCTGGCCCGTGAGAGGGCCTTCTTCTACTAAAGTGAGCTATTCTAGCTCACTTAACCCTACTCTAGCTTCACCACTTTCACGTCGTGAGAGAGGTGTTCTGTGGTGAGAGTTCGCAGTTGACCTGTTCCTCGGGAGTATGACTCGTTATTCGCGCAAAAAGACGCACAAGGGCTACACCGCGGCGCACAAGAGGGACAAGACGAAGCGTAGGATGAAAGACCTCGACCAAATTCACGTCGACATGCAACCGGATACGCCGAGAGGCTGCTCAACCAGGAGGCCGACTACGACATGCCCGGGGAGGGCGCAGTTCTACTGCCTACATTGCGCGTAAGATTGCGAAAATAGTTTTGGAATTGTCGATAGTGTGGAGAAATTATCGATAGTACTATCAATAGACAGTTCAAACAATCGTTCTATGAAGATAATAATTACGCTGTTTTTGGGTGGTGATATAGCGATAGCCTACTATCAGCAGTACTCAGTTCGCTTAATATATAAGCAATCATTTTAACAGTCACATTAACCACATAAATTCTGCCAATCGTACTCTAGGGTAATTACGCGCCGTAACACCTCATCGCTCCCCCTTCTATTGAAAAAGTGCCTTTGAAGACCTTTGTCCGACCAAAGCTAGAGTATGCGCGTTGTCTGTCCCGAACCGTGCGGCCTGATTCATACTATCTAACAATTCATACTCCTCAAGCATCTCGGCACTAAAGCAAAGATTAGCTTATCTGATCTGGTTTAACACCGCCAAATTGCACGTCTCGACCTTTATCATAAGTTCTTCCATTCCTTGCTTTTGGATAACCCATACATCAGAAGAGCCATCGAATATCCCGCCACAGTCACTGTAGCGCCGTTTATCCAATGCAAGCCCGTGCTGTCACCTTTCACCAATCGTTTTTCCTACGCACAGCCCGAGACTGGAATGACCTGCCCTCCAAAGTCGCCCACCATCACCGACACCCAAGCATTCAAGTGGCTCATTGAAACTACCCCATCATTACTACCCTTATATTAATAGCCTTTCTATCACCCCACTCCCTCATGTAATATCCCAACTGGGACCTTTGAGGTTAAATGTATGAATGAACGAAATTAAACAGCACATCATCATACTAAATAGCGCATCATGTCCACAAACAAATTCATATTCAAAAGTAACCTGTTGTACCTCACTAATAAGTACCTGATTTTGATAGTTTTTTCTTAAATTGAAATCGCAAAATGCAATATAAGTTCGCAGATTCACGGTTCCACCACATGTAATAGGTTTTTCTTAAGCTGATCAGTTCTGCTTAGTTATATGTCGGCCAACCATTCTGCTGAATGTCAACATTCTTGCCCTTACCACCTGTTTTCTCCTGCTCACCATATGCAGTTGAATTCAAATCACATAGTATAGGGATGGTAAGATTATTTCGTTAAGTCTAGAATTTCATAAGTTAAAAAAGATTTTGCAATGCTTCAATATTTTGTAAGGGCACATAGAAACTTCCATGGCATTGTTTGAATGTTCTGCAAGGACAGCCTAACGGTCCAGACGTCAAAGGCACCAAGTTCGGGCGACGCAGGCCAGCGATGTGCCAACGATGTGCGGAAGTTCTACAAAGAGCGCAGCGTAGTCGCCGAACATGTGTAGGGTCGCGTGAAATCATGACCGCCTACAGACATGCAGTGACACGGGAACGAATGCACTGGCTGTTTCAGCAGGGCAAAAAAGAATGATGGAAGGCAGTGATCAGTGCTATCCGTTGACGCTATCACATAAACTATGAAATAGCCAAAAACAACCCCCACCGCCTCTAGCACTATCAGGTATGTAAGAATGCCACTGGTTGCGAGTTTGTCATTCCATGCATCGACACGATGTGCAGACTAGTCTAAGAAAAGCTAGGCCCCCCCACCAATGGCACCTACATTACCTGGCATTTTACATACGGAAACCAATATGATTGTGAGAGACACCGTTGGGTAGGGCTACGGAAATTTCGAGCATCATGTTATCTGGTGTTTTTCAACGTGCACCTAAATCTACACACGGCCCCAAGCATTCCTGCCTTCATAGAAAATGCAGCGGTCAGTATTCAATTATGTGACCTTCAGGCCGGCAGTCTGAGTGCCATGACCACTAGACCACTGTGGCGGGCAACATTTTATTACATAACTCACATGTGTTATTTTGTATAGTTACTTTCAAACTCCGTGTAAACGTACATCGTTTGATTCATGTGTCTGTTGCCCTGTGCAATAGCCTGCTTCGGGCCTTTAGGGGTATTATCACATAAATAAAACAAATAAATGGCACGTAGGTGTTTTGATTCAATAGTGTTTGATCGTACATTCTAACAAAAATCCCTCGGGGGGTTCAAAGTCTGAAGGGAATTGCTGCTTTTTCATTCTTATTTCATGAGAAATGGGGTTAAAATAGATTTAATGGCCAAAATAATTGTGAAATTGGGTTAATGATAACATTCAATGCTGTGGGTATTTGCTGGGGAATAAAAATTTTTTCATTGGGAAGGGAAATTTGTGAATGCGGGTTTTGTCGGTTCAAGTTTAAACTGTACCACACTATTGGGGAATCAATTTTATGTTGCGATGAGATAGCACAGTTGATATTATACCAAAC
>WOVY01004155.1:0-16218 GCA_013436015.1 Rhipicephalus annulatus
TGCATAATCTTTTGTGGCGTTAAAGTGTGTGATACCGTCATGTGTATCCCATGTAATTTATAAAAATAGAATACAAGATAGCTTGATTCCAAAATAACAAAGTGCATCCAGCGCCATGTCCTGTAGCCATTCTTTAGGCAGTGGCAGAATGATTTATTCTTCAAAACATATCTTGTAACCACTACAAGAGCTAACTTGTACACTGGCACATTCTGTTTGCCTCTTCAGATTATAAGGTACCTTTTTACACCAGAAAATCTTCAAGAAGAATAGAAGTGTTGTAATTGTGAAGAAAGAAAGTAGAAGGAAAAAAAGATATTGATTGGTTTTGGAGTTTAACGTCCCAAAACTACCATATGATTATGAGAGACGCCGTAGTGGAGGGCTCCGGAAAATTTGACCACCTGGGGTTCTTTAACGTGCACCCAAATCTGAGTACACGGGCCTACAACATTTCCGCCTCCATCGGAAATGCAGCCGCCACAGCCGAGATTCGAACCCGCGATCTGCGGGTCAGCAGCCGAGTACCTTAGCCACTAGACCACCGTGGTGGGGCAGGAAAAAAAGATTAACCTTGCCCTGTACAGGGACCGAGCCTGCGAACTTCGAATAACATGTCCGATGCTCTATCAACTGAGCTACCATGGCGGCTATCCCTCTTCAATTTGTACGGTATATATGTGCATTTATACAGGAAGAGTCAGTCAGCGCTGCCTGTTACCATTATGCGAGTGTGGGACACCTTTTTTTGCCTACTGGCAATTACATTACGATTGCAATTACGTAACGATTACTTCCAATATCCCTATACTTCTTTGGCAGCATTATGCATCTGTCCGTTCTCAGAAATCTGCTAGTCACAGGAGGAGGCAATAGTTCGCCCTTCCACCTAAATGCATGTACTTGAACACATGCACAACTGATAAAAAAACAAGTCACACACCGCTAAGATTACTGAGATTCACTGTTTCAGATTCATGAGTAAAGGAAAGAACTATAAATTTAAGGGTTTGTTGTCTTTGTTGAACACATTATAATGAGAACTAGCAGAAAATGATGCCAAACAAACTATAGGGGATGTTATCAAAAGTAACTTTAACAAAATTGTGAAAAGAAAAGTGAACAAAAACGTAACTTGGCAACGTTTTTTGACAATTGAATTGACATTACTTTTTATAACATCCCTTTATTTTACTGGGTAATGTTGTCGGGTAATTCTCATTATTAGAGTGGTGAGTAGGCTGACAAAGAAAGTATATGGCATTGATACTTCTTTTGAACACCTAAATGTTTGAGGAACTTAAAAGAGTGGAAGCTACTTTGAGTAGACCAGAATATTTAGTTGGAGCAAAAAAAAAACGTACACACATTTTTACCAGGCTTTTTAACCTATTTTGAGACATAAAAGTGTATGCTGCCAGTAATGTTAAGTACCATTACTTTTGTCACACTATGCACTGTAGCAGGTGTAGTTAGAGTGGTGATAGTGAAGGATTAATCAAGCACGCCACCAACTGCGTTCACATCAATGGTCGCGTATTTTAAAAATAAACCTGCTGTATAGTAAAAAAATTTTTAGAGCATTTATGATTTTATCCAAATCAAGTTAAACCGACTTGGTAAGCCAACCATTTGCATAAAATCAAAAGGCATAAAGTCATTCATGTATTAAAACTATGTGAACAATTTAAGCAACGCAGGGCAAAGTGACAACAGTTCTATTAAAAACCCCTCTCATTATAACATGCATGAAAAGCACCACACCAGAATATTTTATAGTGCATGTAATATCAAGACTACTAGACTGTCTATTGACCTTTTAGAAGAAGGGTATCTCCTTCACGTTCAAGGGGCAACCACTTAGCCTTTTCCTGAGCTTTTCTGTGAATATTTCCTGAATTTCAGATATCATTAGGATTGATTTAGAGTGAACAGATTTTGCTTACGCATTGAAACCTAGTTCTGTATGTAACTGCAATTATGGGTGCCAAACCACCTCCAAATAATTTTTAACATTTAACTTTTTTTTAACTGCAGCAGCACAACTAGCTATGGGTGCCCAAAAAGTAGCTAGAAACAATACCTTTACCTCTTTGAGCCTTTTGAAAGTGTTCAGCTTTTCAGTGCTCACCTTACAACATTTTTTTTAAATACGTGTTTGTGTGCCCACTGCTCTTGCTCCTTGTACAGTGAGGAGGAGCACATGGCAAGAAGAGACAAGAAAGAAGCCTAGCGAAAAAAAGCGAAATAAGCGAGGACCTCTTTTGTATCGTACAATGTGTGTAACATTACTATTGAGACAACATATAGACAAATTATCACGGCTATGCATCCATTGTAGAGTCGTACACAGCTGCAACACCACGACTAAATTTCAACCTTGTGTTGGTTTAGGATCCCTTTATAGTGGCAAGCTAATGATATCTGCATTTGTTTGACACATATTAAGATGCAGTGAAATGCGATATGGTAATCTCATTTAGAATGCACGTCATGTGGCTTCATTGTATATGTGGCCACAAGTAACTCTGGCTGCAAAGCAATATGGCAGAGCCTAAACAGACGTCACCGACCACTCCAATCTGAACTTGCCTTTGCTACTTGCCCATTATCATCCCAGCAAAAAATGAATGATTGAATCTGCTACAGATATGTGCTAGCTTATGCTAAGCACCAAGTATGAAGAATGTTTTGTCATTATTGAGATCAGTTATTTGTTCAAGAACACTTGCTGTCAAGCACAAATACATTGCTGTCGAAGCATCAAGACTTAAATATAAAGCAAAAAGAAGTGTCTCTTTAAAAATTACAGGCCACAAGGTGCAAGATAAATATTTGACACACTTGGGATGTAAGGCACGCACAAGAGGTGCTGCCATATTATACTTTTCCTTGTGTTGAAACCTGCTTGTTTTACTCACCCAACACATCTGTAAAGATGCCGTGAAAACACCAAGGAGCTGATGCAGCAAGGTTGAACACATGTCCAGGGATTCCACCATTCCTAAGCAGCCCTACAGCCTCCACAGTCCTGCAACCATTTGTAAGATAAATATAGTTCTACCCAAAGTTCTTGGTTTACAGACACACATGCAAGACGAATAACCACTCTATAGGAAGTTTGCATGATAATGCGCTGGGTAGCAAAACGAATGCCAATATCAAGTATCCCGGCCTGCCGCTTCTTTCTTTCCGTTCTTAATTAATCAATCCATGGTTAATAAATGTTCCCCCAATGTGAAGTGTACTGGCAGTCCGGTGAAGAATTGCAATGTATTTCAAACACAGTCCAATTCATGGCAAGTAAGCATGCAATAGCGATTTGTCAGCTGTTTGAGAAAAGAGCATGAAGTTTAGCTAAAACCCATGTTTTTTTATAAACACCATTCAATTTGATATAACAGTTGTGAGCATTATGTGAAGGAACATGGATTCATGTTTAATCAATGATTTCTTATAATGTACTGATATGAATGCAACTAACTGAATATCAATTGATAATTTTTGCTTGAGAATTTAGAGTTATGAAACACTATCGCACTTGCCAGCTACATCTTGTCCAAAACAGTGGCAAGATAGGCTAGTTTCTGTAGGTGAGCAGTAATGAGCAGTGCAAAGTAACAACAAAAAACACCAGTAACAAAGTATGGGGCAAGCACAGACTCCCAACTGTACAATTTATTGCACAAAAGTTCGCCTGAATATCAGTCCGACAACTCGTGCAAATGAAGGTCCAGATGGGAATGAACAAGTTACGAAATCAACAATGCCTGCTTTCACTAACAGGACCCTCATTGACATAAAGTATGCAGCGATAGGCCCCTACCAAGGTACGTCACAGCATGATGTCACTGGCACATGTAAAAGGTGTGGCTGGAAAAACACTCCTGCTGGTGGCTCAGCCCGGTACAGTCGTGCGGTGTTTGGGGCAAGTTTTAGTTTTTCAAAGCTTACACTTCACGTTACAATGTCGACATTAGCTGTAGTATGTGTCAGCAAATGTCTAGCTGTGTGGTAAACTGTGTGGTAAAATATTTGCCACGCTGTCTATTTATCTTGAAGAAGTGAACACACGTAATGGCCTGTGCGAGGAACAGCGGCATAGTCTTCAAAAATGTGCACTGTTGATTGCGGCATGTAGTGTGCATTGAAAGGTATTGAGAATATCGGTTCAACTGAGAATATTGTGTGTGGTGTGTGCAGTGTCTATAACAATGTGTCTTGTTTGCCAAGACGTTAGCACTCAGGGCAGGGACCGGTCGATGAAAAAACTTGATTCGACATTTTAGTCAAGGTAAATATGCACTTGACGCGACCATCTGCGAGTGGGTACATCTCGGTGTTTGCGCTGTGTGCAGAAAAAAATTGCATGGTCACCGGGCTGGAAGATACCTTGTTTGTGCTGAAACAGCCAAACACCTGATGAGTTAGATGAGAAATATTAACGCATCAAAACTATAAGTGCTTGCATCAGCAACTACACAACAGCGTGATAACCGCACCCCTGCCACACAGCAGCGAAACATATTTTGAACATGCTGGCAGTGTATTATTTTATAAAAAGCAACTCTGGCAGATTACAAAATCTCACATTGTGCATGCAAGTTTTCTTCAAAGTCAGGCGTACAATGTAGGTGCTGACCGGTACATTATTAGTCACAAGCAAAAGCGTCTTGCAGGTACATATGCAGATTGCACGAACACCTCTCTCTCTCTCTACACTAGGCACACACATTATATCTTTCAACAAGCACACGCCACTGTTTCGGGGCATAATAACGCTCTACCGTCAACGTATGCTAATCAACCCACTTAGGCGGTTGGCTAGGTGAATCGAGCCAAGTTACAAATTGTATCGCCCGCGAACGTAAACAAAATGCTGC
The DNA here is from genome assembly GCA_013436015.1 of Rhipicephalus annulatus. Lineage (NCBI taxonomy): Eukaryota > Metazoa > Arthropoda > Arachnida > Ixodida > Ixodidae > Rhipicephalus > Rhipicephalus annulatus. Next base: position 4,884 of record WOVY01004155.1, read on the forward strand.
TTTGCATCAAATGGCACTGCAGGCTTCGTTCAATCAACAACGTAGCAAGCGCCATGTGCGTCTTCCTCACTACATTGCACATATAAAAAAATCGATCACCATACACATGCATGTTGCCGCAGTTGTCTCGAATTAGCTCCAGTAAGGCCGCGCCGATGCGCCATGGCTCTGCTGGCTGTTAGCGTTGTCAAAGCGAATCGGCAACCGCACTCGCAAAGGCGCGTAAGGTTGCCGTTTCACGACGCCTCGTTCGAGTGCAGCAACACACACTTGCACTGAGTGGCATACTTGGTCTACATAAAAAAGTGTCCTCCTTACCTTTAGTTTCTTTCACACTGTCCTGAGGGAAGCAACCACAGGCGTCAGCCGTCACCTCGGAGTCCTTCGAGCGCCCGCCCAACCCGCCGATTCCTTGGACGACTCGCACTCGATCCGCACTCGAACAACCGCGGGAATAGGGCGCAATCTTAGCACATCTTACGAACGAGGAACGGCCCTTCCTTGCGTAAATTTAACATTTCGTGCTCTCGTGTGTAGCAGCGCGAACACATGAGAGATGCAACGAAACGGTATGCCTACGTTAACAAAGAAGACAAACAACATGTGAATTTAGCTGTGAATGGATTTGACTTGGATATCTGTGTGAGGAAAATAAAAAAAAACATCTGTCGCTGCTATAAACTGAAAAAAAGTACGTTATCTGGCAAAATAACTTTAAAAGTGATAAACGGTTATTCAAAAAACAAGTTACAACTTATGAATATTTTCAAAGGTCTGTTTTGTTTTTGTTCTAGCAGACGACAGCCTCCTACTGCTTCTACGACTAACGTAGTGCGGTTTCACGTTCGGTGCGTGTCGCCGACGCAAAGCTCTACAGTAGTGATATCAGAGTTATCAATTCTCAATGAATCATAGGATGGCTACAAAGCAGTAACATTTTGACATAGTGCAGTACGCAATCTTTCAAGGTATGACATTTCTTTGCTCTGAAGCAAATCGAAGCAAGCCGGCCGGCGCAATCAGCTGACATCGCCGCTACGCGAGGCATGGTCGTGCGCAATAGCGTCGCGCCCCGCGCTCGATTTGTCATCAAGCGATAGAGCTACTAAGTGGAATACAGCTAGATGCAGGGATTAATGGCGTATCATTCTGATTCCCTGTGGTGGCCAACTCAATCGCAAGAGAGCCCCGGGAAACAACCTTCAACTGCTCAAGCTTGTGTGTGGGTGTAAAAATACTTCTTTTCATCCGCGGCGGGGCAGCAATCTATAGTTGAAAGACATACGAAAAGCATGTGACGTATATACAATCACAAAACATATGCACACAACAATAGATACGATCGCATATCGTACATAAATATGCCAACACATAGCGTGTAAAAAGCAAATTTATATACATAACTTAAACTGAACTAAACCTTCAGCGCGAATAGCTCAGCAAGCTAACGTTCTTACTCCACCTACACGAGCTCAACTGAGTGGCGCAGGTTCGAGTCCCGCCAGGTCAAATTTTTTTTTCTGTTTTTTTTTCAACGTTTTTGTTGTAGTGCTATCTTTTCTAAAGCCTTAGGTTCTAAAACAAAATAAAAGCAATATTGCGTTCAAGTACGTATGTGGGACTGTGTTTTTTGCGCAACAGTTATTAGTATTTTTATTTTCATTATTAATTTTTTTAATTTATTTTATAATATAACAAAAGTAAGAACTAAGGGGAACATTGGGTCTGCTTGATTGTGAAGGGACTCGAGAAGTGAGATAACTCAAACCAAAAAATTTATTTGAGATAAAACTGAGCATTTCACAGCCGGACCAGTTTCTTCAAGGGTAGGCCCTAGGTATGCGCGAGACTTGCTATATGACTCATCTCAAGCTGTGGCAGCTGAGGGAAGGCAATATCACCGAGAAGCAGTTCCAAAATATATTTTGGTTGATGTTTTTTGACTCCTCCAAAATAAGGGCTGCACAATTGTGATCGAGCCGAACCAAGAATTGCGGGCACGAAGTCATGAGACAAAAAATCAATAACGTTGATTGTTTGAAAAATTGCCTTTAATAAAAGGAAGAGTTATGGAGTGCTACGTAGCTTAACTCGCAGTAGGAATTATATATATACATATAGATAGTTTAAAATGGACAATGTTGCACACACAGATATTGGTTAAATTTCTTTGCAGCACAGTTGAAGCATCTATGTAGAACTGAAGCATCAAGAGAAGCTCATGCGTCCTCACTTTATTGCGCTTTACATAGCTTGTATGCGTCCATGCAGCCATGATATGATATATTTTAAAGCATTTGTTTAACCTATAATCTTCTTATTCATTAAAGCTGGCCCATAAGTTGTGTCTTATGTAGCACTACAATTAAAGCGTAATCTGCATGGTGGTCTGAAACAATGGTTTTGAAAATCTCAAAACAACCCAGCTCTATACACGACCATCCGAGCATCAATGATAAGCACCATTATATGTCCGTACATATCAGTTGTGCTCTCATACTTAATTATTTTTCTGACCACTCCCTCTGCCCCTACCTCGTTTCTGTCGTGAAGCTGTGGCAAGTTGTGTATAGCTGTATTTATAGTGTAGGAGCACATACTATCAATAAAAATTATTTTTAGGCTACATGCAATTAGTTTTCATAGATTTTCATTTCTTTTGTCGGTGCTCAGGAGAGCTAAGCTCATGGTCGGTATTTTAAAATGACATTTCTCTTTGTCAATGTTAATGAGAACAGTTTCATTAATATTGACAAGTTCTTTCACATTGAATTTAGTTCTGATTATTATTGTTTCTACCAAAAAACAAGCCCTTGAAGTTATGCTTTTTTGCTTGATTTGTTTTCGTGTGACAGCATGCAAGTAAATTGACAGTTATTGTCATTCCTTGTGAATGACACATTTTCCGTTTGACAGACTTTAGCACCTGGTCATCTGCAGAAGTTGTATTCATTCTGGAAAAGGGCGAACAGCGGTGACTGACAACACAGACTAGCCTGCGTTATTCTTTAAGTACTATATATGTCACTGTGAATTCATTTAAAACTTTATAGAGCTCGGATTTCCTGCTGAAAATGTGACAACAACTGTACAGTTTCACCATTTTTGCAACAATCCACATGCCTTTCATACACTATTGCACATTTTCGTAAGCACCTTACAAAATCTCTATATTTCCGTAAGACCTTACATTCTGCAATTTCCTTATGAAAGCTTCTGTGAAATCCATACACTTTCCTTATCCTTCCATATCTTCCATAATGAACTCTCCGTATGCTCCATAAGTTTCCTTATCATTCCGTATACTCCATAAAAAGCTTTCCGTATACGCCATACAATTTCCTTATCCTTCCGTATACTCCATAAGAAGCTTTCCGTAAATGCCATACAACTTCCGTATATTTCCATAAAACTCCTTATGTTTTCCGTATGTAGCATAAGGAAATGTTACGGAATCCATATATTTTCCGTAAGATTTCATACGGAACGTTTCAGTAGGGTGTAGACAGACAAATAAGTAGATAGACAGATTAAAACAATAAAAAAGAGAATTTGACCCGGACGTGATTCGAACACGCAACCTTTTGATCTGTAGTCAGACGCGCTACCGTTGCGCCACCAAGTCCGCTCAGGATAGCCGTACGCACACACGTGGTAGCATGTTTTGCTCAGCCTTCTGTCGATGAAGCAGAGGCAAAGGGTCAATTCATTGTAGACAGACAAATAAGTAGATATACAGATAGATGAAAATATTTAAAAGAGAATTTGACCCGGACGTGATTCGAACACGCAACCTTCAGATATGGAGTCAGACGCGCTACCGTTGCACCACCGAGTCCTCTTAGGTTGCCGTTCGCACACACGTGGTAGCATGTTTTGCTCAGCCTTCTGTCGATGAAGCACAGGTAAAGAGACAAGTTATTGTAGACAGACAAATAAGTAGATAGACAGATAGATGAAAATGATAAAAAGAGAAATTGACCCGAACGTGATTCAAACACGCAACCTTCTGATCTTGCGTAAGACGCGCTACCGTTGCGCCACCGAGTCCACTTAGGGACGCCGTTCACACACACGCGGTAGCATGTTTTGCTCGGCCTTCTGTCGATGAAGCACAGGTAAAGAGACAAGTCATGGTAGACAGACAAATAAGTAGATATACAGATGAAAATAATAAAAAGAATTCGACCCGGACGTGATTCGAACACGCTACCTTCTGATCTGTAGTCCGACGCGCTACCGTTGCGCCAACGAATCAGCTCAGGATAGCCGTACGCACACACGTGGTAGCATGTTTTTCTCAGCCTTCTGTCGATGAAGCAGAGGTAAAGGGTCAATTCATTGTAGACAGACAAATAAGTAGATATACAGATAGATGAAAATATTAAAAAGAGAATTTGACCCGGACGTGATTCGAACACGCAAACTTCAGATCTGGACTCAGACGCGCTACCGTTGCACCACCGAGTCCGCTTAGGTTGCCGTTCGCACACACGCGGTAGCATGTTTTGCTCAGCCTTCTGTCGATGAAGATCAGGTAAAGAGACAAGTTATTGTAGACAGACAAATAAGTAGATAGACAGATAGATGAAAATATTAAAAAGAGAAATTGACCCGTACGTGATTCAAACACGCAACCTTCTGATCTGGCGTAAGACGCGCTACCGTTGCGCCACCGAGTCCACTTAGGGTAGCCGTTCGCACACACGCGGTAGCATGTTTTGCTCGGCCTTCTGTCGATGAAGCACCGGTAAAGAGACAAGTCATGGTAGACAGACAAATAAGTAGATAGACAGAGGAAAATAATAAAAAAAAGAATTCGACCCGGACGTGATTCGAACACGCTACCTTGTGATCTACAGTCAGACGTGCTACCGTTGTGCCAACGAGTCCGCTCAGGGTAGCCGTACGCACACACGTGGTAGCATGTTTTCCTCAGCCTTCTGTCGATGAAGCAGAGGTAAAGGGTCAATTCATTGTAGACAGACAATTAAGTAGATATACAGATAGATGAAAATATTAAAAAGAGAATTTGACCCGGACGTGATTCGAACACGCAACTTTCAGATCTGGAGTCAGACGCACTACCGTTGCACCACCGAGTCCGCTTAGGGCAGGCGTTCGCGCAGATGCGGTAGCATGTTATCCTCGGCCTTCTGTCGATGAAGCACAGGTAAAGAGACAAGTCATTGTAGACTGACAAATAAGTAGACAGACAGATAGATGAAAATAATAAAAAGAGAATTTGACCCGGACGTGATTCGAACAGGCAACCTTCTGATCTGGAGTAAGACGAGCTACCGTTGCGCCACCGAGTCCACCTAGGGTAGCCGTTCACACACACGCGGTAGCATGTTTTGCTCGGCCTTCTGTCGATGAAGCGCAGATAAAGGGACAAGTCATTGTAGACAGACAAAAAAGTAGATAGACAGATAGAAGAAAATGATAAAAAGAGAGTTTGACCCGAGCGTGATTCAAACACGCAACCTTCTGATCTGGCGTCAGACGAGCTACCGTTGCGCCACCGAGTCAACTTAGGGTAGCCGTTCACACACACGCGGTGGCATGTTTTGCCCGGCCTTCTGTCGATGAAGCACAGGTAAAGGGAAAAGTCATTGTAGACAGACAAATAAGTAGATAGACAGATCAAAACAATAAAAAAGAGAATTTGACCCGGACGTGATTCGAACACGCAACCTTTTGATCTGTAGTCAGACGCGCTACCGTTGCGCCACCAAGTCCGCTCAGGATAGCCGTACGCACACACGTGGTAGCATGTTTTGCTCAGCCTTCTGCCGATGAAGCAGAGGCAAAGGGTCAATTCATTGTAGACAGACAAATTGGTAGATATATAGATAGATGAAAATATTAAAAAGAGAATTTGACCCGGACGTGATTCGAACACGCAACCTTCAGATCTGGACTCAGACGCGCTACCGTTGCACCACCGAGTCCGCTTAGGTTGCCGATCGCACACACGCGGTAGCATGTTTTGCTCAGCCTTCTGTCGATGAAGATCAGGTAAAGAGACAAGTTATTGTAGACAGACAAATAAGTAGATAGACAGATAGATGAAAATGATAAAAAGAGAAATTGACCCGTACGTGATTCAAACACGCAACCTTCTGATCTGGCGTAAGACGCGCTACCGTTGCGCCACCGAGTCCACTTAGGGTAGCCGTTCGCACACACGCGGTAGCATGTTTTGCTCGGCCTTCTGTCGATGAAGCACCGGTAAAGAGACAAGTCGTGGTAGACAGACAAATAAGTAGATAGACAGATGAAAATAATAAAAAAAATTCGACCCGGACGTGATTCGAACACGCTACCTTCTGTTCTATAGTCAGACGTGCTACCGTTGTGCCAACGAGTCCGCTCAGGATAGCCGTACGCACACACGTGGTAGCATGTTTTGCTCAGCCTTCTGTCGATGAAGCAGAGGTAAAGGGTCAATTCATTGTAGACAGACAATTAAGTAGATATACAGATAGATGAAAATATTAAAAAGAGAGTTTGACCCGGACGCAATTCGAACACGCAACTTTCAGATCTGGAGTCAGACGCGCTACCGTTGCGCCACCGAGTCCGCTCAGGATAGCCGTACGCACACACGTGGTAGCATGTTTTGCTCAGCCTTCTGTCGATGAAGCAGAGGTAAAGGGTCAATTCATTGTAGACAGACAAATGGGTAGATAGACAGATAGATGAAATTGATGAAAAGAGAATTTACCCGAACGCGATTCAAGCACGCAACCTTCTGATCTGTAGTCAGACGAGCTACCGTTGCGCCACCGAGTCCGCTTAGGGTAGCCGTTCGCACACACGCGGTAGCATGTTTTGCTCGGCCTTCTGTCGATGAAGCACAGGTAAAAAGACAAGTCATTTTAGACAGACCAATAAGTAGATAGACAGGTATATGAATATAATAAAGAAGAGAAATTGACGCGGGCGTGTGTCGAACACGCAACCTTTTGATCTGTAGTCCGACGCAGTACTGTTGCGCCACCGAGTCCGCTTAGGATAGCCGTACGCACACACGTGGTAGCATGTTTTTCTCGGCCTTCTGTCGATGAAGTACGGGTAAAAGGTCAATTCATTGTAGACAGAAGAATAAGTAGATAGACAGATACATGAATATATTAAAAGGAGAATTTGACCCGGACGTGATTCGAACACGCAACTTTCAGATCTGGAGTCAGACGCACTACCGTTGCACCACCGAGTCCGCTTAGGGCAGGCGTTCGCGCAGATGCGGTAGCATGTTATCCTCGGCCTTCTGTCGATGAAGCACAGGTAAAGAGACAAGTCATTGTAGACTGACAAATAAGTAGACAGACAGATAGATGAAAATAATAAAAAGAGAATTTGACCCGGACGTGATTCGAACACGCTACCTTCTGATCTGTAGTCAGACGCGCTACCGTTGCGCCATCGAGTCCGCTCAGGATAGCCGTACGCACACACGTGGTAGCATGTTTTGCTCAGCCTTCTGTCGATGAAGCAGAGGTAAAGGGTCAATTCATTGTAGACAGAAAAATAAGTAGATATACAGATAGATGAAAATAATAAAAAGAGAATTTGACCCGGACGTGTGTCGAACAGGCAACCTTCTGATCTGCAGTAAGACGAGCTACCGTTGCGCCACCGAGTCCACTTAGGGTAGCCGTTCACACACACGCGGTAGCATGTTTTGCTCGGCCTTCTGTCGATGAAGTACAGGTAAAGGGTAATTCATTGTAGACAGACAAATAAGTAGTTAGACAGATACATGAATATAATAACAGGAGAATTTGACCCGGACGTGATTCGAACACCACTTTCAGATCTGGAGTCAGACGCGCTACCGTCGCACCACCGAGTCTGCTTAGGGTAGCCGTTCGCACACAAGTGGTAGCATGTTTTGCTCGGCCTTCTGTCGATGAAGTACAGGTAACGGGTCAATTCATTGTAGACAGACAAATAAGTAGATAGACAGATACATGAATATATTAAAAAGAGAGTTTGACCCGAGCGTCATTCAAACACGCAACCTTCTGATCTGCAGTCAGACGCGCTACCGTTGCGCCACCTAGTCCGCTAAGTGTAGCCGTTCGCACAAACGCGGTAGCATGTTTTGCTCGGCCTTCTGTCGATGAAGCACAGGTAAAAAGACAAGTCATTTTAGACAGACCAATAAATATATAGACAGGTATATGAAAATAATAAAAAAGAGAAATTGACCCGGACGTGTGTCGAACACGCAACCTTCTGATCTGTAGTCAGACGCACTACTGTTGCGCACCGAGTCCGCTTAGGGTAGCCATTAGCACACACGCGGTAGCATGTTTTGCTCGGCCTAATGTCGATGAAGCACAGGTAAAGGGACAAGTCATTGTAGACAGACAGATAAGTCGATAGACAGATAGATGAAAATGATAAAAAGAGAGTTTGACCCGAGCGTGATTCAAACACGCAACCTTCTGATCTGGAGTCAGACGAGCTACCGTTGCGCCACCGAGTCCACTTAGGGTAGCCGTTCACTCACACGCGGTAGCATGTTTTGCTCGGCCTTCTGTCGATAAAGGAAAGGTAAAAAGACAAGTCATTTTAGACTGACCAATAAGTAGATAGACAGGTATATGAAAATATTAAAAAGAGAAATTGACCCAGACGTGTGTCGAACTCGCAACCTTCTGATCTGTAGTCAGACGCACTACTGTTGCGCCATCGAGTCCGCTTATAATAGCCGTACGCACATACGTGGTAGCATGTTTTGCTCAGCCTTCTGTCGATGAAGTACAGGTAAATGGTAATTCATTGTAGACAGACAAATAAGTAGATAGACAGATACATGAATATAATAAAAGGAGAATTTGAGCCGGACGTGATTCGAACACTACTATCAGATCTGGAGTCAGACGCGCTACCGTTGCACCACCGAGTCCGCTTAGGGTAGCCGTTCGCACACATGCGGTAGCATGTTTTGCTCGGCCTTCTGTCGATGAAGTACAGGTAAAGGGTCAATTCATTGTAGACAGACAAATAAGTAGATAGACAGATACATGAATATATTAAAAAAAGAGTTCGACCCGAGCGTGATTCAAACACGCAACCTTCTTATCCGGAGGCAGACGTGCTACCGTGTCGCCACCAAGTCCACGTAGTTTAGCCGTTTGTACACACGTGGTAGCATGTTTTGCTCGGCCTTCTGTCGATGAAGCACAGGTGAAGAGACAAGTCATTTGAGACAGACAAATAAGTAGATAGACAGGTATATGAAAATATTAAAAAGAGAATTTCACCCGGACGCGATTCGAACACGCAACCTTCAGATCTGGAGTCAGACGCGCTACCGTTGCACCACCGAGTCCGCTTAGGGTAGCCATTAGCACACACGTGGTAGCATGTTTTGCTCGGCCTTCTGTCGATGAAGCGCAGATAAAGGGACAAGTCATTGTAGACAGACAAAAAAGTAGATAGACAGATAGAAGAAAATGATAAAAAGAGAGTTTGACCCGAGCGTCATTCAAACACGCAACCTTCTGATCTGGAGTCAGACGCGCTACCGTTGCGCCACCTAGTCCGCTAAGTGTAGCCGTTCGCACAAACGCGGTAGCATGTTTTGCTCGGCCTTCTGTCGATGAAGCACAGGTAAAAAGACAAGTCATTTTAGACAGACCAATAAATATATAGACAGGTATATGAAAATAATAAAAAAGAGAAATTGACCCGGACGTGTGTCGAACACGCAACCTTCTGATCTGTAGTCAGACGCACTACTGTTGCGCACCGAGTCCGCTTAGGGTAGCCATTAGCACACACGCGGTAGCATGTTTTGCTCGGCCTAATGTCGATGAAGCACAGGTAAAGGGACAAGTCATTGTAGACAGACAGATAAGTCGATAGACAGGTAGATGAAAATGATAAAAAGAGAGTTTGACCCGAGCGTGATTCAAACACGCAACCTTCTGATCTGGAGTCAGACGAGCTACCGTTGCGCCACCGAGTCCACTTAGGGTAGCCGTTCACACACACGCGGTAGCATGTTTTGCTCGGCCTTCTGTCGATAAAGGAAAGGTAAAAAGACAAGTCATTTTAGACAGACCAATAAGTAGATAGACAGGTATATGAAAATATTAAAAAGAGAAATTGACCCAGACGTGTGTCGAACTCGCAACCTTCTGATCTGTAGTCAGACGCACCACTGTTGCGCCATCGAGTCCGCTTATAATAGCCGTACGCACATACGTGGTAGCATGTTTTGCTCAGCCTTCTGTCGATGAAGTACAGGTAAATGGTAATTCATTGTAGACAGACAAATAAGTAGATAGACAGATACATGAATATAATAAAAGGAGAATTTGAGCCGGACGTGATTCGAACACTACTATCAGATCTGGAGTCAGACGCGCTACCGTTGCACCACCGAGTCCGCTTAGGGTAGCCGTTCGCACACATGCGGTAGCATGTTTTGCTCGGCCTTCTGTCGATGAAGTACAGGTAAAGGGTCAATTCATTGTAGACAGACAAATAAGTAGATAGACAGATACATGAATATATTAAAAAAAGAGTTCGACCCGAGCGTGATTCAAACACGCAACCTTCTTATCCGGAGGCAGACGTGCTACCGTGTCGCCACCAAGTCCACGTAGTTTAGCCGTTTGTACACACGTGGTAGCATGTTTTGCTCGGCCTTCTGTCGATGAAGCACAGGTGAAGAGACAAGTCATTTGAGACAGACAAATAAGTAGATAGACAGGTATATGAAAATATTAAAAAGAGAATTTCACCCGGACGCGATTCGAACACGCAACCTTCAGATCTGGAGTCAGACGCGCTACCGTTGCACCACCGAGTCCGCTTAGGGTAGCCATTAGCACACACGCGGTAGCATGTTTTGCTCGGCCTTCTGTCGATGAAGCGCAGATAAAGGGACAAGTCATTGTAGACAGACAAAAAAGTAGATAGACAGATAGAAGAAAATGATAAAAAGAGAGTTTGACCCGAGCGTGATTCAAACACGCAACCTTCTGATCTGGCGTCAGACGAGCTACCGTTGCGCCACCGAGTCCACTTAGGGTAGCCGTTCACACACACGCGGTAGCATGTTTTGCCCGGCCTTCTGTCGATAAAAGACAGGTAAAAAGACAAGTCATTTTAGACAGACCAATAAGTAGATAGACAGGTATATGAAAATATTAAAAAAGAGAAATTGACCCGGACGTGTGTCGAACAGGCAACCTTCTGATCTGTAGTAAGACGCACTACTGTTGTCCGCGGCCACCGAGTCCGCTTAGGGTAGCCGTACCACACACTGGTAGCATGTTTTGCTCGGCCTTCTGTCGATGAAGCACAG
>WOVY01004156.1:0-59837 GCA_013436015.1 Rhipicephalus annulatus
CACACACACACATGCGCGCGCGCACGGGCGCACGCACGTATAGGGAAGTTATTAGACCCAATAGTAATGTAGATGTGAAGAAGGAAAAGTGGGTGCAAATATACTTTTCTTGGCATTATTGTCTGTTAGATTCAATAATATTGTGTCAAACACAAAAAAACGAGCCCTTACATGTGCACTTCAAAAATATATATTGGTGTAATTGTAGCTCAAAAAAAAGAGAGAGAGACGAGGACAAGAAAGAGAACACCACAATGCGCTTGTGCTGAGCAGTACATATCCCGGCCCTTGCGGGTGACGGGACAGTTAGTTTGTTCTATTCATGAAGTGAAGCTTAGTTGTGAAATCAAATAATTAGAATACTTGGAAGAAAACGATAACGAGACAAGCTCATAAGAACTGCTTAGGTGTCCTCATATTTTTTGTTGTTGTTACCCCGTTTCTGTGTAGTTCATAACCACGGTTTTAATTTCTCCGTTCAAGCATGTCATCAAACACACCTTGCTGTGATTTTATTGGACCTCGGAATAACGAATGAATGAATGAATGAATTAATGAATAATGAATTGAAAGTGTGTTAGAGTTCTGTTCTTATAACGCTTCAGGCGTGAATTTTGATAACCTCTGTACAAGTGCGTGATATTCGAATAGCATAATTCTAAGGCCCTCACTACTATATTACAAAAAATGAAATCGAGGAGAATTCCTCACCTAGGTCTCTACAGTCGAGAAGGCACTGATGTGAGGGTGAGAAGGATCGGAGAGGAGGAAAGGAGCATGTTGTAAGCGTCTCATGTCGCTTGTCGTCACGCAGGCGAAATCATGTATAGTGGGCGGAATAGGGAAGTGAAGATGAAGCGGAGTGATGTGAGGTGGATGGGAAGTAGCAGAGGAAAGATTAAAGCAGAGTGTAACCATGTGTGGTGTCACGCAGGCCAAGCTATGTATAGCCTAGCCATGTATAATACGATATAGTAAAGACGCGGGAAAAACCAAGTCATGATGAGGAGAGAAAGGAGGAAATGAGAGGGTAAAGTGTAGCATACACACGTATTGCGTCGAGCCGAAAAGATCACGGATAGCATAGCCATGTATAGTATTGGTATAGTAAGGGTTCCCAAAGGGTGAGAAAGTGGGAATGCAGTAGGGGAGGTTAAATCACACCACAGTCATGGGTAGAGCAGTATACCGATCGTAAAAGGGAAACGAGGCTGAGGAGGAGTGGGAAGAGTAGGAGTAGGGTAGAGCATAGTGTAGCCGTGTTTGAGCAAGGGGGTGGGAGTGTCTAGTTAGGGTGAGGAGGAGGTAAACGACGTGGGAACGCCATTGCATCACAAATGCAGGTTTCCTTTTCCGCCAAGGACATCCAGCAAGCTGCACGCTTGGAACACACGTCCTTGATAACACGTGAACGTGAGCGTCGCCGGAGGGCAAGCGAGTCGCTGCTACGGACATCCTACAACTTTAAGGTGGCATACAACTGCACACATTTTCGTAGACTGCTGGCTCATTAACAAAAAAATCAGTGCGATGGACCTGCGATGAAGCTGGGGTTTAAATGCAGTGGTTTGAAAATCTTAAAGGTCATTCAAATTACGTTTCCAGGTGCCGTGTCGTTCGGGTTAAAGGGGCCCTGCCACACTTTTTGAGCATGGTCAGAAAACACTGCCGATCCGTAGTAGAGGCTCCCGAGAGCACGCGAGCCAAATATTAATGCGCAACACGCGGCCTGCAATTCCCAATAAATTATCGAAGTCAGCTAAAAATTGCTCTCTCTTCCCTCGAAAAATGACGGAAGATGCTCAAAAATCACACGTAGATTATTATCACACAAATCTATTAGCCATTGGCTGATTTTAACATGGTGGGCTCGGTTGTTACAGAGATAACCGCGAGGGGGCTGTCACTTGGATGGATGGATGGATGGATGGATGGATGGATGGATGGATGGATGGATGGATGGATGGATGGATGGATGGATGGATGGATGGATGGATGGATGGATGGATGGATGGATGGATGGATGGATGGATGGATGGATGGATGGATGGATATAGCTGTACCCTTTATATCGGGTGGTGGCTAGCGCCACCAAGCCGTTATACTTAATGAACCAAAAACTAGATTTATTTTTTTCCCTTAAATAGTGAGGTTGAGGATTCAAACTTTGCAATGAAGAGTCTATTTTAACTCGTGCCTTGACTTTAGCCACCAATCAGACAACGTCCTTCTAGTTAATTCTACCCGCGTAAAGTCGATTTTGCCCTCAATGTCCCTAAACCCCAGTGCTTTGAAAAACTCTGCGCCATCATTCTTGTTCACGCGTGTGCGCGCCATCGCACTGAAAAAAGCCGCGTATTCGAAGGAAAAAAAAAAGAACCAAAGCGTTGAAGGTCATGAGACGCGCGTGACCTTTTTGTTTCCCCCTCCCATCCCTCCCTGCTTACCTTCCAGCACTTTCGTCGAGGCGAGAGAAGAGACACTGCAATCGCAGCATGCGACAAACCTTTGTAACTCCGCTCGCGCTGCACGGATTTTTAAAATTTTCGCAGTGTTAAATTCGTGAGGCAATACGCTTTTCTAGTGAATTAATTGCTGCTTCAGGGCCCTTTAGGTGATGCTCAAATCACCTTGTGGCCATTTAATGTAGAACAACAACCACCTTAGGGTGGCCGTTGCCGGATATTCCGCACTGAATAGGCTGCTTCACGACCCCTCTGGTGACTAAAATTTTAGGCTGACCCGTGGCTACTTTCTGGCTTTTGAAACTTATATTATGGGGCATTGACTGACTGGATTCCCAGAGAAGGCAAGCGGGTTAGGGGGAGACAAAAGGTTAGGTGGGCAGATGAGATTAAGAAGTTTGCGGGGATAAATTGGCAGCAGCAAGCACAGGACCGGGTTAACTGGCGGAACATGAGAGAGGCTTCTGTCCTGCAGTGGACGTAGTTAGGCTGCTGATGATGATGATGGGGCATTCTATAGCCATTTTCCTTCTTATTTACAAATAAAATAGTATGCAATCCCATCGACTATGCTTCGTTTGCGACTTTATAAAACATGCTAGCCGATGCAAGCGCACGTCCTCCCACGCCAGCAGTCGGGTGCTCATCGAGGCGCCTCACCGCGACGTGCGGTTTGCCTGCCAGGATAGAGTGATGAAGTCCTTTTTAGCTGGGGAACTCCCGCCCACCATGGGGAATCGGCCAAGAGTATGACACTTTAATTAATTTGGATAAATGTTCAAAGTGTACAAGCCATAAATACAACTAGTAAAAGCACATGAAGTTTACTAGCGTCTTTCGGCTTAGATCAATCTGACCAAATTGCAAGCATGTTGGCGAACGCGTGGCTAGCACGCTGTTCACTTCGGCCGCCATCGATTCTGACACGAGATGCACAGCACGTGCTCTCGTGTGAACTTGACGAAAACAGAGATCCACAACAAAATTATACTCGACTGATTAGATTAAAACAGATATGACTAAATGATGCTGGACTGACGCTGTGGTAAATACTACTATTTGACTACAAATTTGGCGACAAACTTTGTTGGCATGGCAATAGTTGGTTACTGATATAGCTGTAGTTATGGCTACTTTTCAAGTCTACCTAACGGTAAACGTTGAGCCACACGAACTAGCGGCCGACTGCAAACCGATCGCTGTCATATGCGTTTTTCAGCCAATATCCCGGAATTCTCCGACGTGGTTCGGCTTATGTTTTGCAGATCTTGCGGCCACGGAACAGAGACAAATCGCTTGTAGTCGGCGATCTGCTTCAACGTGCGCTGCGTAAACCCTCCCCTTCATTCCCCACCTTTTTTTGCTTCGAAAAAAAAAATCTGTGTACACCACTTGAGACGATTGAGAATTAAAAGAAAGAAGGGAGGATTTGCAAAGAGAAGCAGCCGACAAGAGTGCTCGCCATGATGGGGGAAAAGAACGGAAAGGCATTTTTTCTCGCTATCTTGGACTTCCATTCGTCGCTTTTCCCCAAAAGAGTCGATCGCAGTCACCAGTGGAAACCGGAAAGAAAAGGATCGGCTCGAAGGCGCTCATCGGAGTCTCGCAACGGTAGACGGAGCGAAAAGGAGCGCGCTCCAAAGTGCCGCGCAATCTGGTCGAGTGCGCGTCGGAGATGTGCGGAGGAATGCCCCGCGTGATGGACAGCGCGGCCGCCCGAGCTGCTGCCGCGGATGGATGATGAGCCGGCGGCGGTGACTCGCCGTGCGTGGCGGCGGCTTATCGGCCGCGCACGCCGGTGTGCTCCTTCGGCACGCACGGTTACCTTAAACTCGGCCTTTCCCGAAAAGTACACCGCCTCGTGTCCTCACACCGATTTTTCCGGCGCAAGCATATATATATTATATATATATATATATATATATATATATATATATAGATATATATATATATATATATATATATATATATATATATATATATATATTCCCACCTCTACACCGTTCTCTGCAACGCTTCTTCCATCACAGTTTTTACGTGCGTTGGAGCAGACCCGATGAATCGTGCAAAAGCGCGATGTTCTCAAGCACTCACAATATGTGCAAGGCATCTGTTTCTTTTTTAAAGATTTTTTTGAAAAAAAATGGGGGGGGGGGGGCGCGATGGTTTCCTGCTTACGTATCAGCGAGGAAAAGCCGCTGAGAGGTGCAGTATTGAACACCGTTATCCGCTATTGCTTCCCGCTGATCGCTTTGTTTTCGCATGTCTTACAGGCGACATTCCCCTTTTGTTTCACAACAGCGTTAAAAAACGCTACGGGAAGAAGATGGAGAGACTTGAAGTAGGGCAAAAACTACACTTTAGCACCGCTATCACGAACTGAACATTCGCTCACAGTATAGGGCCATTTCTATGCGAATTTGAAAAGAACCCTCGTATTTTTTTTCTTTTTCAGCTCTAGTTTATATAAAAAGTATGGCTCTTCTTATACGACATGAGTTCTGAATACTTATTTTATCGCGTGCGAACGCGAAGAGTAAGTGCTACCAAATGAATATAATCTTCTTTTTTTCACTTTACAGATCGGTGCACGAGCTTTCGGAGTATAGCATAGAGTGCAACTATGTAACCGGCACTCGGTCTAAGCCATGCTATAAAAACAGACGCTCCCGTACACGAGAGACCACACGACGCAGCGGCACCTGCAGCGTCTCATAAGCAAGTGCCGGTTCCTCGTTAGAACTCTCGTAAAGGGATGCAGCCCAAGGTTGCTAGACAACTATGCCATGTCCACTGCACCTCGCTTTCTTGGCGAAGATGCGTTGGTCAACACTGCATCTCGAAGATCTGCTTGAACTGGTTGTCGTGACTCGTAGGACAGGAAACTCGGTGGATTACGTGTTCTCAGAGATCTTTGAACAGGCTGTGTGTCGGAAGTGATTTCTGTCGTGATGTCTGGTACTAGTGAGTCAGTTACAGAAGCTGATTACCCAGCACTGTCATCGTAATCCTACTCAGGCGTTCGGGGCACTTTTGAATCGCGGGGCGGCTGCACATCTTTTGCCATCCCATCATTGTATAGGTTCCTAAAACTCAAGGCTTTCGACGTGGATCGAAGATGTCTATATCGCCTGTACTCTTCACCGTCTTCAGAGAGTACTCTTTAGGAACGAGGCGCAACCTGATCGAGCACCGTCACTTTTCTTGACTATTCCTTCTCATTCCTTAGGCGAATGATATCCCCTGGCTGAGCACTTGAAAGAATTCCTTTCGGTTCACCGCGTTGAGGTCGCTTTGTGACCTTTCGGCTGGGATGTGGATTAAAGTCCGGAAGACCAGACCTGGGGTGGTGATTCATTAGCACTTCACCAGAGGAACTGCTGCACTCCACAGGGCTTGCGTGATAATTCAGAAGGCTTTGGTTAAAGCCACCTCCCGAATGATGGGTTTTATTCAGATTATGTTTCAGCACTTGCACGCTTTTTTTTGCGAGCCCGAACGTGGAAAGTGAGGACTTGACGTGATATGTTTGAAGTCGTAAGACGTGGCAAAGCGGGCAAACTTTCTTGGTGTAAACTCTGGCCCATTGTCGCTGAGAACTTCTATTGGCACTCCGTGCCTAGCAAAAATGAATGACTTTTCACGTATCACTTCTTGTGCTGAAGTACCTTGTCACTCTTCAACCTCCGGAAAATTGGAGTACGCGTCGTAGAGCAAGCACCTGGTACATTTTACCAGCATATTGTCATAGATCTTCTCCAACACGAATCCGTGGAGAATGCAAGGTATCTGTCATCAAGAGCAATTCTTCTGGTAGGGCAGTGCATCTATCTTGCAAGTTTTACATCTACTGATCATGTTCGTAATTGCTTGTGTCATTCCTGGCAAGGACATCAAAAGCTTCGCCTTCGTGAGTGAGCAGCGAAGCGAAGGTGCAAGCCGGAGCTTCCTCCTCTCTTGCCACGGCCATGGCTCCCTGCAAGGAATACCCCCGTCGCACCAATACCTCCTCCTCTCGTCTTTCAACCCCTGCGACCGCCGAGCGAAGGGCACCCGCCCAAACTGCGCACGTGCCTTCAAGCACATCTCCGAGCCCTCAAGGTCCCCACCTCGTTGGCGACTTCACTCCGAGCTCCGAGCGACCGCGTGGCCACCATCATAGTGAGAAAGAAGACGAACTTCCTGGCTGTGTCGAGGGTGCAATCGCCGCCTTCTTCTCGGGGTTCCCGGCCACCTAGCGTATTCGGGTGAATTTCAGGCGCAACCTGGTTGCGGTTGACACTGACCTCACCGCCGATCTGATCGCCCTACTCCAGGTTGGAACTATATGTGAAACTCAAGTCCGGGCCAAACAACTGGATATGAACACCTATGTTTGCATGGTTTTTGGAGTGGATCCCCTTCGAAGGCCTCACCGACCACGTTGCGTCGCCAGTGCCACTTGTGTCCGGTGTCCGCAGAGGCAACTGCCTCACTCTCACCTTCGCGGGGACCACCGTGCCCCCGGATATACGGCTCTTCAAGCAAAGGCGCCCTGTCCGTCTTCACCAGCCCCGGCATCTGCAGTGTGTCTGTTGCGGCCGCTCCGGGCATGCAACCGCCACCTGCTCGCGAGATGAACGGTGGCTGCGCTGGGGAGTCAGGCACGCCCTAGGACAGTGCACAATGCAGCACAACATTTTCGCGGCATAAACTGTCGCGGGAAACATTCCGCAACCAAGCCATGCTGCCCAGCCTGGCAACTCCAGCGCAAGGCAGTGGTCATCATGGCCTCAACTGACGGCACCGTGACTCGCCGTCAAGACTTGGCACACGAGGACCGCTGGTAGTAGCGCGACAATCATCAAGGGACGCTCTTTCAGAGATGTGCTCGCCGGTACCGGCAGCATGACCTTGGAGGCCGCTCCTCGTTCTACAACTAGTGCCCCCGTCGTCCCCACGAACATGACGATGGCCTCGCCCTCTTCCACAACTCAGCTGGCCTCTGTAATCGCCACCAAGCGCTTGACGGCGACTCAGACACTGCGCGCCTTTTCGCAACCACCGGCTTCGGCCGCCATCCCCATGGGGACGACGGCCGAAGCAAGAGCACGACGACGACTGCTCCCACTTACACGACTTCGCCGGATTATGACATCACAATCAGGAATAACATTGCAACCGGTCTTGCTTCGGGACTTCGTACGGTGATCGGGGCCCTGCTGCAGTTGGCTCTCATGAGCGCGATTTTGGTGTTGAGCCTCTGCTCGCCTTCCAGTCAACGGTTCATCTGTTTGGCCTCTCAAGCAAAGCTTCCTTCGGGCCAACCGGACACACCTTGCGAGTTCGGAAATCCCCCTTCTTCCTCTTGCTCTTGTAAAAACGTGCACATCACTGTACCCCCGGCTTTCTCGGCGGTCTTTTCGGTCAACTACGCGTGGCGCGCGGGTGTTCCTGCGTGCGTACGTGAGCAGATGGAATTTTTTTTTCGAACCCTCCTCTTACCTTTTTTCTTCTGTCCCTTTCATTCCCATTTCCTCTTCCCCTGTAAGGTGTTGTGCAGGTGTACTCCGTAGAAAGAGACAGTAACGACACCACGCGTATTTCTTCCTTTTTCCCTTCAAGAACCTCTGCGTGCCGAGCTGGTGTGCGGAACAGGGAATCATCGCTGCGCCACGTCCCCTCGCTCTCAACAGCTTGGGCTATCCACGCGTTCAAAAACGACGAAAAATTGCCAGGCCTTCACAGAACACGTAGGACAGTCACAACAAAAGCTGGAACAGCGGCCTTTCCAGAGCTCGTTGGCTCTGTTGGGGCAGAACGCATGCAAGGTACCCATTACGCTATAAACCACCGTAACTTTCAAGAAGTAGGGAAGCACCCATTGTGTTACTGTTCCTTATTCTGCAGATCAGCGAAGTGCCCGCTACACACATGTGAGGCATTATGCGCACTTTGTGCTGTGGTTGATGACGATGAAGTATTATGGCTGAGTCTTTTATGATGGTTTCGAAGCATTCAACGACTGACTCGTTGTGCATTTTGCATTGTGTGACGCCTGGTTGTTATTTTTTACTCTTCTAGGACGCTGCGTTGCACAAGTTAGCACGGTCATTCGCCCAACATAACACTTGTATAAAGTGCTTTTGCGATAGATTTTTTTTTTCAGGCAGCAGCGTGGTTGTGTGGTATAATACTCAGTGGCCACGCACAAAGCCAGGCTTCTTATCCAATCTCTTTCCATAATTTTTTTCTCTAATTAGATTTTTTGTTCCGCGTGATAGCTGTTACGGGCATCAGCCTCGGTGGCGGTGTGTATTTACGATGCCAAAATATAGTAACAATTTTCTCTGTAATATATAAGGGCCTCAAACACCATCACTATCCGCAGAGCCATGGCCGAGATCACAAAGTGGCTTCTTACCAATGACTAGGTAGGCGTCGGGTCGCAGCAAAGCATGGCAGCTGATCTCGGCGGTGTTTGTCGCCTGGGTTGACACCATCTTTTTGAAAAGGGAGGTCATGGGCATGGAACCTTAACCGCTTTGAGGGGTGCTAGTGCTTGGGTGATGAAGGTTCAGATGATAGTCAGAGTGGACAACGTTGCTAGAATCTTTTTTAAACATTCACATTTGTTTTCTTTTTTCGCGAGATGGCGCTTGGCTGTGGCGGACAGCTGCCCTACTGCCGCTGCCGTTATGATCTGATGGCAGTTTCTGCTGTAAAAAACACATCGATTACACTGCAGGATCACGGACGAGTAGGGGCGTAGTGGTATCGCGATGGCAGCTGTAAGGACGAGATGTCGTTGGCATGGCCGGCAAATCACAGAACGGGGCTGCTCGGATAAACGACAACTATTTGACTACGCTACAATCATATTAGAAAAAGCGCACTACTTTCACTCACATAGTAATTGTAATGTATACGCACGACCGCTAGAAGCTACCGTGGTATACGTCTCTACGGTATGCCTTCTTTCGCTAATACTTTAACACGTACGTCACGAACCACCACCGGCCAGTGTCCATTCATGTTAGGACACGGGCTGAGACCATTCTCGGCACGCAAGGCATTGAGAGCGTTGCGCTTCTTGCGGGCAAGTGGTCTTGGAGAGTGACTGTATGCAGTGTCGACGCTGCTACTGTTGACTTTTTTCCTGTATTTTTTTCCTTTCACGTCTCTTTTTTCCCCTTTTATTCCCTTACCCCTTTTTTCAGCACAGGGTAGGGAGCTGGCCTGATAACTGGCTAATCTCCCTGTCCTTTCTCCTTTCTTCATCCACCTCCTCTTCACCATCCACCTAAAATTTTCCAGGCTTGCTCGATATCAGTGGAGGATGTAAAGAAGACATGTTATTGATTTGGCTGCTTGTAGCACCTAAGGGTAACAATAGACACTTCTGGTATCAAAGAAATTTTGAATAGCCAGTGTAAATGAATGAGTTCGCTCTTCGCTACTGATGAGAAAGGCGACTGTGATGCCTGCTCACTCGGGACGACGCAAAGGTAGGGAACGCCAAATAAGCGGCTCAGTTTATTTGGCCTTTAGTTTTTTAACGTTTTACTCAACCTAAAATGAAGCCACGAAATGCCGTAAAATCTAAGGAAAACGCCCCCTTCCCTTCTTCGGGAGATTGGAAGTAGGTGCAAATGACCGAGCAAGTATTTACTACCCTTTCCTCCAACCTTTTACGCAATTTTTATTCGCCCATTGAGGGTCAACTGGCAGGCTATTGGTGACAAAGATGGACGTCAAGCGATGACAGTAAGGTACCGATATAAAAAGAAACAAGAAAAGCAGCCGGCACATGCCAATGTGGTACGATACCGCTGGCAGAATTCGGCGCAGCGCCGGTATCTGTTTTTTTTTCTTTCCAGCAATTAGCGAGCAGCGGAACATTGGTTTCAACGTTATGTGTTATGTGTCATCTTCTCTGTTCCGTCCCGGATGCGCTATGCCTCAGATACTATAAATAACCAACGATCCCACCGTGCAACCTTATAGATGGTTCCAATTTTGAGGCAAACAAGCAATGCGGCCTTGATCTGTTCTTTAGTTGATGAACCATCATTGAGTTAGGCTGACGAACACTGTGCGGACGGCAGTCCAGGGAGCATGGAACACTTGGTTCATTGAATCTATAGGCAGAACATTATTGCGAAAAGCGCTTGTTAGCGTTGAATTTTCTTTTGCGTTGTTTTCATTCGCTCTGTTGTATAGTGCTGACATGAGTACCTGTTCCGGGTAAGTCAGCAGTAAAGAGACATGCATATGGTCACGCCTGAACTTAGCCTCTTATGTAGGGATTACTTTTTGAATGGCGTAAAGTGGCATTGAGGCAACGAAACTAGTGTGTCGTCGGTTAATATTCCCGATGAAAATATGCTGATCAGGAGATCGCCGCATCGGAGCAGTGGTTATGGAGCTCGGCTTCTGACCTAGAGGTCCTGGGTTTGATCCCGGCCGGAGCGGTCGCACTTTGATGGAGGCGAAATGGTAGCGGGCTGGGAACTGTGTAATGTGAGTGCACGTTTAAGAACACCAGATGGCCAAAACTTCTGGAGCCCTCCATTACAACGTCTTGCATATTCATCTCATGGTTTTGAAACGTAAAACCTTGATATAATTATGCTGATCAGAAAAGCAGTGTATACTAAAACAAGAACGTGTTCAAAGGTTGTTTCTCATCAGAAAAATAGTCCTGAAAATCTTGCATGTATCTCGATTGTATTATCGACGCGCTTCCGCCACTTTCACTCAAGGATGGCAAGCATGTTATCAGCTTAAAACAATTTTTTTAAAGACAACAGTCTTTCTTGGAATCATTCGACGCAAACATTTTGGTCTGTATCTCTGTCTATTTGTATGTTTGTCCACTCTTAACGTTACAGGACACTTTAAACGGCAACAGCGGATACCCCAAACGGCTGAGCTTATCCGCAGCGCTGACCAATGTCGCTCAAGGTTGAACGTTCATATTTGTGTGATTGTCTATTAAAAAGCAATTATCGCGCATACTTGAGGCACCATAATAACGTGTATATATACTGTATGTGCGTCTTTCACTAGAAAAGGCGTACATAAGTTATTCTAAGAACCGTATCCTACCCGTCGCCTTGCGTTCTACACGTTATCACCTGCCCCGCCGCGGTGGTCTAGTGGCTAAGGTACTCGGCTGCTAACCCGCAGGTCACGGGATCCAATCCCGGCTGCGGCGGCTGCATTTCCGATGGAGGCGGAAATGTCGTACGCCCGTGGGCTCAGATTTCGGCGCACGCTAAAGAACCCCAGGTGGTCGAAATTTCCGGAACCCTCCACTACGGCGTCTCTCATAATCATATGATGATTTTGGGACGTTAAACCCAACATATTGCCACCTAGAGTTGTGAGCCGGCAAGCCCTAGCGAGCCGAAAAGGGCAAGGAAAACGAAGAAGAAGTGTGGTTAGCGCCTCGTTTCGAAGATACACGCTCGTGTCTTTCTGCCCCGCTGTTCCTGTCCCTTCTCTACGGCTCTGGTACGTGACAAACTGGTGGAGGTGCTGGGTAATCTATGCACCGTACCCCTCCACATACCAGGAACACAAGCGTCGTACCGGTGGTCACTCCTGTGCACCGCGCCAGCAGAAGGATCCGAGGGCAATCCCCTGAGTTTGGACTACTCGCAAACAACATGGCAGCTCCGACCAGCCATGCCGACACCAACCCAACCGGTACGAACGGCACAATGCCGCTCCATTGCACCTTACTAACACCGCGAACGCCAAATCCTTTTCATGGCACTGCACTTGAGGATGTGGAAGATTGGCTGGTTCATTACGAGTTCGCTGCCGTGCACAACCAGTGGGACGACGCAGACAAACTGCGGCACGTCTATTTCAGTCTTTTGGACGGCGCACGTGTCTGGTACGAGAACCGGGCAAGTATTCTTACATCATGGGAAGACTTCAAACGCCGACTTCTTGCGACATATGCAAGCCCTGACCGTCGGGAGAGAGCTGAGCGCGATCTGCAGTCCCGCATACAACTACCAAATGAAGGGGTTGCGATGTATGTCGAGGAAATGACGCGCCTCTTCCACCGAGCTGATCCCGGCATGCCAGAAGAAAAGAAGGTACGGTACCTCATGCGCGGGGTGAAAGAGCAACTTTTCGGTGGGCTTGTACGCAGTCCACCCAAGACTGTGTCAGAATTTCTCACGGAAGCTGTCACCATCGAAAGCACCCTTAGGCACCGGGCCCCGTCATACGAGCGACACGTCAATGCTTCAACTACGGACTACTTTGGAGCTTTCGGTGGCCAAATGGATTTTTTCCGAGAGCTCATACGTTCAGTCATCCGCGAAGAACTCCAGAAGCTGTCAGTGCCCTCGCAGCCCCCTACCTCTTCGTTCTCCAGCGTTGTCCGAGATGAAGTCCAGCATGCTTTAAGAGAACCATCTTGCATGCGGGATTATCAACCACCCGGTGACTTCCCCCGCATGTCGTATGCTCAAGCTTTGCGGCAACCTGTAACACCCGCAATCCCGCATCCCACCGTGGCCCCAGCCATGCTGCAGACGGTCCAAGCGGCGCCATATTACAGCGCACCTCGCCCGATCCCGCGAAAACCAGACGTCTGGCGTGCGCCTGATCGACGTCCTCTCTGCTTCCACTGTGGCGAAGCTGGGCATCTTTACCGACACTGTTCTTACCGGCAACTTGGACTACGCGGATTTTCGACGAACTCACCACCACCCAGGTTCGGTCAGCGGCCCCCTGATATTGAAGAGTATGTGGCTCAACAGCGCGGAACTTCGTCATCCTTGCACCAGTCACGCTCCCCGTCACCGCGGCGATTTTCTCCTAATCGCCGCACCTATTCGAGCGTGGCGCAGGGTCGGTCCCCCAGTCCGCGCCGGGAAAACTAACCACAGCGACCTTCGGGGGCGAGGCCGCTCATACTGGACAAGCTCAAGGCCTCCTACCGACGCTTCCGCAAACTGAAGATTCCCCGACGACGACGACACCAGATGGTTCCGAAAAGGTTTCATTAGATATTCCAGTGCTGCTCGACGGTCGCAAAGTCACTGCTTTAGTTGACACGGGTGCGGATTTTTCTATAATAAGTGAAAAACAGGCTGCTCTTCTAAAGAAATTGACGATGCCTTGGAACCTCAAGCCAATTCGTACTGCTGGCGGGCACATCGTCATGCCACTCGGCGTTTGCACAGCACGAATACAGATTCGTGGTTCAACCTTTGTTATCAGCTTGAGTGTTCTCCGTCAGTGTTCTCGAGACCTGATCATTGGCATGGACTTCCTGAGGGAGCACGGTGCTATCATCGACATTCGACAACGCCTCGTCACGTTCTCAACAAAAAGCGCCACACCAGAGCATAATCCCGACCACGATCGAGTATGTTTGCGGGTAATTGACGATGCTGTGACGATACCACCGCGCTCAAGTGTTATGGTTCAAGTGGCTAGTAACAAATCAGCACACGGTGAAATGGTGGCGGAGAGCAATCGATCCCTGCTCTTTTCCCAAAGTGTCTGCGTAGCACGAAGCCTAGTAGACCTTCAGGATGGCCATTGCGAGGTACTTGTTACGAACTTCAGCTACGAGCGCCGACACCTTTTTCCTGGTACTGTCATCGCCTATGCTTACCCAGTAACTAATGTGACTGAGTGTTTTGCTTCCGAGGCAACCGATGATACCGAAGCACCTCTCCGGGGCGTCGACATAAATCCAGCGCTTTCTGACGAAAACAAACGAAGGCTTAACGACCTGTTGATAGAATTCCACGCCTGTTTTGCACGTTCATCGAGAATCCGCCAAACATCGATTACCAAACACCGTATTATCACCTACGGCGACGCGCACCCTATACGGCAACAGCCTTACCGCGTTTCACCAACCGAACGACGCGCGATTCAAAAGCAAGTGAAGGAAATGCTTCAAGACGGCGTAATACAGCCATCAAGTAGCCCTTGGTCATCCCCAGTGGTCCTTGTAAAAAAGATGGATGGTACACTTCGCTTTTGTGTCGATTATAGGAAGCTGAATAACGTCACAAAGAAAGACGTGTACCCGTTGCCTCGAGTGGACGATTCTCTTGACAGGCTGAGGCGAGCAAAGTACTTTTCCTCAATCGACCTCAAAAGTGGTTATTGGCAAATTGAAGTCGATGAACGTGACCGCGAAAAAAACGGCTTTTGTAACTCCTGACGGCCTGTATGAGTTCCGAGTGCTCCCATTCGGCCTCTGTTCCGCTCCGGCCACATTCCAACGAATGATGGATACCGTTCTCGCTGACCTCAAGTGGAAAAGTTGCCTCGTCTATCTAGATGATGTCGTTGTCTTTTCAAAAACGTTTGACGAGCACCTTCATCGCCTTCGGAGTGTTTTTGAAGCCATACGATCCGCTGACCTTACCCTCAAGCCAGAGAAGTGCCATTTCGGCTACAATGAACTGAAGTTCCTCGGTCACGTTGTGAGCGCTGCAGGCGTTCGGCCCGATCCCGAGAAGACTGCTGCTGTGGCCTCTTTTCCAGCTCCGACAGACAAAAAAAGTCTTCGGCGATTTCTGGGGCTCTGCGCCTACTAACGCCGTTTTATTGAAAACTTCTCTAAGGTTGCGGAGCCTCTCATCAGACTTACGCGTGACGACACCCCATTTCAGTGGACTGACGAACAAGCGACTGCCTTTGCGGAACTGCAACATCGATTGTGTTCCCCTCCTTTACTCGGTCATTTCGATGAGGACGCTGACACAGAGGTGCGCACTGACGCAAGCAACATTGGTCTCGGAGCTATCCTGCTGCAAACACAAGATGGGATTGAACGTGTGATTGCCTACGCGAGCCGCACTCTATCACGTGCCGAAACCAACTATTCAACGTCAGAGAAAGAATGTCTCGCGGTAATATGGGCGATTACAAAGTTCAGGCCTTATCTATATGGGCGCCCATTCAAAGTTGTGAGTGATCACCACGCTTTATGTTGGTTGGCTAACCTCCGAGACCCCTCTGGGCGATTAGCACGATGGAGTCTGCGACTTCAGGAGTTCGATATCACCATTGTATACAAGTCGGGTAGAAAGCATGAAGACGCCGACACGCTATCACGAGCACCTCTGGAGTCCGACCATACAGCTGTAGAAGACGACAGCACCTTCCTGGGGACTCTCAGTGGGGCGGACCTCCTCAGTAAGCAACGAGCGGACCCCGAGTTAAGACCCATCATCGATCATTTAGAAGGCAGCACCGCGTCTGTTCCTCGTCCCCTTTCCCGTACGTTGCCGTCATTTTGCTTACGACACGACATATTATACAAGAAAAACACTGGTGTTGGCAGCAGATCTTATCTTCTAGTCGTCCCTCATGACCTTCGTGATGACATCCTATTAGCCTGCCACGATGAGCCGACATCCGGCCGCCTGGGATACTCACGGGCACTCGACCGGGTTCGAAAGCTATATTTCTGGCCAAAACTCGCAGCTTGTGTCAAACGCTACGTGAAAGGATGCCGCGAATGTCATCGTCGCAAGTCACCACCTGTGAAGCCTGCAGGCCTCTTACAACCCATCGATCCACCGCGTACGCCGTTTGACCAAGTTGGGATGGACCTTCTTGGACCGTTTCCTATGTCTCACTCCGGAAACAAGTGGATCATCGTCGCAACTGATTACTTGACGCGTTATGCTGAAACGAAGCCATTGCCACGTGGTACAGCATCTGAAGTCGCCCAGTTTTTCATGCACCACATTGTGCTTCGTCACGGTGCCCCGTCATTCATCATCACTGACCGAGGGACAGCGTTTACGGCAAAACTGTTGGACGACATCTTCAAGCTCAGTTACACGAACCACCGCAAGACAACCGCATACCACCCCCAGAGTAACGGCTTAACAGAAAGGCTGAACAAAACGCTGGCGGACATGATTTCTATGTACGTGGATGTGCAGCATAAAACGTGGGACGAAATCCTGCCATACGTAACGTTTGCGTACAACACCGCAACCCAGGAAACGACAAGGTTCGCACCCTTCCGCCTCGTTTACGGTAGAGACGTGCAAACCATGCTAGACGCTATGATTCCTTGTGACATCTACCAGCGCGAGCTACTAACTCCCGATGTCGACGATTACATTCAGCGTGCAGAGGAAGCACGTCAATTAGCTCGCGTGCACATAAGATCGCAGCAATGTGAAGACGCCCGAAGGTACAATATCCACCACCGACAAGTCTCCTACCAACCTGGCGACCAAGTGTGGGTTTGGACTCCTGTTAGACGGCGAGGTCTGAGCGAAAAACTCCTGAGCAAGTACTTCGGACCCTACAAAGTATTACGGCGGTTGAACGAGGTCAACTATGAAGTTATTCCAGACGGAGGCTCGGCAACGACACAGCGCCACTCACCACGAACAGAGATTGTGCATGTCGTCCGCCTAAAACCTTATATTACGCGGTGATACTCGTCTTATTATGCCCATGCAGCAAACATTTTCGTTTTTTTTACATTGCCCGTTGGGTCTCGAACGAACTGTGAACTCTGTTAATGTTTTTTTTTCTCTTATGACCAACCTCAGACAATTTTTTTTGCACCTGCATATGCCCTGTGCACTATAGCTACCGTTTCTCTTTTTTTTCCCCTTACCGACCCTGCTGTCCCCTTGTGTATGAGCATCGGGTCGATGCTCTAATGGGAGGGGGAATAATGCCACCTAGAGTTGTGAGCCGGCAAGCCCTAGCGAGCCGAAAAGGGCAAGGAAAACGAAGAAGAAGTGTGGTTAGCGCCTCGTTTCGAAGATACACGCTCGTGTCTTTCTGCCCCGCTGTTCCTGTCCCTTCTCTACGGCTCTGGTACGTGACAATATCAATAAATCAAAATACGTTATCACATCGGAGACGGGCGCGCACGCCCGTCTTAGAGCCGCGTGTTTCGTTTTCCAAGATAACTACCAGATAGCGCTAACGTCTCACGTGTGACGTGACTTGGCCCAAGCTGCCACACTTCTTGGTGCGCTCGTTCGCCTCCGCTGCACGCTCGAGGCACTCTAACGCAGCGCCTCCAGAATACCATTCACCGATTTTCTTGCGCATAACATCAAATAAACGTTTTGTTCAATTTCTCCAGACGCAAGAATATCGTCTTTTGGCAACATTAGCAGATTAACATGCAGATACGGGGTCAATTTTTTTATAGAAAAGTGATGAGCGCCGAGAATTCAAGGAACGGAACGCAAGCCAGCAGCATAGGGGCTGATAGAAGATATCTTCGTCGTTACTATGGCAACTACGTGCAGCGACGCTTTTTCGTGCTTCCGCGTCGGCTTGCCTACCGTTCCACCGTCTCTTCCGCGCACATCGGTCCGCGCCGCGACCTCCACCAGTCAGCGAAGGAAAGAGGGAGGGTATTTGTACATATCTTATTTATGCTCGTGCATTCATTTGTATATGTGCGTGTACACACACACAAAGCTTTAAAACTTCAAAAGAAGTACAAACACTCCCTCCTCCTCCTACGCCAATGTTGGCCATTGAGGAATACATCACAGCAACACACCATTTCTGACGCTTCAAAGTGGCAAACCTACGTTATGTATCCCACTAATGCAACCGTTTTCTAACAGTCAAAGTCACTGTGTAGGTCGTTCGTTTTTGTCATTAATGGTATCATGTGCTTTCTGTCTTACGTTCTCATATGCAATTGCCTTTTTCGGTACCCTCGCTGAGTGTAGCAAAGGTGGAAGTGAAGTGAGCCTGTTCACCAAGGCAGCCGGTACCGCAGTGAGCATAAACACTCCCGCTTCACATCCATTATTACAACGAAAGCTGTTACGAGATCACAACTCGGGTCACGCGCAGTTGTCCGCTGCCGCCGCCGGTGTCCGTAACCACATCGCACGAAATTATAAAGAAAAAATTAGCACCAAATACACGGTGGGGCTCGAAACGGGTTCCGCTGGGGGCCAGACCAGTACTCTACCTCAGAGCCATGCTGGTGCTTGTGACTTGTTGGCAAACAGCTTTCACTGTAAAAATCGAGAAGTGGGGGGGGGGGGGGGACACGGGCCTGGTGTGGTTCCGCGACATGGCTATGCCATCGGTCAACCTGTTTGGCTAATATAAATTTCACCTTTGCTGTGATTCCACGGCATTTGGCTGATGGATCTCTTGAACTCTTTCGTTGAATTGTCCGGTGGCACGTATGATGCGATGTACTGAATAACTATATCATAAATATAAAAGAAGCGTACAAAGGGTAAGATGGAAGTTTGCGATGAACGATCCTTAAACAGGGATCATGTCTTCCTCAAGGCTGCAACAAAACTTATTTCTTTAGCGCTAGCGTGTCTACACTTCGTACCCTCTTCTCAATACATAAATATTGATATGAAGATAATGCAAAAGGCATCCTGTCGACAGACCCTTCTATAAAAAACTGCGCCATTTTCATCCCCATCGACGAGTCACCGGAGCTTCGCTGATCACAGACAGTGAGAATTTTCGCAACCATATGTGACGAGGAGCTCTCTAGGGGGGGGGGGGGGGGAGTGGCTTTGTTGTTAGAAGGAAAAAAAAAGAAAAGTGAGCCCCGTAACTGTCTGCTTCAGAAAGCGACACCTCAACAGTAGCTCACAAGGAATGGGGGTGAGGAGGGATTAAAGGATAGGAATAAATGTGTAGAGATGTGTAGAGAGAGAGAAAGAGATATGAGGTAAGTGTGAAAGCGTCAGAGCGACGACATATCGAGGGGATAGGAGAAATAGGAAAGATGGAAACAGGATCACGGGAGTCCGAGGACGGGGCACCACTTGCGATAGCTCTTTTCGGCGTCAGGAGATGGCGTATATAGAGCAAGTCCAGTCGGTCAGAGCTACACTGTCGTCGGAGGTCGGCGTCAGGAGATGGCGTATAGGGCGAACCCAGTCGGCCAGAGCTACGCTGACGTCGGAGATCGCGAGGGCACAACCGGTCGGCACGGAATCCAGCGAGCGAGTCTCCTAGCTCTCTAGGCGTAGGAGCACTATGATATACTAACAAGTGGTTCAGCAGCACAGCAAAATATCACTTGGTATGTTGATACAACCCCTTTTTTAGAGGCCGCGAATCGCCACTCGAAAGGAGTGCGCTTCCATCACGGCAACCTCGTAAAATATTCATGCATTGATGACAAGTACACATTTGCGTATATTACCACAAGCTTTAGGATTCTAATACGGACAAAGTACTGTATTCAAGTATTTCAACTTAATTGTGCTTGTGTTTGTGCGCGCCTCCCTGACATTATACACCATGTGTTCTTATGTTCCCGTTTTTACATACCACTGAATCTGATTTTGGAGCAATGTGGGAAAACTGAGAAAGTTTTGTACAGAATTAGGGATTAGTAATATATGAACTGCGATAAAGAGCATATTTTCTCCGAAAAAGTAATAAGAAGCTCCTAAAAAACACCATGCGAATTTAAGAAATAAGCAACTTAAAGAACGCATGTTAGGAAAAGATGCACCCCCAACAGCGATATTTTTGTAGCCCTCATAAAAGCTTTTCTCGTTCATGAAAAGCCGTTAGTCCATTTGGGGGTGTTTCAATTCTGGGAAGCTCTGAATTGGAGCCGCTCTCATCAGCTTAACCTTCACCCAGTTGTAATATTGTATTTTTTTTCTTTGACACACGTTGATTATATCTTTTCTTGAGCTCGTTGCAAAGAGATAGTCGCTTTCCACCATACTGTTAGCAGTCACAAAAGATATGTTGAATGGTTGCTTCGTTGTCACAGTGGTCATAGGCTGCGGTATCGGCCATCTCAATGAGGAAACCGTAGGACAACTGGCTATACTTCAGAGCATAGATATATTTATATGCGCTTATCACCAAGAAAGAACAGAAGGAATGGAGCAAATGAAACAAAAAAAATGTAGAATCATACAAGTTCACAAAATTTTGAAACGTGATAAATGTGCATGAGCACAGGTTCCCTTGCTATCTCGAGCAACGAAAAAAAAAAAAAAAACCTTATTCGTGATCGTGAAATAGGCTCTATCAATGACGGTCTGTTGTTTCCTGTGACAGCACCATGCAGTTTCTGGAACATTCTGAAAGCGTTGATCTACATACGTCTTAACACACAGACCTATCCGACAAAGCACACAGATGGTCAAGAAAAAAGGCATGCTGGTCATTTTCTGTTCACGCAGTGCTTTAGTTATGACAACTTATAAAAACATATCCCAATTTCACCTCAAGGCTGATGTAATGAGTGTGGTAGCAACAAATTAAGTAAGGCTAAATGTTGCGTACCTCTACAAAACGCTGCTGCAACAGAACAAAGCCGCTCGCGGTAGGAAAGGGGAATCCGCACAGTCCCTTCTCGTTGAGATTGAATGACATTGAAGGGTATACAAGCCGTCCGCTGATGTCTGTCAATATAACATTCGCTACCGCGTCCTTATAGTGAGCGTTCACAGTCGCTGTTCGAACGCTCCTCCCTTACCCTCACCTTCACTTCCGCGCCTTTTCATGCGCCTTCAAAGCCAGCAGGGCGTTTACGCTTTGCACCAGCAGCATTTGATGGCATATGCTTCCCCCACGGGTTAATCCTATCACATGCGCCCTCTGATCGACGGAGATGGGCCGATACGTTTGAATACCCGTGTCCGTCCCCGCCGTTCACGCACTTTTATGCGCACTTAGATCATACCATACACAGAGGAATGATGTCGAAGGGGACTTTCACAAAATATGACGGTGATGGTGACTTCGACGGTGAGAACCTAGCGATAGTGTCTATATAGTTGATATCGCAATAACACACAATTGAAATAAAACACGAAATTATAGGTTTACTGGAATGCTAATTTTTTTGCCTCTCCGAAGGAGCCCTACAGATTAACACACGTTCCGATCCCATAGACAGGAGCGACTTTTCGTCATTTGAATCGGCAGATCCCACGTAACATGGGGATCAATGTAATGCGAAGCATGTCCAAGGAGTGTGACCTTGTTGTAGCTTTTAATTAAGCCTAACATTACAAAGTTGTGCTAAATACACGTACAAAGGTGGTCGTTTAGACATGTGTTGGACAGTCGCATATGTTTATATAACCAGATGTTTACAGTTGTGCTACGATGCCAACGTCAACATGGTTATTACCTACACAGGAGAGGTGAGCGAATATGTAGCGTTCGTGCTTCCGAGGATGGTAACTCTGGTTAGTGGTGCGTAGATTAACTTCAGCGGATGTCGATGAAATGTATAACTGTCGCTAATCCGACGTCAATGCTGTGTCATAGGAGTACATATGGGCTGTTTATAAACTTTAATGGCCAGGAACGCAGCCACGATTGCCGTTTCGACAGCAATAGGGTGTTTTTCCAAAGCAGTTTTGAGACCTAGCTAACATGGCGCTGTGGTACTGTAGTTGATTGTCACGCAGAATGCTTGGTTTCCATTCCTGCTGGGACCATAATATTTACCATTTGCATTCATCAGGTAAACGCTGCCAGTTTCGCGTTTTCTTGGCGCTTTCGTACTTTGAAATACAAATGTCTCTTCCCGCCGCTCCAGGGTGAGCAAACTGTCAATCACTTATGTCGTGTACTCGCAATGTCCCCACACGGGGTATGGGGGTATGTGCCACATACCAGAGATCTGTGGTGGAAGTGGTTTGACGACCTACGTAAGTATTGGGATTTGCAAGTTAATCATCCCCTGACCCGTCAAACTTACTTGACAAGCTGTCTAACCCCGAAATACTAATGCTGTTTTACCCAAGATAAGGAGGCGATATAGTACATATTGTGGTATATGATATACAGCGATATATGCTACGTGTATCACCTCTTTACCTAGTAGACAAAAATTAGCAAGGGACGGCGATATATACACACGTGGCCGGCTAGAGATAGATAGATAGATAGATAGATAGATAGATAGATAGATAGATAGATAGATAGATAGATAGATAGATAGATAGATAGATAGATAGATAGATAGATAGATAGATACTACGCAAAAACACTTCGCATTTAAAAAACAACGGCTATACGTGTAATTTCGCCATATACTATGCCTTGCTTCTCTATTCCTCTGTTCATGTTCTTTACATTGGTGAATTGTATGGACCTGCGAAGAGCATAACGAAATCATGAAAACGGGAAGTAAGTTTACACCACAATACTCGTACGAAAAAAATCAAAGAGCTCTGTTCACTTAACTTGATCGAGCGCTGGTTTCCTTAGGATGCTTTAAAGAATACAGTAAGAATTATAAATGTACTTTTTAAGGCTGTGATAGGCGTGCAGTATTTAAAAATGCACTAAAAGTAATTAAATGAAGGAAAACAAAAGGCTCCTCAAGATCACAGCGAGAAATCAAAACTGAAATGAAAGCTTGTTTGTTTTGTTTCAGTGGCGACATCTAGTAGAGTGCTGTAGAACTAATTCACGGGCTGATAAAAAAAAAGGCTCCGACGCGTGGCATTGAACTTGCGTCGGCGCGCTGACGTTGTGCCCCGCAACTGTACGATTAACGCACTCAGCCACGAATGAAGCCGACCCGCGTGCGATAAGCAAGAATTTATCAACATACCACAAGCATTTGAAGGGCCACGTTGCAAGAAACGCGTTAGGGAACCATGTTATGCCAACTACGGCACGTCGAGAATGACTTCAATCGGAAGCTAAGTATCAGGACTACATACAGTGCACTGACCATTAATATAACCTAGTTAGTTTTGCTGCAGTGAACTTTTTGTCTAGAAAAACAGGCCACCTTTTGTTTGCCATTTCCACAGATTCCCATTGCACGATCTTTCACTGCTCTGGGAGCGAAATTGAAGCTCACCGCAACATGATTGCTGCAGCCTTCTCGTCCGTTTAGTATCCCAGACGCGATCTGTTGTCTGCGTTTTTCAACATTCACCCTCCACAATTAATTATTCGAGAAAAACTCACTGGTTCCATTGAAAACGCTCTAGCTTCGAGCCGGGACCACTAGGGACGCTGGCTGTTATGTGTCCAGAAAAGCTGGTTATGTGAAACATTTATTGTACACATATTCAATAAAACATTTAATTAAAAGCGTGGGTGTGCATTCATAGAGGCTCTTCGCCGAGACCAAGCAAGGACCCCACCCACCTCCAAATCATGAAGGATGGGCTTTCATTAGGAAAGGAGGGAGCAGGGTGGTTTGCTTGGAATTTTGTGGTTAGCACTTAAGTAGACACGAGTTACTCACTACATAGAAAAACGTTTTAACTACACATACAAAAAAGCCATTAAGGCATTTCAGTGACCGTTGTGATAATGACCAATTTTATGCATACACGCATACTGCATTGAACAATATACTGGTTCACTTTACGGTATATAATTAGCGCCATAGCTTGCTCTTTTCTTATCACCTAGTTACTTTGGTTTCCTCGCCAAGCAGACCATGTAATCGTCCATCGTCATATGGGAGTCTCGATTGACCGCTGGCTGGCTTAATTAATCCGCGCAAGTGGCACCACAGTACCACACTCCGCAGGAATGGGGCAGGGGAAATGGTAATGGAAATTTATAGTGCATCGTCGACGATTAGCGTGACATTTATCACTGGCGGACGTGTCCCGAGGGTCTGCGAGTGCCGTGGAGGAGAAGCGCTATCAAAGAGGCACTCGGTCCGCAATTAAGCTCGCAATCAAGAGGCGCAGGATATCAGTTGATCGGAACGTTCGTATGCGGTGCGGGCCTCTCGGCCCGTTCTCACGTAGCTCGCGTTGGCGCTGATAACATTGACCCAATGAGTCTTTCTCGCCAACCGTGCCCTTGCCGCCATGGTGCACTACACAAGTGGACCCCCAGGCGCTGTTTTTTTTTTAGTTCGTCCGTATTTAATATTTATCGTGTCCTGTGTGCCTACAACTCACAATCGTTATATATACAGGGTACCCGTCTAAAACTACGGACTGAGTTTCACATATGCAGCAGCGCAAAAAACTCGGCCAGTTGGTTAAGCTTCATGATGTAAAAAACCAACGCAAAAGACAACACACAAAAAATAAGGAAGACACAGGACAAGCACTGGATTAGCAACTCACATCTTTGTTACAAAAGAATAAATGCAATCAGTACCGCTGCGTGCGCATCCTCCAAACTCCACGTAACTGTCACGCTTCTTCAAGTATAGACTGATTTAACAGTAATGTAGAAAGATGGATGGGGTGGAGAGGCCATTATAATGGTTTTTCTTGATATGGAATGCTTCGATGATTTCAAGTGATCTTTGATTCGTGTGTCTGAAGATGACATGCGTGTTACGGAACAATGGTTTACAACCACAGGTGCGACAATGTGACGACAAATGTGAAGTGCATGGGTGTGCCCTTCAATGTATTCCAGTGCTGCGGAGCCTCTCGTTAAAGCAGGCGCCCGTCTGACCTATATACAATTTCCCACATGAGAACGGTGTAATTTATACCACACCAATTACGCATGCGACAAACTGGGCACGATTCTCGACGGAACACACGTTTTTACGCGAAAGGCCTGTCAACTTTCTATCTACGGAGGCACGTGCTCTTCCAACCTTCCCGCGGGCAGAGTAACATCAACGTCGAAGCCTTCGACGTTGTGACAGGGCAGCGACGATGGCAGTCGCTGCGCGACGACGCACAGTTGTTCACATCCAGAGTTGCACGGAACGGCGTTCGGGGAACTATAGTTCCTTTTGGGGGGAACGCCATCGTTCCATTCCGGATCGGTAGAACTGTAACGGTAACTCGTTACTTTTACAAGAGAACGGCAGAGAGAACGGTGTTACTTCTGCGAACGTTCGCCGCATTGAACAGGTGCACACAAACGGCACATCATGCGTAACAAGGCGGAAAACAAAAATAGAGAGAAAGAAAGAGAAGAAAGAGGAAAAACATAGAGAGATAGAACAAGAGATATAACGAGATAGGTTCGCCGACTGCGAGCACTAAGTAAACGCTTAAGTATTCTTCCTGTCGATAAGGTTTCCTATACGAAATATAATTACTTTGTACGATTGAAGATACCTATTATGATATCTGAAGGGGAGCATCCTGACTGCCCATCTGAAAACCCACATGGTGAGTGTTGGAATCCCATGTGCGTCAAAGTTGTAGCTAGACATGCCTGTTGTACGGTCCGTGGTCTCTAAAAAAATCACAGCATATCCACGGAGTGGCTGATGATGAGTGGGGCCAAGTGACCGTCAGCCCGTCCGTGCTTCCGTCCGTCCGTTCGTTCTTACTTCCGTTCATCCGCGTGACCATCCTGCGTTCATGCATGCATCCGTCCGTCTGTCCATGCGTCCGTCCGTGAGTCCGTCCATCCATCTGTCTGTTTGTGTGTTCGTGCATCCATCCGTCCGTCCATGCGTCCATCTAGGGAACACTCCAAGTACTGCCATATCCCATCTCGCATCCCAAGTGGCACATATCCGCTCTAGAGCAGGTATGTACCACCGATGGCTACGTACTACTACCTACATACATACAAGGGATGCACAGACCCACGCCTTAAGGAGCTTCGCCCCCAAAATTTGTGCAGGAACATTTATTTATATTTCCTTCATCTATACACATAACCTGGTGTCGCGATGTCCGATTCGTGTAATATATGTAGCTAGATGTCAGCTATAGAATGGTCACTCTATTTCGCCTCAGAGTATCCGACCATATACATTGGATATTCAAATGCAACGCTAATGTAACGGCGCGTTTCAATTTTTGAAACGTAACTGTAACGAGTTTCTTTCGCATTAATGGAAGTTGTAACGAAAACTAGTTCCAGAATTGGGAAGGAACGAGGCAAGAATTTCCGTTACTGCTTCAGAGGAACGTGTACCAAACTACTTGTGTCAGCAGAAGTGGTAACCGCTGCGTCATCATATCACTGTCATGAACCGCCGAGAGGGAAGCATATTATTGCTACGTGCATCGCAATGTTAGACTTGGCTCACTGAAACCACAGTGTGCAAGCACGCATGACACGTGGTGTATTCTTCTAATTTGCTGACATCTTTAGTAAGCTTAAAAACAGAAACACTTAATAGACAGAAAGTTATATATTGACTGGACATTTTGCTAACCGATATGCTACTTCCTCAATGGATTTTTCCCCAGATTCGTTGCTTCTGAAGTTCGTTAACTAATCTTGCCTAAATGCGCAGTTAAGCAGAAAACAAACAGACAAAAAATTTGAACTTACTCCACAGACAAGCATTTGATTCTGTCATCATAGAGTTCGTTGATATATATCTATATATAATTTGTGCCCTATCATAATTTGCACACCCCTAGTACTTTGCGAGCTTTTTGAGAAAAAAATACTTGCATTTTTCGCGCTCCCCGACCCATCCGAGCCAGCTCGCCGGCGCGCGCACCTTTGGATCTTTCGATGCTTCAGCCAAAAGCGTACCTCGTCGAGCAGACGAGCGCAGTCAAACAGGCTGCGAGTGCGAAGTCCCTTCTTCCGAGGACGTCCCCCGAACTAGGGTCGCTAGAATACCACATCCGGACACAAACCTGTTGACGGGTCGCCGGAACTGCTGGATCGTTTGCCTCTCCCTATCTCCCAGCCCGCCCCGCGCCGCGGTGGTCTAGGGGCTAAGGTACTCGGCTGCTGACCCACAGGTCACGGGATCGAATCCCTGCTGCAACGGCTGCATTTCCGATAGAGGCAAAAATGTTGTAGGCCCGTGTGCTCAGATTTGGGTGCATGGTAAAGAACCCCAGGTAGTCGAAATTTCGGGAGCCCTCCACTACGGCGTCTCTCATAATTATACGGTGGTTTTGGGACGCTAAACCCCACATATCAATCAAATCAATCTCCCAATCTCTACCACCGCGATAATGACGTCACGGCACGGGCGACTTTCTGCGAGAGCCTGTCGCGCGCCAATTGTTCCCCTCGTTCTCTGCGTCCGCGCTGTAACGCACGCTTCGCCGATTTCAGAAGGTTAGGTTTCGCCATCCGGCCGGCGCGTTTTGACGGTTCCCCTGCTATGTGCTACAGTAAATATATATATATATATATATATATATATATATATATATATATATATATATATATATATATATATATATATATATATATATATATACAGGGGAAGTTATTAGAACCATGGAATGTAAATAAGAAGAAAGAAAAGTCGATGAAAAAATAGCCAGCCGTGGGCAGGAATCGAACCTACGACCTTCAAATAACGCGCTCGATGCTCTAACCACTGAGTGGATGGAGGGAAGGCCCCATCCAAAAAAGTGGATGGAGGGAAGGCCGCTTTGGTAGCTCAGTGGTTAGAGCATCGAACGCGTTATTCGAAGGTCGTAGGTTCGATTCCTGCCCACGGCTGGCAATTTTTTCATCCACTTTTCTTTCTTCTTATTTACATTCAATGGTTCTAATAACTTCCCCTGTACATTCCTTGGCATTACTGTCTGTTAGATGTCATATATATATATATATATATATATATATATATATATATATATATATATATATATATATATATATACGGCGAAACGGAAGCTCGCT
The DNA here is from genome assembly GCA_013436015.1 of Rhipicephalus annulatus. Classification (NCBI taxonomy): domain Eukaryota; kingdom Metazoa; phylum Arthropoda; class Arachnida; order Ixodida; family Ixodidae; genus Rhipicephalus; species Rhipicephalus annulatus. The sequence continues at coordinate 27,981 of WOVY01004156.1, forward strand.
GTTGTAAATTTTGCCGCGCGTCACGACCGGCGTGTGATCGGTATTGAAAAAGCAGAAGAGTGCGTGCTTGCCAACGCAAGTTTCCTGCCATTGAAGGAGGCCTTTTCAATTATGTGCGGATGCTTAGTTCTTCCGGTATCGCCGTGTCGTGGAACCTAGTTTCTCCCAGCATTGTCGAAAGAGCTTCAGGAAAACGGGGCGTTCGAACGTGTACGACGAAACCGAGGACGATGCCCTTCGGGAGGGTGGTGGCAGTGCCGGCGACGATGATTCCCGATCCGACTTCACGATCAGTGATGGCCCCTAGACCACACGTAACCGGATCTGGATCGTTAAAGTACGCGCTAATTCTTTGAAAATTAACAAGTACACTTCGCTTGTGCTCTAATCTATTTCTTTTTTTAATGTATATACTGCGCGCGTTAGGACTGTGACACATTGTTTCGTAAGCGCTCGCGAAATCCCCGCATAATTTGCGCACCCCCCGGGGATCCCAAAATCGCGAAAAAAAAAGTGCGCAAAGTATGCGAGTAAATACGTATATCATACGTAGAACTGGACGCCTTATTTCCAGAGTGAAATCGTACGATAAGTCTGAAACTTATTTCCGTTAAAGTGAAAACAGAACAAACGCTGTCACACAGACGTTATGCAGTATATGCACCTGTCCACAGTGCAATGCACCGTACACCCTGGTACAAATTTACTTCAGTGCAGAGCGTACGCCAGAGTGCTATACCCAGCAGCAAAAAAACGCACATCGAAAGAAGCTTACTATAAAAGCATGAAAAAGTGCGGTCTCCAACCCTGACTTGGGCTACTTTACACAGCATCGTAGACAGTCTATGCTGACTCCTCGAGCCGCATCTGTGCAATTAATGAAACGCGTATAGAAGACGTCTGCGCGACGTGACGTCACATCGCGTCGACAATGGAAAGCCGAGGGAAAACATACACAATGATTACGTCTTTGACGTATTTTGTGTACAAATCTGTGAAAAACTGAACGTTCCAAAAGAAGCGTCTACTTGCGGGCCACATCGGCAAGCTAGCCGTGTGCCGCCATCTTGTTGATACCGCAAAGTATACCGCCCGTCGTATTCGTGTCTGATGCCCTCTTCGCGAAACTGTCTATTGTGTCGGCTACGTGAGAATTGGAACGAGGCTTGAGATGGGTGATGTTCACCTAGCTCTCTAAGGGTGAGTTTTGGAACACACCTTTAGTCGACCAAAGCCAACTCGTCTCCTCCGTGGGCTCGGCATGCGTTAAAGGTCAGAGGGTTCCTAGAATAAGGAACCCTCGCACCTTTATCAACCACTACTATGTCAAGAAATGTTCATTCTCTCTCTATTTCCGGCTTTCATGAACAACTTCATATAACAAGCTTCCCGCAGGTTGCAACGGAAGCACTGTCATTTTTTAAAGCACCAACGGAAGGACTCAACGCGACTGGCATTGATGCTTTTCTCGTCTATACTGCATTGCAGTATTCCGGGTGGTATTCTTACAGCTTGCGTAATTTCAGTGACGAAGCAGTGTGAATGAAGCTCAAGTAGGAATGTAACCGGGCCTACATGGTGAAGCAGACCAGCAAGTTTAGCTTTGAGTGCCCGGTGTTGAATGGGATACTTACGAAAAGGGGCACCTTGGTGATATTTAGACATTTATTTCTGGGCAGGCGTGTATACCAAGAATTACTATAACGTTAATAAAGCGCAGGCGGTCGTTCAAAGCGCCCGCATTGTCGCCTAGCCAACTTTTCAAAACTTCGTTCGGCTTGCATTTTTTTTAAAAATTAAATAAGATTACTATATATATAACGTGCGTACCACGTACGACTTGAGATTATAGTCACGTTCCTTTTCGCTGAAACATTTTCCCCCTTTTTCTCCAAGCCTCGCCCACCCATGGAGTGAAGCGGAGAAATCTTCCAAGTCTGCCCTATGTGCTCTATATCTTCTTGCTTTCAAAGCGGGTTCCGCCGTTTTATTACGCCGTCACACGTTTTTCGCAGTTTCTGAGAAGCCGCGCTCGCGCGTCTTTTCGTCTGGCGATTTCGGCGCTGGCTTCGTTTCCGCTCCGCTGAGTCCAAGCTCCGTTTGACGTCCGCTTGTGCGTGATGCGGCCTGCCATGAGTTCAGGGACGCGTTCGCGCGTGAATTTACGTGACAATTCGAGATTAGACGTGAACCCGACGGTGTCGACGCGTTCTTGACTGCTCCCCTTCGGGCCTTTTGCACGGCGGCCTCCTTTAAGCCTCTTTATCGAGCTGAACGAAGAGGCGCGCGCGAAAACTTGCTAACGGCGAGAAAAAGAAGGCACGTCCGAGTGCTGTGAAGGTGAAAGATTATAAGCGTAAAAGTTTTGGGGGGCGGAGTGAGCCCCCGAAGAAGAGCCAAAAAAAATTCAGCTCGCTTTCTGTTTTGATTTTTTTATTAATGTTGTAACCTTCGCGCTGTGCGGCAAACCTTAAGCAAAGAGCTCTTCTGTGTTGATGTTCAATCGCGATGCCCTATCAGCTGGTAGCTCAATCGAAATTGGCGTCAAAGGAACGAACTGCGGGTTTTAGTAAAAGGGCGTCGCATCAAAAGGAGCAAAGAAAGCGCCATCAAATACTAAAAAATAGCGACAGGAACCACTGCTCGCTTCAGGATGACAGTATCGTCTAGAAGTAAATCACCAACAGTAGTTGTATAATGTACACGAATATAAGTGAAATCTCATACAACTTAGAAAGAATAAACCCCACGAAAGCTAGTTAAAAATCTTTCTTTTTTTCAGCGAACTGTGAGCGCGGGAGGAGAACACAGACACGAAGCAAAGAGGAGGCACACAGCACGAGCGCTTTATTTTTTTTTATGTGCGTATGTGAGAAAATGAAACAACAAAGCAAGAAAAAAAAGCCCTGTCGTTGAGTGTGAGGCCACACTTAACGATCGGTAAGAAAATGAATGTTACTATAGAACTATAAACCTTTAGAATGATTGCTTCAGTAATGTACATTAGCTAAAGAATACAGCGATAAGAGAGAAAAAATTAAACAAACTAATCGCAGCCGTTATTCACAGCGTAATAATTACCTTTCCTTTGCCCGTCGTCGGTAAAGGAGGCGTAGAGGCAATACTTACTTGCACAGCAAGTCACAATACGAAAAATTCGATGGTTTTACGGAGCTCTTTGAAAGATATACGAACATACATACCAAAAATTTAAAAAAGTGGACAAAGAGAAATAAAAATAGCGTACACCGGGCGACCATATAATTCCCCAGTCGTAAATAACGTGAAAAGCGGCCACAGAACATTAAAGACGAGAGTAGGTTTTCCAGAGTCGTCTTATAGGAGCTCGGCATTGACGATAGATTCATGTCGCAACTGTAGCCTTATTTACGCTTCACTGCAGTTCGGATCCAGACGCCTGCGTACGCAATGCCGTAGTCACACAAAACAAGGCAGCGACTTGGGCATTCGTTCTTTGTTTTTAGAACCTGAATTGCTTTGCTCTGCTGTGCTGTACGAAAACAAAAATTGGCAGATCCCGCGTACTTCGGGAGCGGTCGTTATGTGAAGCATGTGGAAGGAAGGTGACTATGTCGTTATTAGCAAAAGGTTACGAAATGACGCTAGATATATGTACATGTTGCACGCACAGACATGTGTTAAACGGTACCATATGTTTTTATAACCAGTTGTTTACACTTTTGTTTTGGGACGTTAAACCGCACATATCAATCAAAATCAGTTGTTTACACTTGCCAAACGATGCCACGGCAGCAACATGATTGTTAGTATCAGCAGAAACGGTAAGCTGATATGTAGAGCGAGTGCTCGCGATGATAGTAGCCCTGGACACTGCGACATAAATAAGCCTCAGTGGAAGGCGCGTATACCTACAATTGACGCTAGACCGACCTGACAGCTGTATCATAGGAGGTCTGCCACTTGTGTTCGCCGTGCAGTCATGCCATACCATACCAGTTTCGCAACATGCCATGTGAACGAAACCCCCGAAAGAGCAGCAAGACTATGAAATCTAAATTACGACATTCATAGCATACATGTCATTATTTTCATGTTATGACTACTCAATTTGTCTCGTCGTACAGTCATGTTATGCCATACCAATATTGGTAGCGATACCATTATCGAAACGGCCAGGAGAGCTATGTTATGACCGTCATCAATATTGAAGTCTTTCGGTGTTTGTGAACTGGAGGAAAATGTTTCGACGCATTCCAAGCAAGAATGTGCCGTCAAGACGGGTTGGTTTTCTTTTAGCAAAACGTGAACCAGGGGTTTCAGGACCAGGTCGGCGCTAAGAAAATGCACGAGCAAGGAAAGGCCATTGTGAATTCGACTCCACATCAGATCCGAACAAGGAGGCAACTAGGCCATTTTCGTGGTCACCGTAGATTTCGAGAGAACGGAACCAGCGTGGTATTTGAGGTTTGGGCTGAAAGCTAAAACCCAAACCGATTGTTGCACCTTGCGAGGAAAATCCACGTCCCGGAAATTTCCAGTTAAGCCGTAACTTCTGGCAAGTGACGAGGGATTGAATGTGTGGTTGAAGGAAAGGAAAAAAAGGCACTATCTTTTGCAGCCCTTGCGGGAGCACGTCTTGGCGCTTTGACAATGAGGGATCAATCGGGCACTCCTCCTTCCCCCCCTCTCCAGGGCATCGGCTAAATGGAGTGGCAGGTTTGACGATAAGCTGTCAGGCCACTACATTGTTTTACCCGAGCGCAGTGAGGCGAGTTTGGCAAGTGTACCGGGAGCCGGTCTTTCGAACCTCACCCTACTTACCGGAAGAGTGCGCAAAATCTTGGTGACATGTGCAAAACGTTGGTGCAGTGCGTTTGTGACCATATTTGGGCATCGTGTAGACCGTGCTTTCTCCACATGCATTGTGTGGTGTCTTTTCTCGCCTTTCTGGGTGGAGCGCCTAGACCATCGAGCGCCGTATTGACTGATGCAGTAGACAATGCGCCCAAGGTTAGCAACGCGGCGCTATATAAGCGGAAGACATTTGTATATTTTCAGTTATAGAGTTCTTGAGTTTTACTTGATCGCTTTGTCACCCCATTTCAAATTCTCAGTTACTAACCATGTAAATAAATTGTCGTTCTTACGAGCACCTCATCTGACTTGTTGAACGATGGGTTCTAGGACGGGGGCCCGCTGCCAGAATGAGACCGGCGGGACCCGGAGTCGCAACAGCTAAAAGTCGTAGGCGCCTTAACTGGCAGTGCACTTAACGTGCACTGCCAGTGTTTACGATAAACACGGCAAGTTGCACGTTAAGCTTTTTTTATTTGATGTGTTCTTTGTGAAAATAAAGATGATATTTCGGAGATGGCCGCGGGACGAACAAGGCACTGAAATTTCTTTCACATCACTTTTCCCCTTTTTTTGCGCTTCTTTTTAGGCTTTATGAAATTTTTCGTCAGGCTGTGGGCTAGACACAACGATAAAAAAGAAAAAATGTCTTCCCTGCAATAAACGCGGAGGTGCGTAATTATGCCAGTAAAGTCGACGTCGGTGGAGTTTGTGTGCGTGGCAGCCCGTTGATTTTGCGCCGGCCTCTTTGTTTTCGCCCCTCTTTTGTCCGACCCGCACTGGTTCCTATGAATATCTCAAAGGCCATGATTTCATTAGGACGAAAGCAGCGAATACCACCAGAAAGTGCATGGGAGGACGTCTCCAGTGTGATTTACGCACACTAGTAGCTACGGAGAACAGACACCAAGATCGCGTTAGGGCGAAAGGTGGGAAAGTTAGCCGAAGAAATGCGTGAGAAAAGGTCTGCGGGAAGCTTCACGCGTCGACACAGCCGCCAAGGACGGCAGGGAAAGCTAGCCAAATGCGAGGGAAGATGTCTTCGGGATAAGTTCCGGGACAGATTTTTTTTATTGCTGTAGCCACAAATATTTACGGTGAAATATTTCTGTGCGTCATTGAATTGTACATATACTGCTCCTTGTGTACTGCACAATTTTACCCCTTACTTGCTATTGTCATAAGTGTCATTCAAATGTGTTTTTCTATTTGAGTACTCAAATCACTTGGCCAACATCGTTCGAATGGCTTTGTCAGCTTCTGAATGCACAAGCACGCGCATCTAGTGAGGTGCACCTTGTTACCTTGTGCAGGTGCGTGTAGACATTTTAACGAGTTTTGCTACAATACAGGGAATATTGCCGAGAGCGAGACAATATTGCGAATAGTGAGCATCTCAAGCAAAGCATAACAGGAACTTTAATGCGCAGAAGCATGTTGTAACTGTACAGGAACATGAAAAGCAAGATTAGATTACAGTCTTAATAAGGGTCTGTTGACCGCAAATGCATCGTCCGTTGTCATAAGAAGCAACACCGCATAACTGTCACTAACCTTCAAGGCATTCATTGAACGAATTATTGAGCACAATTGTTCTCTTCTATGATGACTTTTCAGCATAGTTTTGACGGACGCTGCAAATTCGGAGTACATATACGCGCGCTCGTTCCGTGGTTTCTAGATCAGACAGCTCGTTACAACCACCACTGGAGAAAAATCGCGTAGCTAACAATGCTGCACAAAGAATGGATGTTGTCGAACACCTGCAGTACGCCACGGTTAGGTGCGAGGCCCATGAAAACGCGCACACCGCCGCTGGACCACCTGAATGGTGCCGCATCGCACTACATCAATAATAACAAAACGCCGCCATTGTGCCCAGTGAATATGGCTGCTGTGACGTAACTTCCGCCACACTTTTTACGCCCTGCATTGGCTGGGCATGCCCTCTCCTACCTTTCCTTCATCCGTGGAGTCGTTTGTGACAGTATTCATTAAGCATATCGAAAGAGAAGTCAATATTGAAGTCACCAACAACTAAGATATTGTTTTAGTGAACGCAAACAAAAAAAATCTCATAAGCACGGGCTCAAATTCCTTCAGGAAAGCTTAAATTCCATTAAAGAAATGGGTGAGCGGTATACAACACAAATAATTGACACCCTTTAACTTTTGATAACCAGCGTTTCTATAGTTGCGTTGGTAACAGATGCATCAATCAAGACACTGCACACAGTATTGTTCCGCACAAACAAGGCAATTCCACCTCATCGCGAGTGTGAATTGCTTGGTTACTACAACAGCCCATAACCCTGCCCACTCATCGTTTCACCAGCCTTCAACCTTGTTTCCCTCAAAGCAATAAAGTCGAAAGCAGAATATATATGTGTGCTATAATTTGGGTGCTGCACAGATGCTATATTGATGAACAGCTTTCAAATTCCGCCGTATACTTTACACATTGCAGTGGAATATTGAGAACTGATTACGTGTCTTTTTTGAGATATGAAGGATTAAGGACATGTGTAATAGACAGAGTGAATCATTATTGGTAGATTTCCTGTCACTTGTCTCGTTAATAGGGAAGCAATCGCCAGGCGGATTCCAAGGGTGGACGTATCGGCCTCCGAAACGCACCACGAAAACACGAACAATTTAGAGTTGATCCTTTTGGTATCAGAGCGAACGCCGGATGTTGTCCAAAGAACGAGGCGGACCCGCGAGTGGATAACAAAACAAAAATATATTCTCAGATAAGGCAGAACAAGCAACACATAAACATGCACATTAGGCAGTTATCAAACACAGTTAACTCACAAGGTACTACAATACTTGCAAAACTGCGGGCACGAACAGCACTCGCACTACAATGAAGTCTCATGCAATAACTAACCAAGGCACTTATACACTAAAATGTTCGTCAAACGTATTCAGTTCAAATTTCTTGCAACAAAACTTAAATGCTTGTCTTACAGAAAAAACTCACACATCGGAAGGGGAACAACGCGCGCGCCCTCTCTCGTGCGTGCAGCAACTTTGCTCATTTCAAGATGGCTTCCTCCGGAGATGGCACGCTTTCCGCGAGTGCTGCCGCTTCGCCGTCACTTGCCCAGCGCAAGCCGCGAAAACACAGTTTCAACGGTGAAAAATAAAAACGCCGCCACCACACGCGTCAAAAGCGCAAACAACACACAGTGAATTCTTGCAATGGATCTGGAACGGAACCTTGCTGGCTTTTGAGCGGCTACTATCAAGTCAGAGCTTGCTGCTTTGTCAAAAAAAAAAAAAATAGACGGTTACTACATTGAAAGTGGATTTCTAAGTACTTCATGAAAATATAATTTATACGTTATTGTTTTGCTTTGTGTACGTTTTGCTTCGCTGGTCGTCGCGCAAGCTCTGGAATAATCTCGAGTGTTCGCATCTAGCGGGTAATCTTAACAGTGCGATCTGTAATAGTCGCGAACCTTTTTCGAACAATGAGGAGCAGTTTGCGCTGAGCATTCCTGGCTGGATTTGTGGGTGAAAACCGAATGAAACAAAATTGAAGATAAGAAACGTGCGGGGCGATATTTCATGAGGGAGTCTGAGTGAGCTCCTCAGTTCTTGCCGCCTTATGGTCATGACTGCTTTCGAAGTTTCTATACACTACAAACCTCACATGGAAATGTTGATTAGGGACACTCTTATTAGAATGTTGTGGGGTGGGGGCCTAGTAGAGCCCCGTACGCGGGACAGCTCACGGGCACCCGAATATGAATTGTAGCACTGAGCAGCTCCTTGTCTCCTGCCCACGTTTCATTTAATTAAAAATGATGATGAGAAACCGGGCGGAGAAACATCCTGCACATCTTGCAAGGCGAGGTCCGCCTGTAACCCACATCCTCCTCCAATAAAAGAGAACTCTGTATGTGAAGCAAGGTTCAATGTTTTCCTCAATTCATAGTCTTCGAAAACAATTGGAGCCTGACAGACATAGTACCTTTATTCAAAATATGCTTTATATGCGTTAAATGCTACGTTTCTTTTCAGGGATATTTTCGCGGGCATCCTTGAACCCTCGAAAAAACAAACTGTATCACTCATTTATTTATTCCTTTATTTATTGTACAGACCCACCGCAGGAGAGAGAGATAAACACAGGCTGGTGTTCAGCCACTTGGAACCGAATAGTTCTTGTGCTACTAAGCACAGATACTGTAGTATAGGGGAGACCCGGTCAAGTTTGCCCGGCGACGCCAGCGCTTGCCTTTCCCCTATACCAGAAAAAGCGCACAACACTAGAGTCTTCCGACCCTTCCGCTCCCTTTGGCTTCCACGCATTTGAGAAGCACGCGCTGCACGTGAAACGTCCCTCGTTCCGTGATGTCACCCCAACAGAAAAGGGGGTGACGTTGCTGTGTCGTCAACTGTCACAATAACCATGCAAACACGAAGAGGTCGACTCCACCAGTGAAATTCTACCGATTCCCAAACCGGTGGTACGAAACAAGCAGACGACAGAAAAGGATAAAAGCAGTGCGCCGAAAAAAGTATGTACACAATTTCTTTCATAAAAATTAGCAGGCGCACAATGCATTCAAAATTACGGGTGTTAATTCCTGCGTCACCGTTCCTCTAATCTATCTAGTTACTGGGAAATGCACGTCCCCATCTTAAAAGTATGAATTTTCAACGCCCGTCTTTAGAGCACTGTGAAAAAATAGCGAAGAAATATTTTATGCTGCTACTATTATTCGATATTGTTGGGGACGTAGTAGTTGAAGCTGTGTGCACATGTGGTATTGGTAATGTGTTGTTATATATTTTCAAATCTACGCAGCGCCGACGGAAGTGTGTGGTTGCCAAAAGCTTGGACAACTATGAAAAAAAGAAAAAAAAATGCATTAGCCGTTGTTGCACGTCCGTTGGCAGATACAATGAACTAGTTGTTACTGAGTGTGCAGGGGTAGCCCGAACAACACGGTGCATTTTTGATACGTGACCAAGATTAAATGCCTTTATAGCAATGCGCTCTTCCACTGCAGATTAGACACACACACAAAAGTTTCTCTGAAAGCTGGGCGCTCATTATGATGGTACGCACGCTGTTCGTGAACTCAAGGTACCCGCGATGAGAACGGTGATAATGCAAGGAAAGACACGCGAGATAGATGCCAATTATTGTTGTGGGTCAGAAAGAAGCCCCAAATAGACCATTTATTTTTTAAGTGCTGTGTATATACCGCACGATAACTTGGGTGGGTGCTAGTAAATTAGGGTATCCCAACTAATAGCAGTCACAGCGCAAGAACCGCTTAACCTAAAGCACGAGAAGCGGCCTTACCCATGCTGATTGATTGATTTGTGGGGTTTAGCGTCCCAAAACCACCATATGATTATGAGAGACGCAGGAGACGCCGTATTTGAGGGCTCCGAAAATTTCGACCACCTGGGGTTCTTTAACGTGCAACCAAATCTGGGCACACGGGCCTACAACATTTCCGCCTCCATCGGAATTGCAGCCGCCGCAGCCGGGATTTGAACCCGCGACCTGCGGGTCAGCAGCCGAGTACCTTAGCCACTAGACAACCGCGAGGGGCGGCCTTACCCATGCATCCCGTAACAAACATAGTGCATAGTACACAGAGTAAACCAAATAAAACAGGTATATAATTATGAACGTACAGAAAGTTTTATTCACCTCTAACGTCGTAAACAGCGTCGTCTTTTACTTGCGAAACGCACTTCGCTCTGACGAGGACGGCGTCGTTTGCTAGAACTTGCTTTGCTGACCTTTTACCAAATTGCTGCCACGAAAAAAAAATCCTCAATTGCGGCATCCTATTAAATGCGGACAGAGTGCATACATCATAACCGCGCGTGACGCGAGACTCCCCAAAACACGCGCAGAACGCGTGCAGCGTGCGAGCAAAGCAACGCGTTTTCAAGCAGGTTGAATGGGCCAGCGGAGAGGCCAACACTCGAGTAACCAGTTTTCTCACCACATTGACTGACAGCGCCACGCTCCGCAGCGCCTCCCTCGGCGTGGGTCTCCTCTATAGACCTTTTCGATTGCTGTCACCATAGATATACCAACAGCACGTGTTGCTTCCCAAGAAACATCCTGTTACTTCAATTATCACTCTCTAACGCTGAAGCAGAAAACTTGCTTTATTTAGTTGTACCAAAGTAAGAAAAACTCGTTTTATGCTTTCCGGTAATAGAAATACGCTTGAAGTTAACGACTAACTCCCATAATGTTGTGTGCAGCTTAGAAGAAAATGTACTTGAAATATCTGGCCAGACAAAGGGGAGAAAAATGTTCAAAATGAGCGGGCTACTCGCTAAAGCATTCGTTCCTCCCAATATACGCTGGCGCACAAAACCGGAAGCCATTCAGCACCTCTATATATAAACAGCGAAATGGGCTATATACGCAACTATGTGCGATAGCTCTCATTGGAGCTGCATTAAGGCTCCGATCGGTAAGGAAACCAGTGTTAGTTGGCTCTTTAGGGCATTAGGTTTTTTTTAATACGAGTACATGTAGTAGCACGTGGAACGACCTCTGCTGAACATGCGCACTATTTCGATACGGTTGGTATTTACGTTTCTCACGCCTAATGAGAACAGGTGCAGTCATCGTCAGTCGCAGGTGCGGCAGCGTATACACTCATTGAAAGACTGAAACTCTGCCTCCATAGTGACATAAGCCGCGTGCGTTGACAGCACTGACAGGCATGCTTAGCAGCTGTAAAACGAGAAACCGAGGAGCAGTTGGTGCACCGACTTGTCTTGGGATTTAGATTATTTTTTTTTCTCTCGCGTCAAGAGGGGACCGATGATCACACGCTACAGAACTGTCGCCGTTTCCGGCAGGTTCGCCGAAGTCGTGCACACGGTGGACGAAGCGACCCTCCCAAAGAAGAGAAACTGAAAAGTGACGCGATAAGATCGCGCCGCGTGCTGTCGAGGGGGAGGTTCCTGTCAGCGCATGCGCGGGTGGCAGTTGATTCAGATCGCACAGCCCTCACCTCGACGGGGGAACCACACTCTTTCCAGATCATTTCTCTTTCTTCCCTCATCAGTGGTGGGAGGGGAGAGAATGGAGGTGGAGGAGCGAGATCGAGCGAGCGATAGGGACCCTGTTCGCCAGCCGATATGACCGATAAAAGAAAAGGAATACGGTCCCCAATGAAAAAAAATACATATATGTACGCAAAGTCAATCGAGGAATGACGCAACAAGCGAAAGCAAAGGAAGTGGGCGAAATGAGCAGGCCAAAGGTACACCCGCCCCGTCGTCTGCATGGCGCTATCGCATCTGTACATCTACGCTGTCGGGAGAAGCCCGCCATCTCGGGAACTATCTCGCCGGAGCGGCCGAGCCAGCGGCACGCCATCACACGGCGCAGCTGAGACAGCGAGCGAAGGTTTGGAAACACAGCGATAAGCACATGCCAAACGAAACGCACTGAAAAAGAAGAGGCGCGATCGATAAAGGAACCAGGGTAAGGCCTTATCGCTCTCCCAGGCCAGCGCCGAGATTGGAATCGCCGCCGTTCTTTCTGCTACTCTCTGATTCTCTGCCCCTATTCCTCTTGCTTTGTTTCATTGATTTTGCCGCGTCAACTCTCGCCGCGGCTCGCGATCGTTACACGAGAGCCTCTGTTGGAAGCGAATGTTGCCATTTGAACTCGTTTGATGTCGATTACAATCTATTGTCGTTGTCGTTTTTTTTTTTCGTTTATCATTCGTCGTCGTTTCGATAGCGCGGCAGCATGAGCTATTCCCTCCGCAAGAAGGTGGCGCATAAAAAAAATGCGCCTGCTCGTGTCTGTGACCGCGGACTTTTCGGTGGAAGCCAAGGGCATGTCGCACGACTTGTGGTACAAGCTCAGCGAGTTGAGAGGGAAGCCGCGCATATTTCGTATACGAACATTTCAATACCATCTTCATCTTGGCTCCTCCGTTTCCGACACCTGTCACGCTTTGAATGGTATTCCAGTATAGGTGTTTTTCGTAATACATTTTGTCCAAATTGTCTCATGTTCCAAACTGTTCATAACGACGTTTGCCAGTCGCGACAGTACACGGTGAATGCACTTTGCTTTAAGCTTCTGCAACGTCTTCTGACAAAGTTCCTCAAATGCGTTTCTTAATGTTTTCGTGTCTTAGTCTTGCGCTATTTGCTTTTATTATATTTGTGACTTTAACTAACTGCCAGTAGTATCGTTTACAGAAATAACCTATCTCCTTCCGTAACCCAGTAAATTCAAGGTTCCCTCAAGGCACGGTCGTATAGTTTGCTTTTTCTGATACACATTCACAACTTGCCGAATATTCGTTCTTCTAACATGCAAAACTTCGCAAATGATTCACTCATTTAGAGCCAGATTAACTACGTATCAGATGCTCACCTGCTTTAGTCTGGTCCGTATATAAATCGAAATCGGGTGTAACAAATAGCAGATCTTCGTAAACAACACATCGCAACAGTGCTAGCGAACGCCAAGGTACTCAAGTCGTGACTAAGAAATTTCATATCTATGCAAGTGCAATCAAATGCTTAGCTGTCATTTCTCTTGAGATCACTAAATGCGAAGGATTTCTAAGCAAATCAAAGGTACTTTCACTGTTTTTATCTAGCCATCTAGCCACCTACCATAAAATGCGGAGCAGGTGCCCCCCCACCCCCCCTTGTAGTGAACGATCATCTGACCAGATTAGAGAGGGGGTTGGTTGCTTGGTCCCGGACCGGTCATTGGCGCTTATTTCAGATCTCCCGAAAGGGGAGGACGTGCATTGCTTGGGGGGGGGGGGGGGTGCTTGCTCGACATTTTACGGCACGTCAACTGAATACCTGCAAAAAATTGCATAGGAAGGTATTGTCGTATAATGAACACCATTTATTGTTTATGACATACCTCGATTCCCTGTGGCATACGTCGCAGACGTGACCTTTTCAACCTCTCACATGTGAAACATAACCGCCTCCTACCTCAGCCCGTGGTGAGTGCGTATGCACCACAGGTAATTCAGTGTATATTACGCAGAAATAGTGTGAACACACTCAAGAAATCTGAACATGATAACGTCAAGAAGCCCGTGTCGCAGGAAATGAGGTGTCGGCGTAGGAGGAGTTATCAATCAGTGAAAATTTTTGATGGAAGCAAAAAATAAAAATCATTGCTCAAACCGGAGTCGAACTCAGGCATTCCGTATTACACGTCAAAGATTCTACCACAGAGCGAGGCCAGTGCTTCGGGGAAAGACTGCATGAAAGCTTATCGTCAGGGAAATACCAACTTCATCTGCTGTTGTGACCATTCGCTTTTATACCAAAGTAATAAAGATTGCAAACGTATACCTTTGACATTGTTCGAATGCGCCTGCTACCGTGACTTACGACGAGCACATCTCACCGTATGGACCTTATGCAAAAGTGCTGCCATGCGCAGTGCGCACAAACTGGCAGGTCCACGTGTGTTTACGTAGACGTATACGTAAAGCATATCGACGTGAGGTGTGTATTGGCTGATAATAAGATTATCGACGTATTGCTGCGCCCCTTGCTACACACAGAGAAGAACTCAAAATGATGAAGGAAAAAAGTAGGTCGTAAACTTTGTCCCTTGTTATTTTTTTAAGCTGACGAAGTTTCCAACATGCATGTGCTCCAGCTACTGCTCCTGAAACACGTGTTTGCATTCTCTTTTCTAAGGAAGTAAGATGTGCAATAACGTTTGCATTCGTGTTCCCCAAAATTGCTGCATGCCTAAGCAAGGTAGTTTTTGCAAGGTTTTCGCTAGCAGCCGTTTTTCCAAGTGAAGGGGCCTCGTACGCTTTACGTTATGAAGCCACCTTCAAGCAAAGAACTTTATCGCACCTAATTGCGTGGGCGTGCCTACATTACGTTGAATGTGTTTTGTTTATAACGTTTGGTTAACGGCATGCACTGAATTATAAGCAAGTGCGTGTCTTCGGTTCATTCTGAGAAGGGAGCCAGGGGGCTATAGCATCTTTCCTGCATGCTGCTTCGTTCTTTTTTTTTTCTGCAATGAGACGAACTGCCGTTTAGAAGAGATGGCTTGGCATGTCTTTGCACGTTTTCCAACCAATCTATGTGCTTGGCACATTCAACTTATTGCGGGCACGTGTAATTAGCCGTGATAAAGCTCGTTGCGTGAAGGCGGCTTCTTATTAAAGCGTACGAGTCGCCTTCACTTGGTAAGCGGCTGCTACCGAAAGCATTGAAAAAAATTGCCTAGATTCGACGTGCAGCAATTTGTGGGAACACCAGTACAAATGCTATTGCACGTTTTATATGCATAAGCAGTAGCCGGAGCACAATCTGGAAATGTGGTCAGCTTGAAAAAAATAACGAGGGACAAGGCTTACAGCTTTCCTTTTTTTATTTAAGTTCAAGTTCCTCTTTGTGTGCAGCAGACGACGCAACAATACATCGGCATTGCGATTACCAGCCGACACGCGCCTCACGTCAGTACATCTTTAGTATACGTACTATAAACAGACGCGGACTTTGCGTACTGCACCACGCTGGGCCTCTAACATGGCGGTATGCACACGAGGGCCAACAGATGGCAGCAATTTAGCATAAGGTCTGTATATGACGTGCACTTCGTTGCAATTAAACGGGCTGCTCTGCTTTAACGTGAGCGCCTCCGTGATATGTTGGTCCATATGAGCAGCCTTTATAGATCTGTGTAGACGACACGCCTATAGTGAGCCCACGATACGGGCACAAATGCTCAATTAAAAAATTGACATCATTCTTTCTCGTAAGAATACATTCACGGCAAAAAAATTGACTCGTGTAGCTAATAGTTGATTGCTTCACATGAAACAGGTTCTCACAATGCGTGGAACCTGCTTTGACTTGCCTGAACGTGTAGCGTGGTCCCCCCGTACAAACGTGCCGCGCACCGCAGGTGTTGGCGCGGTGCCAAGTAGGTCACGCCATTGCTGCGCGTAGATGTCACCATGGTGTTATGGATGTCACGCTCTCCTCGCAGTGCACGCTGACGTCACTCTCCCTCGCCTACCGCGTGCTCTCCGTGGCACCCACAGCCAACACCACTTATACTACAGAAGGCCTTCCCCTGCCTTCCCTTCAACAGGCTGACGTCACCAGAGAGAGATCGGGGGTGGATTGAGAGGAGGTCAGGAGAGGCCGAGAGAGCCGACTAAAACGACGAAAGAGCGACATGGCTTGTCACAGCTTATGGCTGCGAACTAATGTGCAGCCAATCGCGTGCTGCAGCGCTTTTTTTATACAAGTTGACAAATACTTGTTACCGTAGTGCCTTTCTTCGATAAAGAGTTTTTTTTTCTTCCTACATGGCTTCAATACTACCATTGTGCATGATATATTTTAGAACAGGCACTGCATTTCAGCTTTTAAAACTTTGAAGTTTTGTTTGTAGCGGAAAGTTTGTTGTGCTCTGGCAACATTGTGCTAAAACCATGTTGTTTGCGTCGTTTGGTGGCAGGTGTAAGCAAACTAGCTGTCTCTGTCACGGCATGTACTAACAACCCAAGGACTATGCCTAGCTGTTGTGTGCCGAATCGCCATTCTAATTATGCCGGAAGACCCACCGTTCCCCCTAATGCCGCTGAAAGAGCAGGATGTACGCGCGCCGTGCCGCGTACGGACTTTGCGCCATCAAGTTCACAGGGGTAAGAAAATCTGCCTTTTTTCCCCCTTCAGTTTGTTCTCATAGTTGCATTGGCTGTCGCCTAATTATGAGACTGTTCAGTATTTCCACCGTTACCACAATTATCATGTTCTGTTCGTTTGCAGCTCTGCGAAAAGCACTTTTACCCAAGTGACTTCGTCACCTCGACGAGCTATATGGACACGGTCACTGGCAAAGCGATTGAAATTCCGCTTAAATTCAGGCGTCTAAGGCGTGGAACTGTTCCAAGCATTTTTCCTGGCTGCCCCACGTATCTTTCTCAACACAAAAGTGCGGCTTGCGAAGGCCCGGAAGAAAAATGAACTCGTATGGAGGCCAAAGCACTGCAAGATGCATTACAAGAGTCACTGATCACACATCAAGAGGAGGAGCAGAGCAACGCCATCTCTTCTTTCGAGGATCTCTTGTGTCACACGAACAAACTTTTGGTGGGAGACTTTTGGAGCAAGGTGATTGTGAAAGGCAGTGTGTGTTTCTTGAACTTTGTGCCCCAAGATGCGCTGGTTGTGCTTTGTGCTGTATAGTTGTATGTGCCGATTTCTGCCTCAAAGTATACTTTGGAGAGACGCAGATTGACAAGGTAGGCACCGTTGTGTTCGCCGTTTCAATTTCGGACATTAGACAACTGGGTTTTACACTTAACCGCGTAGAAGAAATTGTAAAATGCTCCCAAAATTATGAGGCAAGTGTTCAGCTTCTTTTGCACCGTATGTTGGCGCACTTAGAAGAACTGTCATCATCACAGTTTCCATATGACTGACAGGCAGAAGTGATGAAGTTTTTGAGACACCAAGTTGAGATTGTTTTGGCTAATGAAGCGAAGTATCCAGCCAAATTACTTGTGTTCGCCAGTATTATGTTCACAATATCACGACACGCTTACAAGTTCATGCGAAGTACATCACAGTTGACGCTTCCACATCCAAACACTATTAGGCGTGTTTGTGCCACATACAGAATTAGTACTTCAATGGAGCAACAAGATTATTTGTACTTGTCGTATGCAAA
This sequence comes from Rhipicephalus annulatus, assembly GCA_013436015.1. NCBI lineage: Eukaryota > Metazoa > Arthropoda > Arachnida > Ixodida > Ixodidae > Rhipicephalus > Rhipicephalus annulatus. The sequence continues at coordinate 45,526 of WOVY01004156.1, forward strand.
AAATGGCATTAGCACTGATGGACGATGAAAGGACTGTAACTCTCATGATAGACGAGATTCATTTAGAGTCCTACTTCGAATAGAAAGGTGCTTTTGTCACAGGTGCAGCCACAAACAGCAACATTGCTGCAAAGACAGCGTACGTGTTCATGATGCAGAGCCCATTGTCATCCAACAAAGATGTTGGGCACATTCTGCTTGTCGCAAAACTCGATGCATAAGACTTACACTGTGCTCTCAAACACATCATTATAGAGTTAGAAGGTGCTGGACTTCGGGTGATCGCAGCCATTTCTGACAATAATTCGATTGACCGCAAAGCAATGTGCATTCTTTCCGATTCCCCCGAATTTATTATTGCCTATGCAAACCCATATGATCCTTCCAGACCTTTGTTTTTTGTCTTGGACAGTGTTCACATTCTCAAGTGTATCCGTAATAACTGGCTTAATCAAAGCTATCCAGCGACTTACATGTTATTCCCCGACATAACTAAACTTTCCAGGGATGGGCAAGTGTTCACAACATCATTTGGCTCTTTGAGGAAGGCGCACGAAGAGGAAAGCAATGAGATCTTGCGGTTGACCCCCATGTTATCTGTAAAAGCACTAAATCCGTCCAACTTGGAGCGCCAGGACTGACAGCTCGTCCTGAAGATCTTCAACCTTTCAAATATTACAGCGCTCACTAGTTCAAAGTGAGCTCAATCAACTTCAACATGTCAAAGGCACAGCTGAATTTATCCGCATCATCATGACATGGTGGAATATTGTAAATGTCAAAACTCCTCACAAGGGACAGCGCCTGCGCGACCGCTTTCAAGAGCCAGTGAGAAGTCTGTCTTCCCTCACATCGATTTCCTCAGTAGTGTTACGATCGGCCCTGGGGAGCCAAGCAGGAAGTGTTTGGGGGAGAACCGGTTCGTGACCCGCGGTGGCGGCCACCCCCACCTCCCCATTCGGGTTCCTCCTCGCCGGGAGAGCTACGGGGTCTGCTGTGCGTTCGTGACCATATTTGGTAACATTTTGGGGCGCCGGGACCATATATGGTGTTGGGTTGTGCCACTCCTTGTGTTGTGAGAGGTGTTTTCCCCTCCCTCGTGGCCGAGGTGCCGGCGACACCGTATTGGCTGACGATGCGGACAAGACGCCCAGTGTCAACAACGTGGCGCTATAAAATGCCGAAGACGTTTTGTATCGCACGCACTCTTCTCTCTTTGGGTCAGTTGACCACTTCTCCACATGTAAATAAATCTCTGTTGTTCGTTCGGGCGCTTCTCGCTGAATTGTTGGACGATGGATCCTGCGACGGGGCCAGCTACCGAAAACGAGACCGGCAGGACCCGGAGTCCCAACAACTGGTGGCAGCGGTGGGATGCTGATAACCCCGAAAGCGACCACTGGACGGAGTGAGCCCGAAGTTCAACAACGGGACGACAGGAGAAGGAGGACACGAGCTCATCGACTTCCAGAGGGAATTGAACGGCACTTCTGAGAGGCACGACGCCGGAGACATGACTGCGAACTGGGTGGGTGCCGGCTTTCTCTGTTAAATTTTACCAGGCATTTACTCTATGTGTTAAGTAAAAGCTGGTAGAGAGGGGCTGTCTTGGTCATTGGGTTAACAGGTAACTTGCGTCAGGCAGAAATTGTGTGATAGCTTGGTTAAGCTCTTTCTGTCAGTGGCGTCAAGGTTAACAGTGACAGGGCAGGATTCCGTGTAAGAGCTTTTGAAGCTTTATTTGTAGACTAAGTTAACGGAAAACTTGAGGCAAGGCAGGTATCTAGAGCTGTCGTTGCCGTCAAGGTTAATTAGTTGCAGGACAGGAATCTTTGTGGAACAGAGACAGCGGTACTGGAGGCAGTCATGAATCTGAAATCCCTGCGAAAGTCCATGTTGTTGCTTCTTGCAAGGGAGTTGAATCTGGAGGTGTCGGACTCTCAAAGAAAGCCAGAGCTGATAGAGGCGATTCTCGCATTGGGGGCGGAGGATGACGAGCTGTCAGAATGTGTCGAGGAGATTCAGGAGAGGCAAGCGGCAGAGGCCGAAAGAAAGGCGGCCGCGGCCGAGGCCGAAAGAAAGGCGGCTGAGGCCGAAAGGAAAGCGGCAGAAGCCGAGGCAGATAAGATGCGAAAGCACGAGCTTGAAATGAAGCGCCTCGAGCTAGAGATTAGCCATAATAGTAGAACAGGAGGCAGCGAGGCATCCGGTACAGCAGAGCGGGTCAGGTTCAAAATGACGGACCTAATGAGATCGTACAAGCTAGGGGAGGACATTGGGCTGTTCCTCGTCAACTTTGAGAGAACTTGTGAAAGGCAAGGTTTCAGCCAGGATACATGGTCTCAACGCTTGTTGTCCCTACTTCCGGGGGAGGCCTCAGAAGTAATCGCGCGCCTCACGAAAGAGGAGGCTGACGAGTACAGTGAGGTAAAGTCGAGCCTTCTCAAGAAATATAGGTTGTCAGCGGAAGGTTTCAGACAAAAATTTCGCAACGCCGTAAAAGAGAACAATGATTCGTACCCGGAGTTTGCTTACAAGTTAATGGCCAACATGGGGGAGTGGCTCAAAGAGGCAAAGGCGTATGGGAATCATGACAAGGTGCTCGAGTGTATCGGTCTGGAACAATTCTATCAAAGGTTACCAGAAAAGGTGAGGTTCTGGGTTCAGGATAGACCAGACGTGAACACCGTAACAAAAGCCGCAGAGCTCGCTGAAGAATTCGTTACGCGCCGCGCCCTCGGGGCAAACAGCGAGTCTAAAAGGGAAAAATTCCTACGGCCGAATAAGGCGCCGTTTAGAAAACAACCGACAAGTCTCGCACAAAAGGGTGAGGAAAACAATTCATCTAACCATGGGGCGTCGGCAGAGGCAAGCAAAAGGAAATTTGAGGCGAGAAAACCGGCTGCTTGTTTCAATTGCCACGAAACAGGGCACTTCGCGAAAGACTGCCCGAAAGAAAAGGTGGCCTTTTTATCTATAAATGAAGCCGACGAGAACATGAAGTTGTTAGAGCCCTATATGTACGACCTTATCGTGAACGGCAAGCAGTGTCGGGTTCTTAGAGACTCCGCAGCCACTATGGACGTAGTTCATCCGTCTTTTGTTCAGTCCGGACAGTATTCAGGAGACTGTGCCTGGATTAGACAAGCCGTAGAAGCAAACAGTCAGTGCCTTCGCGTAGCTAAAGTTGTCCTTAAAGGCGCATTTGGAACATTGGAAACAGAAGCCGCGGTATCGCCATATCTACCCCCTCAGTATCCTTACTTATTTTCAAATAAGTCAGATCAAATGCTGAAGGAGAAAGGTCTAACGTTGGGAGAAGGCATAGTGCAGGCACTGACTAGATCAAAGGCACGTGCGCTGGCTGCGAGAGCAACATTCACTGAGGCAAACAAGCCTCAAATCGACAACGGGCCTGGTTGCGAGTTGGACACCACGGAAACAAATCGACTTGTGCGAGAACAGGCTGCAGAAGCCGTAGTCGCGGAGGCAACCATTCCTAAAGGCGACGTTGAACCTCCTCCCGAATTGGAAGGGGTCAATTACGCCTCGTTGACCGAGCAAATAGAGAATGCCATTGCTCCCAAGCCGATTCCTGGTAGTACAGAGGATAGCACAGAGGGTGACACATTCCAGGTACTAGGAACTACAAAAGAGTTGTGTGTCATGCCAACTTCGGATAATTTCAGTCGGCTGCTGCAGGTGAGCCCCGCTTCATTAATAACCGAACAAAAGGGTGACCCAACGCTTAAGCAATTCCAGGACAGTTCGAAAGAGGGAATCGCCAAACGAAATGTGAGATTCCAAGAGAGGAGCGGCATACTCTATCGAAAATATCTAGATAGGCGAGGAGTAGAATTTGACCAGGTAGTCGTACCTCAGGCGTATCGTCAGGATTTGCTTAGTTTGGTGCATGGAGAATCATGGTCAGGCCACTTAGGCGTAAAGAAGACAAAAAATCGTCTCTTACAGGAATACTACTGGCCTGGATGCTTTAAAGATGTAGAGAGGTTTGTAAAATCTTGCGATGTGTGTCAGCGAGTGGGTAAGCCGGCAGATAAGGCGAAATTTCCAATGAAGCTGGTACCCGTAATCATGGAACCCTTTCGTCGGTTGGTAATTGACACAGTAGGTCCTTTGCCCAAGACAACTTCAGGCTACCGTCACATCCTGACCTTAATCTGCCCAGCTACTAAATTTCCAGAGGCGGTCCCGCTAAAAGAGCTAAGTTCCGTCGAAGTAGTGAACGCACTTCTGTCCGTGTTTGCCCGGGTAGGCTTTCCTGCCGAGATACAATCAGACCAGGGCACCATTTTCACGAGTGCCTTAAAGACAACCTTTCTAGAGCGGTGGGGCGTGAAATTATTGCATAGTTCAGTCTACCATCCGCAGTCGAACTCGATAGAAAAGCTTCACTCCGTGATGAAGCGAGTGTTAAGAGCCTTATGTTTTGAACGGAAAACTGACTGGGAAATGTGCTTACCTGCAACGATGTTTGCACTAAGAACTGCACCACATGAGACAACAGGGTTTACGCCAGCGGAACTTGTTTACGGCCGCAGACTGCGGTCTCCTCTTCGTATGCTGAGAGAGTCGTGGGAAGGTCAGGGTGATGATCCTGTAGTAGTGGAATATGTCCTCACCTTATTGGATCGTCTAACAACAGCCCAAGAACTGACCGAGAGTGCGATGACCAAAGCACAGCAGAAGGCTAAGCTTTACTACGATCGGACCGCTAAAGCACGACACTTTGCTGTAGGAGACAGGGTCATGTTGTTGAGGCCCTCCCAAAAGAATAAGCTTGAAGTGCAATGGGTCGGCCCGGCCGAAATTACTCGAAAATTGTCTGACACCAACTATGTGGTAAAATTACCAGGAAGTCGTAAGGCACACCAGGTGTATCATAGCAACTTACTCAAACCCTACAAAGAGAGGGAAGCCATCGTGAACATGACTTTAAATGTTCCGGAAGAGGTTCCGGCAGAAATCCCTGAATTAGCTCCCGAATCGGACGAAGTCCCGATCGAGAAAAGAGTTGAGGATTTAGTATCAAAGTCACAACTAACAACGAAGCAGAAGCAGGAATTGCGTGGTCTTTTGACCGAGTTTCAGGACAGATTTGTAAGCGAGCCAGGCCGGACATCCGTCCTCACTCATGACATAGAGCTTACCTCGTCGGAACCGGTAAGATCTAAGACGTATCGGGTGTCACCTCGCCGGCTTGAGCTAATAAAAGCAGAGGTTAACAGGATGCTGGAATTGGGTGTGATAGAGCCGTGTGAAAGTGATTACACTTCCCCGTTAATTCTCGTGGAGGTACCCGGCAAAGATCCGCGTCCTTGCGTAGACTATCGTAAGTTAAACCTCATCACCAAGGATCAGACATACCCAATTCCCCACATTGAGGAACGCGTCGAGAGGGTAAGCAGCGCGCAATTTATCTCAACGCTAGACCTAGTGAGAGGTTACTGGCAGGTGCCGCTCACCGAGAGGGCGAGCCGGTATGCTGCATTTATTTCACCATTGGGGACATTCCGCCCTAAAGTGTTGAGTTTCGGCCTAAAGAACGCGCCTTACTGTTTTTCCAACTTAATGGATAAGGTTTTGCGTGGTCAAGAGGACTTCGCATTGCCTTACTTGGACGACGTCGCCGTGTTTTCCTCGTCCTGGCCAGAACACTTGACGCATTTGAGAGCAGTACTGACACGCCTACGCGAAGCAGGTTTAACGGTAAAGGCGCCCAAGTGTCAGCTAGCACAAGCAGAGGTACTCTATCTCGGGCATGTTATCGGTCGAGGGCATCGCCGTCCCTCTGAAATGAAAGTGGCAGCTATCCGAGACTTTCCCCAGCCCCGAACGAAAACCGATATTCGGGCTTTTCTTGGAATAGCTGGTTACTATCGTAAGTACATCCCTAGATATTCCGACATTGCCAGCACTCTTACTGACGCGTTGCGCAAGACCGAGCCCCAAATGGTCGACTGGGATGAGGAGAAAGAAAAGGCTTTCCGCGTTTTGAAAGCGGCCTTGTCGAGCCAACCTTTGCTTAGTTCACCGGACTACTCGAGGCCTTTCATAGTCCAATGCGACGCTAGTGATAGAGGCATGGGGGCGGTTCTCAGTCAAAGGGATGAGGGGGATCAAGAGCATCGCGTCCTATATGTTCGCCGGAAACTCACCCTTCGCGAGCAGGTTTACAGCGCTAGCGAAAAGGAATGTGCGTGCTTGGTTTGGGCAGTCCAGAAACTGGCTTGTTATATTGCCGGAAGCAAGTTCATTGTGGAAGTGGACCACTGTCCTCTCACCTGGCTACAAACCATGTCCTCTAAGAACGGCCGCCTGCTGCGTTGGAGCCTCGTTTTGCAACAATATACGTTTGAAATACGCTACAAAAAGGGGGTACTCCATGGCAACGCTGATGGCTTAAGTCGATGCCCCTGACGCGAGAGGATGTCTCGAGAACTCTGGCATTTTTTTTCCTGACCTAGACAAGAGCTAGTGATTGTTTTTTTTTACTCTTTTAGGTGTACTTGTTTGAAAACGTTGAAGACACGGCTATCCAGGGTTTCGGGTTCGGTGTGCTTCCAGTGTTGTTGTTTTGTGTCACCTTAAAGTGTGAGTAACATTTTGAATAAATTGTGTATTTCCTTTAATATCAGTTAAAGGGGAAAATTGCCTGGTGGAGTTTGGCGGAATCGTCCGGCGCTCACCGGCTGAGTAGTTGTGTTTTCATGTGCGTATGTGACGTCTGTTGAGCCCACAATGAAGCAGGTGTTGCCCTCTACTTCATCAAAGACGGTCGTCACCAAACCGACTGCCGGCGCTGATCTCTCCGGACAGTGGCTGCAAACCTCAGCCCATCGAGATCTTCACCCCCCCCCCCCCGCGCGAGAGACTGTTACGATCGGCCCTGGGGAGCCAAGCAGGAAGTGTTTGGGGGAGAACCGGTTCGTGACCCGCGGTGGCGGCCACCCCCACCTCCCCATTCGGGTTCCTCCTCGCCGGGAGAGCTACGGGGTATGCTGTGCGTTCGTGACCATATTTGGTAACATTTTGGGGCGCCGGGACCATATATGGTGTTGGGTTGTGCCACTCCTTGTGTTGTGAGAGGTGTTTTCCCCTCCCTCGTGGCCGAGGTGCCGGCGACACCGTATTGGCTGACGATGCGGACAAGACGCCCAGTGTCAACAACGTGGCGCTATAAAATGCCGAAGACGTTTTGTATCGCACGCACTCTTCTCTCTTTGGGTCAGTTAACCACTTCTCCACATGTAAATAAATCTCTGTTGTTCGTTCGGGCGCTTCTCGCTGAATTGTTGGACGATGGATCCTGCGACGGGGCCAGCTACCGAAAACGAGACCGGCAGGACCCGGAGTCCCAACAGTAGCGTGATTGACTGGCTAGAGTTTTGAGGAAGTCTAAAGCATGATGCAGGCCACCTGACTCGTGAAACACACAGTGCATTTTGCCACACTTGTCATGCCCTTGTAGAAGTAACCCGCTCCTACATTGAAGAGTTCAGCTTCTCGTACGTGTTGCTGGAGAAGTTTCAGACCGGCTGCCTAAGGACAGATTAGGGAAATATCGGCAATTGTCCGGAGCGCAGCATCACATGTCTATACGGCAGATATTCGAGTCAGAGCACAAGCTCAGATTGGAAAAAGTGCTCGAGCTCTCCGAACTCCCTCATCTAGATGTTTTAACCCCACGTGGCTCTCTTCATGACACACAGTATACGAAACGGTTCGGTGTTGCCACTGAAAAGGTGGTGTTGCCACAGCCGCTACCTCGTCCGTTCGCCCGCAACACCTGCCACGACCGCCGCTCGCTACACCTCGTCGGTTCACGCGTAATAAACCTGACGCTCGCCTAAAGAACGCATTGAAACTTGTCTGTACGTGTCACCTACAAGACCTACGCACAGCCATCGCTTCAAATGAATCTTCCAGCGCGCACTGCAGCCCCCCCCCCTCCCCCGGACCCGTGACTCCACCCATGCTCAACGCTGCTGCTTCGCATTTCATCAGGGTTCCCTTAAGAGAGATGGTCAAAGGTTTATTATTATTATTATTATTATTATTATTATTATTATTATTATTATTATTATTATTATTATACGCAAATACACAGAGGAAATCAGGAGAGAAGGCTGACAACTGCAACGGGGCCTTGGGGGTCACAACGCCTGCAAAGTGTGGTGGTTTGGGCTAGTTGGCATGACACGACGATATAGTTATAGCGCGAGAACAGAATGGTGACAAAGGGACAAGATAGCCCTCGTCTCCTTTTTGTCCCTTTGTCGTCGTTCAGTTTTCGCGCTATTACAATATCTTCGTGCCATGCCAACTATTTCTCCAGATTAACATGGCGTCTTCATATGTCACTAATGAAGCAAACGGCATTCTTAGTTTTCTTCATGGAAACTTGTTTAATAATTACACATATCTGGCTGCTTGCTGTTGTGATCGGCCCACTTGTCTTGGTCGGCCGCTTGGACGCATGAAAAGGTTTCGACTTTGCCGCGCTTCCGCAGGTATCCAGAAAGCGACGGGTCCGTCGGCTCGCCTCAAGCCCTTTGGGCTCGCACGGCCGACGGATTTCCCTGAAAGGGCTGTTTTAACACGATAGCGTTAGAGAGGTCGTGTCGCAGAACTTCCGCCGTTCCGCCGTCGGCACCGTTGGTTGTGAGCGAAAAAATCGAAAAAGAAGCAAATAAAATAAAAAAGGGTATACAATTTTTCGGTCCTCATTGAGAATCGAACCCGGGTCGTTCGCACGGCAAGCAAATTATTTTACCACAAAGCTATCATGTTACTTTTTTGTTCTTCATTGCATGAAATCATCACCAGTGTTGTTTCGAAAAAAACACTACAAAAATGCCATATAGAGGAAGGAGTCTACTCAACACATTCTGTTCGACAGGTCTCACGACGAAAAGGAGCCCATTCGGTGATTGACAGACGCATTTGGGAGGCCGTCAAACCACGTCGAAAATGGCCGGGATAGTTCAGCCATCGCCGCTGAAAAACACACAGGAACTTTCAAACAGCTTTGAAAATGGACAGTTATGTCCATCTAGCGGAAAACATGTCATGCCTTTTCAGAGGCGTTGATTAAGCAAACAGCAAACGCTTGTTAATGTGCTGCCATCTGTAAGGCATTGTGAGGCTCTTTATGGCCTCTCAGATCGCAAGCGCATGGCGTGTATTTTGGAGGTCAAGCAATTCTTGCTTTAGATGAAAAGTCTGTATGTACTGTTCGCGCGCGCGTGTGTGTGTGTCTGTGTGTCATCTGACAGACATCGTGAAAAACGTGTCTCGACTAAAGAAGAGTGCCGTTCTAGCAGAGGGAAGTGGCCACACTCACTGCATTATACAGCTACGTTGCGCTTGCGCGTGTGTGTGTGTGTGTGTGTAACAAAACATATTAATAAGTATCCACTTAGTGGTTAAAGGGCGCACTAGGGGCCGTATTTCGCTATCACGTTCAACTATTAAAGGCGAAGCTTAAAGGTCACCCAATTTTTGCTGTCTGGGCTGCCTAGAAAGAGCGGTCCCCTGTGCGTTGTTGGAGTCGTCAGAATGCACCTGACAAGGAACCGAGTGCCGGAGGGACCGAAGTACCTTTTGAGTGTTCTTTTCCTGCGCACTACGGACTGCCCGGCGGCAAGGCCTCCTCGATTAGTCATCCTTGAACCTTGCCAAACCGGAGGGATTGATTCCTCGCGTGAGTTCAAGGTCAACGCACCGTGCCAGCTGTGCCGTGTTTTTGTGTGTACTGCTTCCTCCCTGTAAGAAGATCAGTGCGTGCCTTTTCCCCTTTCCTGGAAGGGGTTGTGACTGCCTCTTCGTGAGCGCATTGAAAGATGATGGTTCGAGAGCGCAGTGATTCGCGAGCACAGTAAAGGACGACGATCCCATTGGAGAATCTCAGACTTCATTGTCTACCCTCGTAAGGCATCTTGGGAAGACGGAGGGTATAAAACGCGAGCGCAGAGACGCTCGGGTGTGCTTTTCTTTTTTGGTCGTGTATCACGCTACCTAATCATGTAAATAATGTAAATAAAAGTTTCAGTTTTAAGCTTCGTTTCCGGATTGATTGATTGATGTGTGGGGTTTAACATCCCAAGACCACTATATGATTATGAGAGACGCCGTAGTGGAGGGCTCCGGAAATTTCGACCACCTGGGGTTCTTTAACGTGCACCCAAATCTGAGCACATGGGCCTACAACTTTTCCGCCTCCATCGGAAATGCAGCAGCCGATGCCGGGATTAGATCCCGCGACCTGCGGGTCAGCAGCCGAGTACCTTAGCCACTAGACCACCGCGCCGGGGCGCTTCGTCTCCGGATCGTCTTCGCTCTGACCCTTGGATGGTACGGAGTCCCCCTGTCCCAACATTGCTTATAAGACAAAATTCGTACCTAACTTGAATGCGCATGCGCTGCTTGCAACCCTCACCAACGTAACACCATTGAAACTATAGAATCAGACTACTCATGCCCGTCGAGCGTGAGCACGATGTAATATTCAGGTGGGTACATTGCACATGCCTGAACGGTGAAAGCATGTTTGCCTACGCTAGGGTGCCCTCTGCTGCGAGCCATTAGATGACGCCGCGGCCAGCAGACCCAGCGAAGCAACGCTGGCAGCTTCAATTCCTCTGCCTCCTCAACGTTTTCGTTCACGGTAGTGGGAGGAATACTCAAAGCGCGAAGGAATATCGTTCGGCGGAGAGTGTCAGCACCTGTCTATAGGTATATTCTTACTTCGTAGCTGCAAGCAAACTAAAATCTCGGCCGGAACACTAGTGCAAATATTCACACGGACGGTTACAGATCAAGAAGGAACACAGCTCTGGCTTGTCGGTCCTTTTAAACTGTTGTGCTCATCTTGCTAGCCTTTCGGCGGCCCGTTCTATATAGCTCGTCTGTAGCTGCTTCCCAAAGTCTATCAAGTGTCACCTCGTACTGCTGTCATCAAACAGACCCGCCGACATTCTGACATCAACTATAAGTAACTGCTGACACCCCTATGCCTTTATTTTTCTTCTTCGAGACGATATAACATCGGAATGACCTTTCTCCTGACGTTGTGCACTAATCAAAGACAATAATTTTGAAGGAGCAGTGAGCATATGCACGTGAGCACATGACCGCCACATAAAACCTCATTCCTGGGACCATTGAGGTATTGCAAGTCGATCAGTCCTCAATCAATGAAGAAAGACTACGTCAAAACAAAAGTCACTACCGATGCTTATCTGAAGGAAGGCGGGGAAGCAGATTCCGTGAAATTGTAGTGAGCGTGAACACACTACGACATTACAAGAACGCTTGGGGTTCGAATGCTGACATGTTCTAAATTAGACCACTAGACCACCGCGGCCGGTATACGGTGATCTCGTTTTAAATGCGAAACATTTCTTAATGAACTTCGGCGAGGTTGAGGGTATCTATCTATCTATCTATCTATCTATCTATCTATCTATCTATCTATCTATCTATCTATCTATCTATCTATCTATCTATCTATCTATCTATCTATCTATCTATCTATCTATCTATCTATCTATCTATCTAGCTATCTATCTATCTATCTATCTATCTATCTATCTATCTATCTATCTATCTTTCTATCTATCTATCTATCTATCTAGCGGCTAACGACTATTAGATCTCCTGGCCATTTCGATAGTGGTATACCAGTACCAAAATTGTTATGGCATAACATGACTGCACGACGACCATAATTGACTAGTCATAACATGATAACCATGACATGTATGTCAATAATTTCATGACTTACACATTTCATGGTCTTGCTACTCTTGCGATGGTTTAGCTCACACGACATGCTCCAAAACTGGCACGTATAACATGACTGCATTGCGAACACAAGCGACATATCCTAACATGTAAATCATGACATCGTGTCATGTGACAACATGACCACATACCACACTCATGATGCGCGCGCGGCCGTTTCGCTAGCTTCGCATATCTTCCGCCTCCAATTCGCATAGTACTTTCGCCTCTAATTTGGTATCACGGAACATAAATGGATGACGATAGTAATTAAATGACACGTTCGAACATGATAATCAAGGCATGCGTGTCATGTAAAACATGGCTACATGCCACGCTCATGATGCGCTCACAGCCGTTTTGCTAGCTTCAAATATACCAAATTTGGTATTACGGGACGTGAATAGAGGACGAAGGCATGTGACTGGTGCAAACATGATAATTATAAGATGCGTGTCATGTTTTGATTGATTGATATGTGGAGGTTAACGTCCCAAAGCCACCATATGATTATGAGAGCGCCGTAGTGGGGTTCTTGTCCGTGCGGCCAAATGTGAGCGCACGGGCGTATACAGCATTTTTGCCTCGGATCTATTGAAAATGCAGCCACCGCAGCCAGGACTCTATCCCGCGACCGGCGGGTCTGCAGCCGAGTAGCTTAGCCACTAGACCAACGCGGCGGGGCGATGCGTGTCGTGTAACAACATGACTACATGCCACGTTCATGATCCGCTCGCCACCGTTTCGCTAGCTTCACATACCAAATTTGGTATTACGGGACGTGAATCGATGACGAAGGTATGTGACTGGTGCAAACGTGATGATCATGAGAGTCCTGTAACAACATGACTACATGACATGCTATGATGCGCTCATGGCCATTTCGCTAACTTCACAAACACAAAATTTGGTATTGCGTGACACGAACGGACGACGAAGGTAAATGGCACGTCCGAACATGTTAATCAAGGCATGCGTGTCATGTAAAACATGACTACATGCTACGCTAATAGTGCACTGTGAGCGTAGCCATGTACACTATGTATAGAGTATACACAGTATACTATGCATAGTGTACTACGGGAACCGATGATATGCGAAGCGCGATTGAGGAAGGTTAATATCTCACTTAAAAATCAGCACAACGTTACGACGTGCTCGTAAATTATACCGTACGTGACTTCCATGCCATGGTTATTATGTTTGGACGTGTCATTTACTTTCGTCATCTATTCACGTCCCGTGATACCAAATTTGGTAAATGTGAAGTTAGCGAAACGGCCGCGAGCGCATCATGAGCGTGGCTTGTAGTCATGTTCTTACATGAAACGGAACTCATGATTGTCATGTTTTTACCCGTTGTATACTTTCGTCATGCATGCCCATCACGTAAAACCAAATTTAATATATATGAAGCTAGCAAAACGGCCGCGAGCGCATCATGAGCGTGACGTTTAGTCATTATCATATGACATCATGTCATGATTTTCACGTTAGGGCCTGTCACTTATGTTCGACATATATCATCTCATACAATACTACTTTTGAAATATGTCATGTCAACGAAACCGCCGCAAGAGCAGCTAGAGCATGAAATGTAAGTCATGACATTCATGACGTACTTGTCATGATTTTCAGGTTGACTAGTTAATTATGCTCGTCATACAGTCATGTTATGCCATAGAAACAGATACCATTATTGAAATGGCTAGGAGAGCTAAGATTCGTAGGCGGATAGATAGATATAGATAGAGATAGATAGATAGATAGATAGATAGATAGATAGATAGATAGATAGATAGATAGATAGACAGACAGACAGACAGACAGACAGACAGACAGACAGACAGACAGACAGACAGCAGACAGACAGACAGACAGATAGACAGATAGATAGATAGATAGATAGATAGATAGATAGATAGATAGATAGATAGATAGATAGATAGATATAGATATATATAGATAGATACGGTCAAAGTCGCTGGAGGTCGCTAAGAAATGCTTCGCATATAAAAATGACTACACGAACGTGCGTGCGGTGGAAACGCATATGGGAAATTCGCGGGGTTATCAAAGGAACACCGCGTGTGAGAATGTCAGTGCCGCCACTCACTCTACATTTTAACAGTGCAGCGCCGTCAGCGTGATGGTCGTGCTGTATTTTTGCGAACTCAACGCGCGCCTACCACGGGCGTGTTCGTGGGCGTATGTCTTCTTTCGCACAGGTTCTTTCTATCCACCTGCAGCATGAAATTTCTACTCTTGAAGGCAGCAGGGGTGCACACACAGCACTCTCTGCTGTTCGTTTCCCTTCTAATAAGTATTGCAGATAAATGTGAGGACAGCAGTGGTCACCAGGGCGCTCGCATCTTGTCGGCAACGCGGCTGTGACTGGATATGTCGTGAGCGCGGTGAAATTGAAGGCGAGACATCGTAAGCGCGTGGTGATATCACTTTTACATCTGCGTGCGTGTTGCATAGTCTGTGCGATAAAGCTGATA